>JAGFMF010011623.1:4115080-4200720 GCA_019455555.1 Galemys pyrenaicus
TTCCCTTCCCTTCCCTTCCCTTCCCTTCCCTTCCCTTCCCTTCCCAACTGCACATAGCACAGAGACAAACATACCCAATATATGACTGACAGATACATGAAGGACAGGAACCAAGGCAGTCGGAACTTCAAAGTGTAATGCAAAGGTCTGAGCACTGGATAGCTTCCTATTCTATTAATTTTTAGCAATTATTCAAAGCCCAAGGGTTTGTGTTCACTCTCTGTGGTTGTTTTCTTGGTTTCTTACTGCTGAGAAAAGCTGCTGTCCCTCTTATTTTGTCTATACTCTGCCTCTAGATTTTATTCTTCATCGATATGTTCTTGGAGCATATGGCAATTCTCCTTCCAGACAGTCAGGGAAAGTGAGGCTCTGCTCTGAGAAGTAATGTCACCTACAGAGGCTCACACCAAAGCAGAGTGGCCGGGACAGAAATGAGTCCATAATGCCCAGCTTCACACTTTTTTCTCCTTTCAGAATTTGTGATCTAAGTTCCTACACTCTCTATATTGTCATGGGTAGACAATGCAGCCCACTTTCCTTGAATATCGATGAGAATATTGCACAGCTATTGAATACAAACCAACATGTGCTGAAACTCTCCAGACAGGAGCTTGTAGCTTTGAAGAACCACGCAGCTCAACAAAGCTAAGGCACAGAGGCCGACTCTGCCAGGCATTTCGACAACACTCTCCCTACTCCCTACTCTCCCTTCATGGGGACAATAAAAGGGACTTAAGGACGCTTTTAACTCCTCACTTATCCTGGCATGCGGCAGATACAGCTCAAAGAGAGATTTTGCCTTTCTTGAGTTAAAAAAGGAATTTGTTACTTTCCTTAACACAGCAGTTGTTCCTGTTGAAGTGATAATAATAATTCCTTGCATTTTTATTACATATTACTGGCCACAATCATTTTTTTTCTTTCTCTTTTTATATATCAGTTGTTTATATAACTGCATAATTTGGAGGGGGGATACAACCTCACCCCTCTCTGTGTGCAGGCTTCGCTCACCCTCCACCAAGCTCCAGTACCCACACCCTACCCCCTGCCTTCCCTTTTCCATCCTTCCCCTCCCGGTTTCTCTCTGTTAACTAGTGCCTTTTTCAGGGTCCAAGGATTATTTTTGCTGTGCTTTGCCAGTTTGTTTTCTTTGGTTATTTATATTCCACAAACGAGAGAAACCATCTGGCAACTGTCTTTCATGTGCTGGCTTATTTCACTTAGTATAAACATCTGAAGATCCATCTATTTTATCCCAAAAGGCACTATTTCATCATTTTTAATAGCTGACTAGTATTCCATTGAGTATATAGCCCACCATTTATTTATCTGGTCATCTGTCAATGGGTACTTAGATTGTAGGTAATGCTGCTATGAACCTAGGAGTGCTTAATTTTTTTTGTATTTGTGTTTTCATAGTCTTTTGGGAAATACCTGATAGTGGTGGTATTGCTGGATCCTATGGTTTTTCCATTTTCATTTTATAAGGATTCTCCATACTGTTTTCCAGAGAGGCTGCACCAGATTACGTTCCCATCAACAGGGTATGAGGGTTCCTCGTTCTCCCCCTCTTTGGTGACATTTGTTGTTTCCATTCTTTCTGAAATAGATCATAGATCATTATGGTTTTGATTTACTTTATTTTTAAATTACTGGTGCTATCAAATATTATTACATGTGCTTCTAGGCTATGTCTCAAAAGAACCCATTATGGTGTGACAACTTTCCTCCCATTTCACAGATGGGAAATCTGAGACTCAGAGTCTGAAGAATAGCTCAAGGGAACAGCATAGGAAGGGCAGGAACTGAAATAAGAACCAAGGAGTCTAGAAGACAAGGTCGATCCTCTTATATAAGCCAAAGTTACTTATTAAACCTCTTCTTTAGGTCACACAGAAAAATGGGCTCAGAGAAACTTCAGGTCCCACTAGGGTTTACTCATGGAGTAATTAATTATATTTGGGTTGAATTCAAACTGTGCTTAAGTTCCCCTCGGTTCACTCTGACAGAGATTGACAATCTAGGAGGGGTTATTGGGAGGTAAATTGAGCTGGGCAGATCCTTGGAGAAAAGTGGGGCTTATGATGGAAAAATTTTGAAGGTTGGATAGAATTTTATGAGGCTAGGGAGAGACAGAGCAGGAGAAAAGAAGTGGAGGGAAGAGATCTGTTTGCAGACTTTGGGGCAGGATATTGAACTGTTGGATGCAACTGGAGATTACATTTCCCCAGCAACCCATGAGCTTTCTTCATTTCCCTGCTCTTGGGACTGCTGGAGAACAGATGCTGAGAAAGTCACTTTCAGGCACTGCCTGTCGTAAATTACATGATAATTTCCACACTCCATATCAGGGCCGCAGGAGGTTGGTGGTCCGCAAGTTTGTGATTAGAAGTGGTGCCCAGGGTGATGTAAAGACAATTGCCCCCAGTTTAATGTTGGCCCCTTTCTCATTCACATGATTGGGAAGGAAATGGGATTTCTATTCATCTGTCTTGCCCAGAAGCAGAATTTGCAACTCCAGGACCGAGGCATTTGTACTGGACAGCTCATGCAGGGGATGTAGCCACAGCATCACCCCTGTCTGTTCCCAGGACTTGAATCTGGCATGGCTTCTCACTTGGCCTCTGGCCATGCGCATTGCATGCGTGTATGTGTGTGTGTGTGTGTGAGAGACCAAAAGTGTCTGACCTTTACATTTTTGAAGACTGAGTGGCAATACTCCTAGTGTTGAAAATGCATATGCTGGCTTTTGGGGAAACTTAAAAGTGTTCTTAACCACCCCAGTATAACACCGATTTTACTATAAGGAAAACTGTGATAGGAGCATCCATAAGAGTCTACATGTTCAGTGTTCAGAAGTCCTTCAAATTCTTCAAATTTACATAGGCCAACAACTCCTCATTTTCAGATAGGGGAGACTAAGACCCAGGAGGGGAAGTGACTGGCCCAGGTGGACAAACAGGCTCCTCACTACCTTTTCAGGGCTCTGTCCACCATCCCTCATAAGGTAGGCACCCAGACTTCCAAACAGAGCTTATTAAAGGGAATCCTGGCAACAATGCAGGGGGAAAAACATGTATTTTTTCACTCTTTAAAAGCATAATTAAAGACTAGTCAGAATAGGTAGGATTTGGGTCAGGCTCCTTAGCTAGAGATTAGATATTGATTCCAATCTCCAGGGTCCCATTATGTCCCAAGGACCCATAATAAGTGTGATTCTTGAGAGGGAGAAAAATGATGAAGCTAAAGGTAACTTTAATTTAGCCTTCTCTGCTTGGCATAGCCCAAGGGGAAATGCCCACGAGCACCCAGGAATGTATTTCCGATCCTCTTGGCAGAACGTAGCTGAAAACTCCCTTCCCCAGCCCCACTCATCCTCATGATCTCAGGTTAGCTTCGCCATTAGCGGCCACGTTTGCATAACCACAAAGACAACATAGATGACACTTTTGCCTTTGTGGATTGTGCCTCTATAATAGATTTTAATGAGCTATTTTATTATTATTTCCTTTAAAAGTACTTTGCCATTGTATTTGGATAAAGATAATGATGGAATATTCTCTACTGGAACATATTTTGACCTATACATTGTTTTTGCTTCTGGTTTGAAGAAAATGAAACCATTGTCATTGGCTGCTAGAAGTACTGTGGGCTCTGGATTCAGTCCCTGATGGGTAAGTCAGCCCAGAAAGAAAAGGTTTCATAGTCAACTATTTATCTTTCCTGAGTCAGTCTAGAGAGAGACCGACTCCTTTCCAGCTTTGTTCCTTTGTTCTCTCGATGTCCCTTTCCAAGCCACTCTTGAGATACTTCAACTTTATTTTCCTATTTTAAGCAACCACATACTTACATGGAAGCCCATTAAAATTGGGAAGCATCTTGAACAGAAGCAGAACAAATGTTTGGGGTGATTATGGCTTGGCTCAAGCCAGTCCCAGGACATTGCTAGAAGGAGGACAAAGAAACCACCTTTCTGCAATGTTTTGGCTTCTCCATTTTTCAGGTGAAGCTAAATGACTTGGTCTGGTTTGAACAGCTGACCTTGCCCTTGCAGGAGATGGTCTCACCTTTCAGAACCACACTCAGTTGCCATAATGTCAACCACACAGATTCTGTAAGGCGTCCCATCTGGTGCACCTGCTGGCATGTAATAGGTGTCCAAGGAGAATTTAGATCTGCACCCATCTCCCGGAGAAAACCTACCCCCACTCTGCATTCTGAGATTCTGATTTTATGTTGGAGATTCTTGCTTTGGGTTTTAGGGTCTTTAGAAAGAAATTCTGTAGGCTGGATGGCCTCAGGTCGACTCTAACTTTGTTTTTTATATCTTGGAACTTGAGATTTCTTCTCTACCAATTTTCTGCCTCTGTACAAGGGAGGGTTATAATACTGATCTCAATAGGGTCTGGAGGAGCATCTAATGAGAATATGACTCATAATACTTTAAACCATTTGCGTAGTCTGCGCTTACAAGGGGTCATTCTCATTACTCCCATTTGTCCTGCCTCCCCGCCACCCCATGCAAGCTGCTCCCCTTCTCTGGGATCTTTGGGAAAACATTTCTTTTCATTAGCAGGGCTTTGAATGCACACGTGTCATCTACCACTTAGTTGCAGTGTAAGCTGAGCTGCTCCTCTGGCCGCCAGCCTTCCCCCCAACCCGAGCAGCAGGTCAGCCCCTGTCTCCACACTTCCAATTCTGGCTGCTCGGAGGTAGCCAGAGGGTAGTCAGAGAGGGTGTTTGATTGCTGACAAAATCTGGCATCACATCACAATCCAATCAGCTCCCTTTCAGTAGAAGAATCCCCCTCAGATTGTAATCAGGGTCCATTCTGTTGCTCCCCATCCGGCACTGGTCAGCTGGAATCAGGGCTTGTTTTGCTTCTCTGTCCTGGCCCCTCTCTCAGCCTCTGCCCTCTCCCTGGGCCTTTCCTGGGTTCGGGGTGGGGGGTGGGGAACCTGCTCATTGTTACACCTGACAGACTTGGCTCTCTCTGAACTCTTTTGCCTTTTTCTAGAAATGGGTTTCTATCACCTAACATAACATCACTGAAAGAATAAGGCAAGAACATGCTTGAAAAATGTTTGGTAAATGAAAAGAACTGATGCCACCACACTTAAAATAATTATTTTTGCCTATACTTATAGCAGCTTTCTTCAGTCTGAAACTTGAATCTAATAATACAAGTTTCTACCATGAAGATTCATTTGTGCAAGGGATTTTGAAATGTTCATTCATTCCTTTCACTTACCAATCCTTAATTTTCTGATCACTCACTCTGTTCCAGGAACTTGTCTAGAACCTGGAGATAAAGGAAATGCAGTCATGTTGCATATAATTTTTCCACATCCCACCCATACCCTGAAGGGTAGATAAATTAGTTCACTTATTCACAAATAAGTTCTGAGGGCTTCCAATAAGGCAGGAACTAGGGATAGTAACTGAGAAGAAAAGAAATAAGAATAATAGGATAGAAGTTTAACATTGAAAGGAAGAGATAACAATTAAACAATTACTTTCAGAAATAATTATATAGACACATTTTTAGTAAGTGTCTTCAAGGGGCAAGAGTTGAGTATTTGGGGGCCTTAGAATCAGGGCACTGGTTTTAGGCTGGGAGATCAGGGAAGGTATCCCCAAGAGTTGGAGTGTGAGCTTAGCTTGATGAGTTTGAGTTAGCTGATGAGTTTGTGTTAGAGAGGAGCAGGCTGGGAGAGGGAAGGGAAGGCCTGCCACAGAGAGGAGCACTATGTGTTCTAGGATGGCAAAAAGGCCAGTGGGTGAGAGGGAGGGAGGAATGGAGACTGAGAGATTGCCTGGGGCCAGATCACACAAGAGCTGATGGAGAAGAACAAGCCCTACCCAGGAGCAACCCAGACAGTGTTAGAAGAGATAGATCAGTAACAAAACAAGGATGAAAGCTGGGATGTTCGTTCAGTGCAACGGTGCACAAAGGAGGAAGCATTTAATTCAGTTTTCGTGGCTCAAGAAAGTATTCAGAGAACGGGATTCCAGTCTTGAAAGGTATGAGGTCTGTGCCTAGCAGCTCAGTAGCGAGCAAGGAGCTGGAACAGTCTGTGAAATTCTGTGATGAGACAGCCATGGCTGGCAAGTTTAGAGAGCAGGCACAGGATGGGGATGAGACCTGGGGGCCTGAGAGGTAGAGCTAGTTGATAAGGGACCCACGGGGTGGTGAGTTTTCATGACGTTTTACCTGTCCTGTGTGTTTTTAAAATGACTTCTGTTTTTAGAGCATTTTTAGCATGTTAACAATAATGAGCAGAAAATGCAGAGTTCCATAGGCCCCTTGCATCTCCTCCGCCAGCTTCCTTCACTCTCAACATCTTGCTCCAGAGTGTTAAATTTGCAACTGATGTGGACAGCCACATCATTACCACTGACATCCAGAGCCTGTGTTGGGTTCACTTGTATAGTCTGTGGGTTTGGATAAATATATAATGATATGTTATTGTTCATATAGAATAACTGATGGCTTTAAAAATGATCTGTTTCACCTATTCATCCCTCCTTCCTCCCTCAGCCTAGCAATCACGATCATTCTACAGTTTTGCCATTTTCAGAATGTCATATGGTTGGAATCATGCAATTAGTAGCCTTTTCAAATTGGCTTCTTTTACTGAGTAGAGGTATTTGAGGTTCCCATTTAGTATTTTCAGAAAGCAGATTACATGATTAGATCTTCTGTGATAAGGCCACTCTTCTTAATGGGTGGATTAGAAGTCTCCAGACTTGAACTGATGGCCCAGGAGACATGTTGGGGGTGGAACTGGTAATGTTTGGAACTTTGGATTCATACTTTTATTTATTTTTATTTAGAGATTTTATTTATTTATGCATACAAGAACTGAGGCCATGGGCCTCCCTGGTGGCGCAGTGGGTTAAACAACACACTATGAAGCAAACCGCAGCCACTGCAGCACGAGTTCGATCCCTGCTGCCAGCCAGGGACGGGACCCACATGGTGCAGCAGACCTCTCCTGTTGTGCCCGCTGCTCCCCTCAGCAGTGTACTTCCGTTGATCTGCCTGTTCTGCTTCCTGCTCTGTCTGTGGTGAATCCTCTTACCCCCCACACCTCTGGCCTGTACCCCACTGCTTGTATGTGTAAATAAATAAATCTTAAAAAAAAAAAAAAAGAACTGAGGCCAGAGGCGCGGAAGTGAGAGGATTTACCAGAGACAGAGTGGGGAGCAGAACAGGCAGATCGACAGAAACACACTGCTGAGTGGAGCAGCGGCCGAGGCAGGAGAGGTCTGCAGCGCCATGTAGGTCCCCTCTCTGGCTGGGGATCGAACTCCTGCTAGAGTGGCTGTAGAAGCCCCACAGTGTGGCACTCAACCCCTTGCACCACCAAGGAGACCCCTGGATTCATACTTTTAAATTTTATGGTCTTGAAGGAATTTTATCTTGCAGTTGCTAGGGTGTCATCATTTTGTTCCCCTGCCTGCTTAGGCATCTGTGCTTCAACTCTGCTTCATAGGCACTGTCCAGCACGTGGCTGTTATTTACATTTAAGTTCATTATTGTTAAATTTTTGGTTGTTCAGCCACATTAACTATATTTCAGGTGCTCAGTAGCTGTATGTGGCTAGTGGCCTCCTTACTGGACAGTGCAGCTGTAGGACGTCCCCTTCCTGTGGAAAGTGCGTGGACTATGCTAGACCAAGTATTTGTGGACATCTTCATGGTTTGCTAGGAAAGGACACATTCTGGAGTCAGAGAGAGGTTTCAAAATGTTGTTGAAACATTCGTTAGTGATGGGATTGTATTATTGTGGTAAAATTTACTGTTTAAGCTATTTTTCAGTGTACTGTGGTATTAATCATTCACAATGTTGGATAACCATTCCCATTAATTATAAGACCTTTTCATTACCCTAAACAGAAATTATGCAAGCATTAAGCATATTCTCTCTCTCACTCTCCCCCCACACACGTGCATGCATGCACGCACACAAACGCACGCACACAAACGCACGCACGCACACATCCCAACCTCCAACTTCCAGTATTCCCAGTTTACCTTCTGCCTCTATGGATTTGCCCATTCTAAATATTTCATTTAAGTACAATCACCGAATGGCCTTTCTTCTCCCTAAATCCTTTAATATAACATTTTTCAAAGTTCACCAATTTTGTAGCACCTGTTGAAACTCAGTTGCTTTTTTATGATTGTGTTCTATTCCATTATATGGACATGCCACATTTTGTTCTCCTGTTGATTGAATTGATGGTGATACCGTTTTAAATAATCTACTTAATTTCCTTGAACTTCGTTTCAGTAAAAGGGGTGTATCCATTCTAAAACTCTAGGATTACTAGGTGGATTAAAACATAAACCCAAGATAAGGCACTTCAGATCAGGTTTCCAGTTAGGCAGTGGTTGATTTTTCTCCCCTCTTTTCATCCATCTCAACCACCCCATTGGTGCCTGGCTCTTTCTGCATTGGAAACTCAACAACTGTTTGCCAATTGTTGGTTCTCTCTGGGGCCATTAGCTCAGTGTCGCTTCTTGGACTGTAAAATGTGAGGAGAATATTTCCTTTGACCACTACGTGTTTACCGTGTGGGAGGTTCCAGGTTAGTGGAGATAATACCTGTTAAGTGTCACAGTCTTGAGATGCAGATGATGGTCTGTGCTCCTCATTAAACTAATAATTCCTCTCAGGGGAAATGCAACGAAAATCAGCACTTGACATTTAAAGGTAGATGAAGTCATAAGGAGATTATGCCTTGGCCTTGGGGAACAGTTCTTGGGCCAGATTAGAAATACACAGGAGAGAGTAATTGTTTCCTGGGGTCGAACCCCATGTTCTTTTGATCCAGGGCTTCACTTGGGTCCAGGAGCTGTTTCTCTCTGATGACTGTACACTGAGGCTGCCAGGTTTTCTTCTCCAAAGCCTCACATTCAATTTAATTAAAAATATATTAAGTGGTGTGTTATTTTGGAGACTTTAGCTCTATCCTGGAGGCTTAGTGAGTTGAGGATATTTAATTATCACAAGTGACAAAAAGTTTGGAGGTAAGTGGCTTTGCTGCTCAAGATGTCAGTACTCTGGGTGGGGCACCTCTTTGGCTCTATTGAAATTCTTCTTGGGGTTCCCAGGTGGCTATAGAACCCCAGGATTCATAGATTAACCACATCTAAAGCAGGGATAAAGGGAGGACAGGCAGGAGGCAGAGCTGTCCTTGTGAGCTTTTTTATATCTCAGAAGGAAAACATTTCTAGGAGTGATACTGAAGATTTCACTTTATGACACATTAGTCAGAAGTGAATCACATGTTTGCTTCTAAATGCAGTGGAACCTCAGAAAATGAGACTTTTTCTTCTTTGTTAGAGGGAGTTCCTAACCTCTTGAGAAGATGTGGGTCAAGAATGAGTACTGGGCAGACAACCAGCAGTAGTTCCCCAAATATCTGTGTGCTAAGTGCAGTGAGGATACAAAGAATGATCGGGTATGAGCCCAGCTCTCAGGGATATATAGATGCTCTCAGGCCAGGTGGAAAGAGATCATGTGATTTTAGAAACTTGAGGGGAAGAGCCATATATACTGCTAGTCTAGGAAGCCTCCCTGGAGGCAGTGGCATGTACATGAACTACTACGAAATAGTGTAGGGTTTTGGCTTATGTCAAGGTAACAAGGCTAAGTAAATAGTTTACACAAAGACATAAGAATTGGACGTTCAGATTTAGATTTATTTTTTTGAAGATTTGGGTCTAGGATAACTATAGTAAGATGTAACAGAGAGGGAAGTGAGATCTAAGGGTAGTTTATTGCAAATGTAATGCCAGGTGAAGGTATTTGAGTGAAATCTGGTGTAAATACTAAGATTTTTAATATTTCTGTATCTCTGCATAGATACTAAGATTATGAGTTAGAGCATCATAATGTGCTGTCCCCCAAATCTCACTATTTCTTTAGATCTAATGATAGATTTACCATCATGATTTAATCTCATTTTTTGTGACTCCATTCCTCCCTTCTACATAGTCGGCCCAGACTTTCCCCAAATTCTCCGCTGCTTTATTCTGTTAAAGGTATTGTCAGGGTGTGGGGCCTCCCTGGTGGCACAAGAGGTTAAGGCTCAGCACTATGAAGCTATCGGCAGTCACTGTAGCATGAGTTCAATCCCTGGCTAGGGAGGTGACTCATGGCACAGCAGATTTCTCTCTTGCCCACTGCTCCCCTCAGCAGTGTATTCAGTCAGTCTGCCTGTTCTGCTCCCCACTCTGTCTCTGGTGACTCCTCTCACCCCACACCTCTGCCCTGTACCCCAGTTCTTGTATGCATAAATAAATAAATCTTTTTTTAAAAAGGTAGTGGCAGGATGGGCACTGGCAGGCATGCCAACTTGCTAGCTTCCACCTTCTTGGCCTTCATGCTTTCCATCAGGAGCATAAGAAACAGCTCTGCTCTCACTCGCTTCCGGGTCCAATGAGGCCACCATTGCAGGCTAAATTGTGCTTATGTTGCTTTCTTCACATTGCTGCTTTGGTAATAACACCCTTTGCTGGTTAATTTTGCCACCTCGGCTAGTTCGTAGACATTTTGTACCTTTCTGCTCTACATCCTCCTTGGATTCGCTAACATTTTTTGCCAGACCTAAAAGATTCTTTCTGCCACAGTGTGTGCTCCCAGCTTCATTCCCCAGCTCCCAGCATGCTCTCCTCATCCACCAT
Organism: Galemys pyrenaicus; assembly: GCA_019455555.1. Classification (NCBI taxonomy): domain Eukaryota; kingdom Metazoa; phylum Chordata; class Mammalia; order Eulipotyphla; family Talpidae; genus Galemys; species Galemys pyrenaicus. Next base: position 4,125,779 of record JAGFMF010011623.1, read on the forward strand.
GTGAAGTCCACTGAGCACACTCACTGCCCGTGACCCCTATGGTTTCCTCTGACCACAGTGTCTTGCTACAGCTGTTATTTCCCTTGCTGCTTTTCAGGTGTGGTTCATCTCTCAAAACTCTTCTTAAGCATCATACCTTTATTTTTTCTTAGACTTGTTAGTTTGAAATAGTTTTAGATATATAGAGAATTGGACCAGATTTTCCAGGTATGCTTTCTTTACTCAGCTTCCCCTAAGGTTAGCTTCTTACATTACCATGGTACAGTGATAAAAATGAAGAAACGAACATCTCTATGTTACTATTAACATACTACTATTACATACCATTAACATTAAGACTTTATTCACATGCCACATGATTTCCACTAAAGATTCCTGTTATGTCAGTGGGCCCAGTCCATGTCAGTTTTAATCATCAAATTGCCTTGGTTTCTTTCTTCTGATAGGTGATAAATTCCTTTCTCAATCCCACCTACCCCCATCTTTTTTCCATCTTTCTTTTCTTTATTATCTTAACACTTGTGAAAAGCATTGGTCAAGTTTCTTTTTTAAGAGCAAAATCTCATAGTTTGGGTTTGGGTGTGGTTTCTTCTCTTGATTAGGCCGAAGTTGTATGGGTTTGGGTGAAGCAAGCCAGAAGGGAGGTGCTTCCTGTCGTGTCAGAGTGGACGTTCAATTGCTAGCCCTGCTCACTTGGTGAAGGTGGTTTCCACCACATGTCTCCACTGCCAAGTTGCTATTTTCCCCTTTCTTTGTTCTGTTCATTGCAAGTGAGCCTACAGGGAAGGAGGGGAATGAAGCTCCCTGTCATGGAGGGGGGAGTAACCATGTCCCTTTCTAGAATCTCCCGTCCCCGCAAGAGTTCAATCCTTTGTCTTTTTTCACTAAACAGTGAACTCCCAAAGGCTGGGCCACCTCTAATTTGTCTGTCTCCTCAGAATTTAGTGCGTGATAGACTCTCAGCAATCAGTTTGACCCAAACTTAACCTCTCCCAAATAGGTTTCCTTTAGCCTGCTGTGACCTTGGGAGACCTCTCACAAGAGGGGCTGGTGATGGGGAGATTGGATCTTTGCCTCTTGTCTGCTGCTTCTGTGCTTGAGCTTGCTGTTTGGATTTGAGGACAGAAGATAAAATCCTTTCTGACCCAGGTGCCTGATGATCAATGGGCTTCCCGGCATGCATCGCTGCCCCCGTCTTGCTCTCTCGATGGCACCAGTTGCCACTCGATAAATCCATAAAGAGACAACTCAATTGTTTTGACTTTCGTCCACCTTTTCTAGCAATTCTTCTTTTCCAAGTTAATGGGGCAGAGGGAGGGGAGACACACTGTTAGAACTACACACGCTTCTTTTTGGGCAGGGCAAGTGCCTCTACGTGCTGGCAGGATCATAAAACATGAATTAAGGGATCAGTTGTTAATGAAATGCTCCAACCTAATATCATAGCAGTGAAGCCCATGGCTCTGCACATCATGTTTGGCACTTGGAAAATAAAAACTTAGATGTCTTTCCCTGCCTTTTTGTTTTCTAGAGTAAAGCTGGAACATTCTAAAGTGGAATTTCTAAAGCTCTGGTCCAGAAATAGCGTGGACACCTTAATACACACAGATACAACCACGTTGGGCATTCAAAGTCCATGCTCTGAGCATCTTCCCAGCAAATAGATCCATTTCTCATTCCTCATATGAACATCCTGAATGTATTTGACCACAGAACAGCCTATTTCCTATTAATAACATGAATGGATATAGGATTATGTGAAACACATTTTGGGAGACACGCATGTAATTGAAATTGCACAGAATCTTCTCGAGCATGTCTATTTAGACCGAAAGTAGCAAATTGAAGTTAGAATGATCAGGTTAAAAGGGAGATGCAGGGGGCCTCCCTGGGCCTATGAGTTAAGTCTCAGTGCTATAAATGCTAAGACCTGAGTTCGATCCCTGGCCAGGGAGCAGACCCACATGGTGCATCAGATCTCTCCTGTCTCACCCACTGCTCCCCTCAGTAGTGCATTTCCATCCATCTGTTCCACTCCCCACTCTGTCTCTGGTGAATCCTCTCATCCCCTGTACCTCTGACCTACACCCCAATTCTCCTATGCAAAAAAAAAGGGGCGCTGCAGCCAATGACAATATTTTGGGTTTTTTTTCTCAATTGTCTCATTTGTCAACATGGTGCATTTTAGATTGAACTACCTTTGAAATTGGCCTTGAATCCCTTTTCATTTTCCTTTTGGTCCAATCATTTAATCCTCCCACCTCAGAGCAGGGTTGACCTGAGCTCCCAGGCCCAAGCTGAGCAGGGCACCCCAATTACCAACCTCTTTACATCTAAATGGATTATGTTCCTCTCTGATTTTAAGGTTGGCGCGGTGTTGGTTGAAAACATTAAAAATAATGAGAACATAAGTTACGTGTGATCTCCTGATCTGATAATAGATTCTTTGATTAGCATTTTTTCATTTCCTCTGGATTCCAATGAAGCAGCAGGCACAGGACTTTGGAATATAAATTAATACGCCATTTTTGTCTTGAGAAAGCTGGACAGGTAACACCTCAGTCCCTGGGCCTTCGTGTCCTTCAGCACATGTGCCCTTGTCGTCTGGTGCTGAGGGCTTTGCCCAAGAGCTGGGAGGTCAGACGCGCCTTTTTGTTCCCTTTTTAGCAATTCACACCTCCCTGTTCTCAGGAGCTCCCGCTGTCCTTGTGTGGTTAGAATCACCATTTTCTCCCTTTTTATGTATTTCTTATTTCCAGGTACACTTAATCTTTCTACATATAAAGAACAGAGCAGAGGAGCGTGGGAAAGCGGTGTTGCCCTAAATGAAGCAGAAACCTTACTCACTCCTGTGTGATCCTGAGCAAATCGTTAGGCAAGGCGACCAACAAGGAGACCTCGGCGGGTTGTTGTGGGGATGTGGGGCATCCCTGTGTTCAGTGAAGAGCTGGCTCCTGAAACAGGAACGACCCTCAGTGGCAGTGAGGGTGGATCAGGCACAGAACCACGACATGCTTCCACCATGGTCGGGAGCTGCCTGTCGCTGAGCTGCTGCCCCATGAGTCTATGCAGTACTTCTGAAAGTGTCTCAGAGAACAAAAAGTCCACCTCTCCATGGTGCTGGTTCCTTATAATGTGTCCCCACAGTCAACCCTCCTAATATTTTGGAGAACCTTTGCATATGCTTTTTCTCTCTGACGTCACTGCTATTATTTCCTCATAGTTTCCACTGTTGGTGGTCTCCTGGGCTGTGTGCAGGCCCACGAGTGCCAGTGATGCAGCTGGACACCCTTAAGGTTCAAGGTTGGCTATCGACTAGCACCTCTGACCAGTCTAATGAGGATTAACCACCACTGACTCTGGTCATTTACCTTACGTTCATGTCCCCCCCAAATCAAAGGGATGCACCTCACTGAACACAGATGACATGACTTGTTCAGTTCAGTCTCCCATTCATTTCTCATAACAGCCTCATACATGTAGGCGATGTTGTCCCTATTTTTCAGACAATGAAAACTAAGCTTGGAGAAGTTAAGTGAATTGGGCAAAATTGGCAGTGATGGGATTTGAACCCGAGTCCCTGTGGCTTTAATCCTCATGTGCTTTGTACATCACCCTGACCTAGGGAAGATTTATTCCCATCACTGGCAGGAGGAGGTAGAGGAGAAAATCTACACATCTCAATTATTCCCTCATGTAGGAGAGATGGACACTTTTCATATTTAATTGCTTGTTTCTTTTTCATAATTTGTCAGTAAAACCAATGTCTGTTATCGTCTTGGTCTCAGTTTCCATGTGTGCAATATGAAAGGACTGGGAAACTCTTCCTGCACTAAGGTAACAGGATTCTGGAAAATGAGTTTAGGTATTACTTGGCGTCTGGTCAGGTGTATGCTGTCTAAATATAGGTGGGCAAGTTCAGGGTTTACAGGCTGTATAGTTGCTGGTTCTACTTGAGTAGCTGGTAAATGCTTTGTTGGTCATGCTGTTTCCAGTCTTCTATGTTTTACCTTGCATGGATATCTGCAAATCCTTTTGTAAAACAACCAAAAGTCTGGTGGAATCACATGCTACACACGTGCACTTCTATTCTGGACCATAGCCCATGGAGCAGGCAGCTGGGGTAGTTTCATAATGCCCCTGTTACGCACACAGGGTTGGACTAGACAGAGTGCTAGGTGTCATTCTTCCCTGTTCCCCTTCCCTTTCTCAGTCCATCAGTTTACTTAAATTGAAAAATGAACATTAAAATACAGGCTAGAAAGGGGTCACAAGATGACCTGCATAGCAGATGAGCCACTCGCAAATAGGAATAAGAAAGTATAAGGGCGAGAGAACTGGAAAACAGGCTGTTGATGATGGAGAGAGGGAGTAGAGGGGATGGGAAGGAAGAGATAGAGAAGTTAAAGGTCAAAGTGAATAGAGTCAGGATGCATGCATGTTATGTGAAACAGTCTTTTGCTTTTCACATGACTGACTTCTCATTCTTCACTCCTCTGGTTGAAATGGGGTGGGGGAGAGGGACTGGGATGAATGCTGAAAGAGCACGAGGGACTGAGGTGACGGTACACTGGTGAGATGGTGGTGGGAATTTCATGGGGACTACAATTGATGTCAAATACATATGTTAATTAATTAAAAAATAAATGTCACCTCCTCTGAGATGCTCTCCCAGACTACCTTCTCCAAAGGAACCCCTGCCTCAGTTATTCTCTCTCACTATGTACTATTCACATCCTCAGTGACACTCAGCACTAATTGTAACCATGCATTTTATTTGTTTATAAAATTTTATTTATGAGCTGCCTGGATTTGAAAGCCTGGCTCTATTACCTACCATCCTTGTGACCTTGAGCAAGGTCATCATCTCTTCAATCACAGCTTCCCCATCTCTCATCTATTACCTACCATCCTTGTGACCTTGAGCAAGGTCATCATCTCTTCAATCACAGCTTCCCCATCTCTCATCTAGGGGTTTTTGTGATGATTAAGGGATTGACTAGACCTTAAGCTCTCAGATCCGTGCCAGGCACAGGAGAGTCGGGCTGTTCAGGGCACAGCTGAGTCACACTTGTTTATGTCTTCTCCCTCTTCCTGTTATCAACCCATAAGGGCAAGGATTGTGCGTGTTTATTCTCAACTGAACACTCTCAGGACTTTATCTACATCTTACATGTATTAGGTACTCAACATACACAAGTTGCATGAATAAAAACAAATGTTAAAAAAATTTTGCACCAGGGGCAAGCCTTGCAGGTCGGGGGACTCATGGCTACAGTGATGGTGCCTGCTAGGCACTTCCTGGGCTCCTTTTAGCTATAGAGGCACAACCTGGAGGGCTGATGTGGGTGCTTTCTCATGCTGATGGACCCTCCCACTGTGACTCCAGCTCCCTTGGAATGTGCTGTCTCTTCCTTTAGCATCACCTGCCCACGCCCCAGGAGACAAAGGCCCCCACTCTTGTGCAGGCTGCCCGTGTCAGTGTTGCTCTCCACATCCTAGAGAAGAAACATAAATAAAACTAATTCATGTTTGGATGAAAACTACAGTGGGGCCCTTCGGAGAAATGAGCGAGGGGAGGGCAGCGCTCACATTAGTATTGCACACGCTCCCTCCACCGGCTGTTTCCCTCCCCTGCTCTCCTCCTGCCTCACCCTTTTCATTACTCTTAGGTCTAGAGTTGAAATCCGTGTTCATTCTTTTCTCCTTCCTTAGCTTGAGGCTCAGGGATGAAGAAATGAAAACAAAATAAATCATCAAGGAGTAGAGGGAATTGCAGACAGGAAACACACAGCTTCCTTGACAGGGAGAGGGCTGGTGTGAGTGTGTCACTCTGCAGGGTGTCTGAACCTGGGTTGTGTGTGTTCACACAAATGAACACGGCCACCCCCAGGCACTGCTGGCTTCCAGAATTCAGGTCTCTTCCCTAAATGTAGGTGGTCCTGAGAATTAGCCCAGCTCTTTTCCTTTTGGGGTTCCCAGGGCCTTGGGATGAATGAAGCTGGGGAGGAAAACAGTCTCTGGGGTTCCAGCTTATTATGGCTTAGGATATATCTCCACGTTGCCTGTGCTTTCATCAGCCCTGCACATGGCATCATCGCTCCTCAGCCTGCCTGCAGGATTCATTTCCATGTGTATAGGGCTTTGAAGTCTTAATAACTGTGCCATGGCATGAAGTTTAATTTTCTCCTGTTAATGTTGCTTTTGGAGATGGGTTTTTCCTCCATGTGTTTTTGTACATGTGGATGGTTTTGCAGTTTCATTGACTTCCTTTGTGAGCTCTCTCTCCCTCCCCACTCCCTCCCCTCCCTCTCTCTATCTCCCTCTCCCTCTGTGTTCTTATGTCTCTCTACTAGAACTAATGATGGCGCCACTTTGGGAGTTGCTTTTCTTGCTTCAGGAATTACTGGAGTAACATCTAAGACAGAGACACTCTGAGTGATTTTCTCTGACTAGATCTAGCCTTTCATCCTCCCTCCTTCCCTTTCCTTTCTTTCTGTTTTTCCTTCCTTCTCTCCTATCTACTTTCTTCAATGCCTTCTTCATTATTTTTCTCTTTTTATCTATTTTTTGCTCAGTCATTCATTGATCCATGGAACCAGGAATGTGGTTGGGTGCAGGAGTTGTTCAAGAAGAGCAGAAAGGCCCAATTCAGCCTTCAAATAAGACACATTTAGGAGGAAAGCTAAAGTTAGTATAGAGCTAATTCATGCAAGGTAGTATGTGCTTAAGAGGAGGCAGTGAGCAGAGTAGAGAGTATAGACCGTTAGGATCTGGGACCTGGAACCATACATGTGGTTGGGGCTAGAATGCTCTTTCCACCTTTTGCTAGCTGAGTAACCTTGGCATGTGGCTTAACTTTTCAGGTCCCAGTGTCCTTATGTATAAATGGGGTGACATAACAGGATTTGCCTCATAGTGTGTTTGTGAGAAAGCAGTCATGATATTTACTCAGATGTTAGCACAATGCCTGCGCCTTAGAGCTACACAAACCTTATCTATTGTTACCACTTTTCAATGACTCATGATATTTCAGCTAATGTGTTCTTCAAGTCTCTCCCAGGGAAAAAGTGAGTTTCTGGGGTGATCCTGGGAAGCTTCCTGGATGACTTATTTTCAAACTGATACTTAAGGGTAAGTAGTCTGTGTACAGAGGAACTTGGGGTGGGAGCTGAGTGTATTTATAACAAGGAAGGGGCCCTGGGTATTTCTCCTTATGTCTGTAGATCTTAAAAACCTGTATCAGCTGTATCTTTGTGCATCCTTAAAGTTTGCAGTACGGTGGGTAGGATATTTCTTTTCACTCCCAAGATCTCCATATCCTAAACCCTGAAATCAGTGAATGTTATTTTATATGAAGGAGAATTCTTTGCAAATGTCATTAAGTTAGTTGTCTTGAGATGAGAGGTTATCCTGTATTATCCAGGTGGGCCCTAAAAGTAATCAAAAGCATCCTACTAAGAGGAAGAGAGAAGACATTTGACTTTAGACAGAAGACGGAAGGCCATATGATTGCAGAGGCAGAGATTGGAGTAATGTGGCCACAAGCAAAAGAATGCAGGCAGCCACCAGAAACTGGAAGAGGCAAAGGCTGCAGAATACACCCTTCCCTAGAACATCAAGAGGGAGCCCTTGAGGTTCTCTCAGACACCTTGATTTTGACCCAATGAGACTGATGTTGGACTTAAGACCTCCAAACTGTGAGAGTCTAAATTTCTGATGATTTACACTGTTGAGTTGGTGATAATTTCCTATAATGATGATAGAAAATGAATAAAGGCAATAAAACTATCTGCATGTATTTCATCCCAGCACCAGAAAGGCCCCTTAGTAGTTACTCTGTTCCTGTGTAGGAGTGAAATGACAGTGGACAGGACTCCTGTTGGCTGCTTCTTGTTTCTTGAAGCATTGCATCGTTATTAGCAAGCCCTACCTTGGTTTATCTATATTAAGAGGGAAAGATCAAACATGATGGGAAGATACAGTCAAAAAAGAGCTGTCCAGCAAACCAAGCTCCTGAAATTCCCATGCCTTGCTCTTGTGATTTGGAAAAATATCCTTAGACTGGACCCCAACAGCATTCAGACATCAGGCTCTTGTTATATGTCATGATGCCTGGGGTTTCTCCAGAGAACTCTGCCAGACGTGGTGGGACAAGGCTATAAACTGGGCTCCTGGTCCCCATGCCCATTTAATATATGCTCTCATTTGTTAGGCATGTTCTGTTTCTATGTATATTTCTATATATTCTCTCTGTATTTCTATATATGCTTCTGTTTCTGTTTTTGAAGAAATTGTCTTGTTCTTAATGCAATTTGAAAACTGCCAAATTACATGTCAAGTACACCCTGCTCACTTGGTAGGAGGAAAATGACTTAGGTTCTTCGTAAATTAGGGACAGTTCTAGGGGTTCAATTTGAGGTCCCTGAACTCCTCTTCTGGCACTAAACCTTGCTCTAAAGCCACAAACTCACTCATAGAGGAGGGTGGTTCAGGAATGGGACTCCCTTTGGGAAGCTCCAACTCACTGCTAAGTCAGTGGACTTCTCACCCAGTTTTCCCTATGCACACCCCATTCAGTAAAACTACCCCTACAAGCATATATAATTTTTGTTTTGCCTTTCACCTGACGAGACTGAGTTTCTGCAGGGGTAAGGGACTCTCAACTAGAAGAGGCAGAGAGAGGGCGTCCAGCTGCTGGCCATCTGGCACTCAGATTATGTGTTCTTTTATCTCCTTCTCAGAATGGAAAGGCCTTGGTGGGTGTGGCCCATTCAGGGACCAGTATCCTGTTAATGATACTTAATGAATAGCCATGGGATGTTTTGTAATATATGGTATGAAGTAGACGTGCTAAAAATGATCTCTCCAACCATGGAAAGACGTGGTATTTGACCAGGTCTCCACTCAGCCAGCCATAAGAAAATAGCCATGGTGAGAGCAGCAAACTTGGGTCCATACTTCAACTTGAGTCAAAAAGCTCATATATTCTTGTTTGCCTAAATGAAGGATGCACTCAAGCAATTGAAAACAACTTCTGGGGCAATCTTGTTCCATTACCCCTAATGGAATCGGGTGTATGTGGTGCACCGTGTGTGTCGATACTTTTGCAGACACAAGACAGGATTTTCCCATTATTCTGTGGATGGAGGAGACGTGAAATGAACTCCTCAGAGACCTCTCACACTGTCACAATAGGGCTGGTGAGTCACATTAGAAGATCGGAGGGACAAAATGCACGTTTGGTTCCTGGTTTTCAGCCTCCTGCACCCTCTCTTCCTTCCTGCCCAGGCTCTTCTCTGTTTTTCTACCAATAAGTTTGTCAACAAGAGGGCCTTATAAAGCAAGCTCATGTGAAAGAATTTGCTTTGCTGATTAAGGAAATGTCACTGCCACTTGGAACACAAAGAACCCGCTCAGAACTTGGCGTTGTCTTTCTCCCAAGTGTCTGCTGCGTTACTACCCCTTGGCGTTTTTTTCCCTTCCCTTTTCTTCTTCTTTTTGTTTTCTTAACCTCCTGCTTGCAAAGAACAGGCAAGTTTCTGCCTCTAGCTCAGAGGCTGTGTCTGCCTCTGTCTCTCGCCATCTGTCTGTGTATCTCCGTCTCTTGTGTGTAAAAATGTTTTGGCAGATCGTTCCTATCTCAGTGAATAAAGTGCCCATGACAGAGCGAAACTCAGCGACCAGAAAAGAAACTATTTGATTCATGAACATTTACTCTCTCCGGGGTCCATTTCTACCTGGACTATTTCCTTCTTTCTTTCTGTCCTCGCTTTTATTAAGTTGTTTTCTCCTCCGAGCATGACATGAGATTTCCTTGCTCAAGGACTTTAAGAAACACAGCGTGTCCCATCTCACAGAACGTTGAGACCACTGTGGTTCTGAGGGAGCGCGGAAGCTGGAATCCCCTGTATCTCCCCACTCACTCTGATCTTAACCGAGGATGCCCTTGGGTCTCAGACAATCCTCACCGTAGTGGAACTGCTTTACGGCTGGTCCCCTCCTGCAGTCCCCTCTGGGTAATAGGCGCCAGCCTCCCAGAGCTTATCTGGCAGTGGCCCAGCCTGGCTATGTTGCTGACAGGCAAACTGAGGCACAGAGGGACGAAGGCGCTTTCCCAGAGTCACACGTCATACCTAGTGGACCACTGCCCTGGCCTCCTTGCTTCCTGGCATTCCACCTCATCACACAGATGTAAGGGGAGGGGGTGTATCATCAAAACAGCAACATTTTGTGGTGTTTAGAGTTTGTATTAAGAGCTTCCCTACCAGGGCAGCAAGTCTGTGAGAAAAGCTAAGACTCCATTAGCCTCTCCTTTTTCAGAGGCAGGGAGTGAGGAGAGGAGAGCTGTCCCAAGTAACACAGAACCTGTCTGCAGGGCAGAATCTGTCTCTTCTGCTCCACGCTTCTCTAGCTGCTGTTTTAGCTTCAACCCCTAGGGTTTAGTGTGGTGGAGACCGATGACTTTGGGGAAGTTGACTGATTCTTTAGAGGGGGAGGAAGAATCTAACAGAGTCTGTGGGCATTCTCTTCTACCACCATGCTTCCAACCAACCTGATACCCTCACCCGAATATTACCTCTTTGCTCTCCAAGTCCCTTCTCTGGGAGCTGGAGGAAGGGCTGTGCTCTCTTGGGAGAGAGAATAGTCATTTCTCCTTTCTCCCCTGGGCCAAAGGTTTCTCACCGTATCCCCAACAAGCCCCAGGTCTCATCTCAGATGATGTCGTCTCTCTCTTAAACTTTTTGGTAAAAGAGAACTTTTGGACTTAACGGATCAGTTCATTAAAGTCCATAAATATTTGCTCAGCATCTGGCCCTAGGAGAGGCTCTTTCCAGAATAACTGAGTAGTGGGTGTGTGTGCCTCTCTCCTCCTTTCTCCTTCTTCCTTCACTTTCCTCCTCCCCTCACCCCAAACATTTGGGTAATCTATTTACTAATGAACTCAATATTAATGTATCCATTTTTCTCCGTTAATGTCAGATTTCATTAGGAAACATGGGAGGTCTGACATTAATTGTATGAAAAATGGGTCTCAGGGAAGCTGTTGGGTTCTTGCTTCTTAAGAGCAAAAAAGTTTCTCCAGAAAAAACATGGTATTTCTCTGATGGTCTGATGATGCTGGGGATGTGGCAACAAGAGACTCTGTGTGTGTGTCTGTGCATGTGTGTGTATATGCATGCACTTGAGTATGCATATGTGCACACACATGTATCTGTACACTCGTGTTCATGCATGTCTGTGTGTGTGCTTGTGTCTGCATTGGATGAGCCAATTCAGTCGCCCAGAAGCAATTACTGTCTTTCTCCAACCAGGTGAGTCCATGCAGCTACCCACAGGGTCAGATCCCACTATCCAGACAGACTGCAAAGTGAGGACTTGGAACATGGGAAAGCTTGTCCCCAATTGGACAGCTACTTACGCTGCTGGTTTCTTCCTAACCTCCTCCCATTACAGGCCTCCTTGATGGCCTAGGGGTTAAGTTTCAGCACTATCACCACTAGGGCCTGAGTTCAATCCCTGGTGTGGGTCTGTGTGCATGTGCATTGGTGTGTATGTGTGTGTATTTGTATATGAATGTGCCGGTATGGGCCTGTGTGCATATTTGTCTCTCTGTGTGTGCAAGAGAGCTCAATGGATCTCTTGGAGTGGGAGAGGGTTGCCTTGCCTCCTCCTGCCTCTACAGTACAGATTCCCTCTACCTTTCCAATGCTGTGGCAAGGAGGAAAAAGCATTTTGTTTGTGGACTTAAGTCCTATTCTGCCCTTTAAATTTCCTAATTTGGAATAAAATCAGCTCCCCTCTCTGAACCTCAGTGTCTTTGTTGGCAATATGGGAAATCTAATACCAGTAGATATACCAGTTGCAAAGTGGGGGGTCGGTGGCTTTGTAGGTGGACACCCAGAGATGCCTGAATCCTGTTATGCCTCTTGCCTGCTCACCTGAGGGAATCCAGGATCACCTGGAGATAGTCTGCATCTATTTTCTAATATTTCGCAGAGAAGATCTGGGGTGTAGGCTGGAGATTCACCAGAGACAGAGAGGGGAGCAGAACAGGCAGATCTACTAAAATACACTGCTGAGGGGAGCAGTGGGCAAGACAAAAGAGGTCTGCTGTACCCTATGTGTGTTAGCTCCCTGGCCAGGGATCAAACTCAGGCCCTAGTGGTGATAGTGCTGAAACTTAACCCCTAGGCCATCAAGGAGGCCTGTAATGGGAGGAGGTTAGGAAGAAACCAGTGGTGTAAGTAGCCATCCAACTGGGGGCAAGCTTCCCCATGTTCCAAGTCCTTACTTCGCAGCCTGTCTGGATAGTGGGATCTGACCCTGTGGGTAGCTGCATGGACTCACCTGGTTGGAGAAAGAGAGCAATTTGCTTCTAGGTGACTGAACTGGCCCTTCAGCTGTGAGATCAGGAGCAGTATAGACAGGCACATTCCTCGGGACACGAGTGATGTTTAATTTTAGTCATCTCTCCTGCAAGTGGAGGTGAGCCTATCATTGCTTTTGGTCTCATTGAGCTATTTAACCGCTGAAATATGATGGATTAATGGCAGTGATGGGGGAGAAGCAGAAACTTCTTCCCCTCTGTATCTCATATTCATTGAGATACAATGATCAATCACATTGTTAACAGTAAACCAATGCATGAAAAACTTTTTAGCTTGATGTCACACATATTTGATTCTCAGTAAAGAAGAGGATTCCTCCACTGTGCAGTCTACCCTGATATCCTGTTAGAATTTTTCTGAACTCACATGGTCAGATCTGTGTCTTTCTTACACTAATGCACTTATTGCTTTCTTCATCTCAAAGTATGTTGTGAATATCACCTATTTTTTAAATTTTTTTGTGAGCTCCTTAGGGACAGGAGGCTTATGTATGCCCAGCACTAGAGAGGTGATGTGAAAATGCTTTTGGAAAGATTTTCAGATGGGTGGAAGGATGAATGGATACATAGAAGAATAGAATAACTGGGTAGGAGCTATGGGGTTGGGAATGCTTATATGCCCAAAGAAAATGGTGCTTAGGCATAGATCTAAGGGAATAGAGGTTAAGTGAGCATGTTTTGTTTGGGGAATTAAAAGATTGGGGAAAAAATCATTAAGCTCCTCTTAAATAGGGGACTGGTTGAGGAAATTAGATGTCCTAAAGGGTAATTTAGTAGAAAATCCTAATTAAACATAATCAAATATTACAGAGAGGACTGGCAACCTCACTTTCCCCATTTGCAAAGTGGGAATTTTCCCTATTCCTATTTTTCCTACATAGTCTGAGAATGAGAGGATGATTAAGAAGTCATGTGGAATTACAGAGATTGTGAAATTATAGCTAAATGATAGATTTTCATCAATTCCCTATTTTTCCTATGAATAAGAACAGAATTAGGTTCTGGCAAATCTATGAAATATGGATTTTTGGGAACACTTCAGCTGCATGAGGGAAGATAAGCCTTTCGATTACACCCATTAGATTGATGACTGGGGTCTTGAGCACCCACTCAGCCCCCATTCTCATGGTTTGGAGATTAATACTTAGTGTGTAAGCTCCAATCTCCCCTTGACCTTGCAACACTCAGCATACCCGACACAGCACTTACATTTGAAGCTTTCAACTTGTGTATGATTTGCAGAGAAGTCTCCTCCCTTCCTCCCCCCGTCTCCGTGTTGCCTCATTCCTTGGTATCTCCAGTATCTCCATCACCAAGAGGGAATCTCAGTAGTGAAAACACACTTCTGAGTTGAACAAATGTACGGCCTACTTGGAAAAGAGTTTCACTTCCAGAAAGACGATTTCTCTCTAATCCTCAATATCTCTCTATCCTCAATATGCTCATCTGACAAATGGGTATACTACTTTTACTTGTTGGGATTACTAAGGGAATAGAATGTAATATTTTTGGTTAATTGCCCAGGCTTGTGCCAACAGTGATCACATGCATGACCTGGTGTAGCTTCTCTGCAGTAGAAAAATGAAAATGACCTCTTTTCATTGCTCCTTGTTCAGCTTCTCAGTAATTTTTAGGAGGGGTATAATGTGCTGGAATTTTGCATCTTTGGAACCCAGAAAGTGATGTCCCTGCAACTAAGTAATTTTAACTGTTATTAAGATAGCCAGTTACCTTATATCTGTCCCCCTTGCTCTAGCCTCTGTGAACTGATCTGTGAATTGCAAGCAGCTCTTTTCCTGGTCATTTGTGGTTGAGAGCAGGGTACAGTAGGACTATGTGTGATTCCTTGGATCCCTCACGTGAAATATGATTTGCATATATATTTTTAAAACCCATCTTCATTAATTCGATGTTAGCATTTATTTATTCTTACCTATGTATTTATTTATTTATATTACTCCTCTTTCCAAAAATAACGTTAGAGGGCTTATTTATTCATGCAAACCATGACAGCAAACACATCCACAGCTAGAGGAGAAAATGGAAGCTTCCTACTTTTGAGGATGTACCTAAATGGCTTTTGCCTTTCTCTTAAAATTCACCCATTCTCACAGAACTCTCCATGGTGGAGAAAACTTCCACTGTGGGAGGGTGACATGACGTGTGCTTCTGAGTGCACAGACTCACAGGGACCTGCAGCATCCAATAGGGGCCCAGAGGCCAGGGCAGGAGTCTTGGGGAACCTGTTTCGGTCCTTGACAAGCAATGAACATGGCCCAGGCACAGCGTAAATGTGAGAGATTATGATTTAGTCCTACTCGGAGCCTGGGATGGGCTTCCCTCTACAGAGAAGAGGAGGTTAGGACTATGGGAAGTTCTACAAAGCCTGATTGTCCCAGGCCTCCAGTCGCCTGAAGCCCTGACTTCCCCTTTTCACCTCTTGAAGAACTTTCCTTAATTCTTCTGAGATCTCCCCAGCTGAATGTCAAAGAAACAAAGAGCCAATTAATCCGGGCACAAGGGGGGTGGAGGTTAATTTGTATAAAAGATGAGTGACATCTTACGAATGGATTATTCCCTGTGCAGCCTCTTGGGAGTGGTGGGTGTGCATGTACACACACACACACACACATTCACACACTCATATGCCATGTATGCACCTCTTTCTGACTCTCACCATGCCCTGTGTCTCCTGCCTGAGCCCTTTATAGACAGACATAGGAAAGAGGAAATTTCTGTGTGTCTAGTGATCTTTTTTTTTTCTTTCTTTCTTTCTCTTTTCAGACCTCCTGCCTCCTTAAGCTGCCTACATTGGCTGCCAATTTGTTGAACGAAGCTGCTGTGTGTTGTTAATATTGTCAGGATTTATGAGCATTGCTAAATGTGTGCCTGGAATAATTTCTTTCTCTTTTCTTTCTTCTCTGTTTCTCTCCAAAGAGCAGCAGGGAGGGGAGGGGTGAGGTTCAATCTCCAGCACAAACAGACATGGACTCAGTCTTAATTCTGACCCTGATAGGCTGTATGATCCTGGGAAAGTCCCTTTTCCTCTCTTGCTCTCAGTTCTTCATTAGTATTAACAGATGGAGTGACTTTTTAAAGGGATTTTATGGCACCAGAATATTTATAAATTGATTGATTTAAAGGGTTTTTCATTCACCAAAGGGTAAGGTTGTACGAAAATTCATTTCCTTTTTGAGTCTTTGTTTCCCCAACAGCAAAACAAATAGGGATGGAGTTAAAAGATGTTTGCAAGTTGCAATTTAATATGGAGACTAATGGAATGGCTTTTCTACAATCTGGGTGCATTGCCAACTCTTGGCAAACAAACTCATTAGGGGCCCAGATCATTCCAAACACAGGATTCCTGTGCTCTAAGCAAATCTGTACCTAACTGAGGACTTTATCATTGGGCATTAATAGGGGGTGTTTGTATTATGTTCAAACCCAGCACTTCCCAAACACTGATGCTTCAGGTGGCCAAAGTAATTCAGAAAATCATGGCAATGTGGATCATCACCAGTTCATTCTTCTTTTGGAGAAAACTTACAGAGTGCCTACTAAGTTCTGGCTACTGCTGTTGATTCTAGGAAACCAGAAAAATCCAGTGAAATCCTTCTATGGCTTAGAGAGAATTGTAGACAATGAACGAGTAAATACATAAGTGGCAATTTTAAGATAGCGGTAAGGGCTGTGGCTAAAGCAGGGAAATGTACTCGAGCTCTTGGGGGTGCAAGGTGGGGGGGTATTTTAGAGAGTGTCATCAGGAGAACTCTGCTGGGAAGTCGCAGTTGAGCTGAAACTAGAAAAATGAGAATGAGGCAGAGGAAGATTGGTAGAACAGCGTACCCCAGGCCAGGCAATGGTGAGTGCAAAGGGAACACTTTGCAAGGCAGCCTCAGTAGTGGGAGCCCCTGGGATAAAGAGAGCCAGCTGGGTAAAAGCAGGCGATGGGGGATGGATGAAGGCAGTTGGGCTTGGCTTTGCTTATCAGCAGATGTTCCCCACTGTCAAAAGAAGCCCTGACATACTATGTCCCCCGGAGTCCCTTCGACAACCATTGCAAGGTGAGTTTGTTATCCCCATGCTGTAGATGGAGTCCCAAAGAAGTGACTGGCTCTTCCAAGAAATGGCTGAAAGCTGGGACCTGAAGGCAGCAATCCATGAGTCTAGTTGCTTTGCCTTCCACTCCGCCACCCATCCCCCATGGCAGTGGCAGCAAGGGCAAGAGGCATGGCCACTTTGCTGGTCCTCTCACCTCTCGGGAGGACAGTGAGTGGTAGTGTGGGATCTGTTGGGGGCGGAGTCTGGAAACCATGCTCTGTACACCTGTTCTGTTGAAACATGGCCACGCCCCTTTTGAGTGTATTGTCTGTGGTCGCCTTCCCACTCAGTAGTCAATTGCTCAAGACACCGTATGGCCTGCCAAGGCAAAAATGTTCACCATCTGGCCCTTTACAGAAAAGTTTGCTGACCTCTGGTTTGGAACGTGGATTGGTGTAGGGAACTTAGTTCTCCAGCCTAATCTTCTTGCCTCAGGTCATTAAGCTGTGCTAAGAGGACTATGTGATATGGAGGGGCAAGAAAACTGGCCCCCTGCCCAGCACTAAAATGAACTCACCATGTTACTCAAAGAGACCTGTGTTCCTTCTCCTGTCCAAAAATATCTTATGTTTGAATTGGACAAATTGGACAAGATCAAGGCCTTCCAAACTTTCTTAGAAGTATTTCCAATTAAAATCTTATGTGGACTCCCAATATCTAAAATAGAGTTTAAAAATGGCCCTCATTGAACCTCCCAGTCTCCTTGAAATGACCTCTGCGTACCTGTAGGGGCTTCTTTGGTAGATGCGCTTGGAGGGCAATTTGGAAGTCACCAGATTATATCATTTTAGATATTTCTGGTTCTCATGTGATGTTTATAGTGAACTTGGGTGGGTAGTTCATCTGTAGAGATGTTTAAAGAATCAGTTTTCTTCTCTGTAAATTGAATTTTTCTTTGATAAGAGAATACATTATCTTTTCCTCCCTGACCCCCAGTTTCCTCATTTGTGAAGTGCAAACAAACCTGCATGCCTCTCACGCTACCCTGAGAATCCAGTGAGCTGGCACACGCCAAGGGCCAGGTGATGAGGTATAGTAACAGGAATTTGGAACCTCCCAGATCTGGGTTCAGGTGTCAATTTAAAAAATAAAGCAGCCTTATTGAGGTATAATTCCTGTCGTATATAGCTCACCCACTTAGAGTATAGAGTCCTGTGGATTTCAGTATATTCACTGATATGTGTCCCCATCACCAGCCACTCTTAGAACATTTCCTCACTGCAAAGAGAAAGTCCAGTTTATATAAGCTGCTACTCACCTACTTTGCGTACATTTCATACCAAAGGAAACATAATAGTATTTCATGAATGGTTTCTTTCACTTAGAGTGATGTTTTCAATGTTCAACCACAATGTAGTGTGTATCCATAATTCATTCCTTTTTAAAGCTGCCTAATACTCTACTGTATGGATAGACTGCATTTAGTTGATCATTATTATAACTATTTGGAGACAGGGGGGCAGACATTGCTCTTACCTAGGGCCAGGGACTCAAGCTCCCTTAATCTCCGTTTTTCTCATCTACAAAGCAGGCTAAGCCTGCTAAGAGGGTAATAGGGAAGCATGCTAAAACCTCTCCTATAGTCTCTGCCATAGATAAGTAGTTGTTTACCATTATGATGAGACAAAGCAGGTTCACAGAAAGAATTTATTGTCTTCCTCTCCTCTTTCCTTTTTTGTACTAAGTCTAGAGGCTCCTTAGTGGCTGCCCCCCAGTATTAATGGACCTTACATTTTAGCTTTTGGGGTCCTGTCCTTTCAGACAGAAGCTGAAGAACCTGCCCAGTGAAGTCTGAAAGAAAATTAGCATCTTAGAATATGTGTGAAAATTAAATGGAGCATGAATGGATGGTTGTTGAGGAGAGAGGGACTATGAAGGCGGCAGAGAGAGGAAGGTAATTATCTTTCTGCTTTCCAGCTTTAAAAGGGCAAAGAGTTCCTTCTAAGTATATTTTGCAGCAAAAAGCAAAATTTAACTCACATACCTAGTTTTATTTTCTTTACATCTTTGATGAGCTTTGGCTTAATCTTCAGAAGCTCCCATGGGGAAGGCATATCAGGACCGTGTTGGTTATTCTTAATGTTCTGAGTATGCTCACATGGCACATTACCCATTCTTTCTTCAGTTCTTTATCTAGCATTTACTAGTTCCAGTCACTTTTGCTGATATTGGTGGGTAGATATGTCAGTGAACAAGATAGACACGTCTCTTCTTCCAGGGTGCAGGTCATCTCATTGAATCCTTAGATCTCCGTTTAATGGATGAGAAGACTGAGGCTCAGCCACATTAAGCTACCAAGGAAGCAGTAGAAACTACCAGCATTCTGATCTGTCCCCAAAACTCTTGTTCTATGTTAAACCAGTCTGTTTGGGGGTAAACAGAAGACCTAGGAAATCAGGTCCTGTACTCAGACACTTGCAGCCTCCACTGTCTATTCCTCTTCTCTATGTTAATATGGATTCAGCTGCACATGACAGAGGCCCACATTGCGCTGGGTAGACGTCTGTTTTACCCATAGGTGCCCCATGCTGCAGAGCTCCATGTCTGGGGCTGGTGGGCCATGTATCTTGTCATGCTATTATGCATGGGCTGCATTCCCAGCTTCTCATGGGCCAATATGGATGTCCCAGCTCTGTCCATTGTGTGCAAATGCTAGCCACTTGAAGGAGAGAAGTTCAAGAGAAGGGCATGTCCCTTTCACTTCAGGAATTTTCTGCAGATTGAGCTAACTTCCATTTATATCCCTTTAGCCAGGACTCAATTTTATTGAGACAGCTCGCTCCAAGGGAAGTGGAAATTGCCTAGCTAAACTTAGGGCATTCTATTACTGCTGAGAGAAAGGAAGATTATATTTTTGGTGGGGTGGATCTGGGGTCGGGGGACAAACTAAACTGTCTCTGCTATATTCTCTCTTCCCACTTATGTTCTTGGGCGCTGACACATCGGAGGGCTGGGTTGTAAGAAGTGACTCCATTCAAAAGTTATTTGGCCTGGTAAAGGGTCTCATGCCAAAAGTCAAGGAAACTGTTGACATCAGAATCAGAGACATGGGCTATCAGCACATTTCCAGCCTGGAATCCAAGGTTTCGTGTCTCTGTATTGCTTTCCAGTTTAGAATCGCTCCCGGGGAGTTCTCCAGGAACCAGTCCAGAGGGTCCTAGAGAGAGGCTCAGCGTGAAAACCTCCAAACTGTGATTCCATCTGTCCCCAACGCTTGGCTAAGCTTGCTTTCTCTGTGTCTCACCTGGACTCATTTCTTACTGTCAGTTGGGTATTCTGAAGCCTTCGGCAGAGTGTGGCAATGACAGGAGTTCATTACGAGCTTCAAACCTTCAAATCATTCCCTCTTGGGAACTGACTGCAGCTGCCTGATGCAGGATGGGATGGCTCACTTGGGAAGCTTCCTCTTCAGGGACCCTGGCCACGTTCACTTATGTCCTTAGTAATGGGGAAGCTGTGAGGATAGAGAAGCAAGTCTTAAAATGGGTGCAGAGTGGTTAAGAGCGAGGGTCACAGAGTTGCAAAAACCAGGGCTTGAGTTCATGCTCTGCCAGTCACTGGTGACCTTGGTTAAACTTCTTAACCCTCGAAGTCCTGGTGTCTTTGTTTAGAAGCAGGAATGATACTAGAGCACATGGTCCAGCAGCATTTTGAGAATAAAAGATATTTCATGAGAGACTCCTAGGAGACTGTGTGCTTAAAAATGGCATCATGCCCATTATTATTTTATTGTCCAGCCTAAGTCCAGGGACACTAACAATCAGCAGGCGGGTCGCTGTTATCATTGCCATCTCCTGTCTCCTGGGCCCTGCATTTGCAGTCCCAGTAGCAACTGAACACTGCCATTTTCACCAAGTTCTGGGAGCTGGCATCTCTTTTCACCTTCCTGCCCTGTATCCTGATCCTTTGTCATTTAATTGATTAAAAACAGCAGGGTGCCTCTCCCCTTCTCTTGGTGATTCTCCTCCTGTGGGCCTTCTTTCAAAACCCAATCCTAGTTTCTCCTCCTGTGCTGTGACAGGGCCTCTGAATATATCTTAAAGGAGAAACTTGAAAATGGAGACTTGAAAACTGTTTAGCTGTGGAAGGAGCTTGACTTGTCTGCTCTTTTTGCTGACCCACAGATTTTAGAAGATGTCAGCTGGAACATCTGCTTCTGGAAGTCTTCTCTGCCCTTCTATAGATTGTCTTTCATCCCTGACCTGCAGCTGGAGGTCATCTTTCTCTGCTTCTGCTAGTGGTCGTACCTGCCTTTACCTGCCCTTCAGGCTGGTCAGCCTTCTGTGAGCTCCATGACTCATGGGTGACCTGTGTGGATCGTGGAAGACCCCATGGAGGTGAACTTTCCATGCCCTTCTAATCAAAGATCACCTTTCTCTGCTCTTACAGTGGGAGCTCACCTTCCCTTTTCCTGAATCTCCTTGTAGACGGCTAAGTACAGACTCCTTGGAATGGTATCTAAACCTTCAGTTCCCCTTCCTTTGCTTCTCAGTCTCCAAAGGCTCTCCACTCTTCTTTTGTACACCATAAATTTGCTACTCATCATGTGCTCTGGAAAGGACCTGCCGTCTTCTTGTGCGAATTGATGCTTAGCTGATGCACTCAGTGCCTCCGACTGGGTCACCCTTGGGACAGGTGATGGTTTCAGTTCTGTGTCAGCCTCATCATCCTGGCTGAATGACCCTGAACCCCTTTCTGTGCTTATTTCCCTAGGATGAGAAATAACAGTCTCTGCCATGGACGGGGTGGCGAGGGATTAATTACCAGTCATTAGGAAAAGTGCTTTTCCTCTGTGTATAAGATATCCTGTGAACACCAGTGAACTCAGTAATTATAATAATGCAAATGACAGGAAGTGGCGTCAGCCTGAGGTCTCTCCAGGGGCGGTCAGGGTAGAGATACTATTTGGAAGTTAGTTGGTATTGGCTTCATGACTCTAAGTAACCCCAAAGGTCCTGAAATCTCAGTTTTCTCCCCTTCCTCCTTTTGCATTCTATCTTTTCACCATCAGAGAGTCTGCACAATCTATAGTGTGCTTCCTCCATCACAATCTACCCCATCCAGTTATTGTTTCAATATTTCATGTATGACCTTCAGGACATACTATCTTGGATTGAGGCCAAGCTCCTCAATTCTGCAGATGTGCAAATGGACCTCCAGGCAAGGAAAGGGAACTGTTCAGGTTGTAGAACAGTTACAAAATTTCAAACCCAGAGTCCTGGTGGAAAAATCTGAGACCTTCCATTCCACCATGCATCTCCTCTCTCATCCTTGCTCTGAGTTCTGCTGAAATTATCCAAACTCGATCCTTCCACCTGCTCTCTAGGATTATTTGGTGAGATGGAGAAAATAGTGAGTGCCTACCAATTTCGAAGCAATCCCTGTGCTTGTCTCGAAAATGAATGAGACCGAAACCCTAAACTCAAAGTAAGTTTGGTGCATATCAGCTGTGCAGTGAGTGTGTTGGATGATTGCTTTATTCATCAGTAGATCCTTACATCTCAGCATTGTGCCTGTGACATGAGAGTTATTCAATAAATATGTATTAAGCAAGGGAGATCTTAGCAACCTCCCAAGGGACTTGTGCTTTCATTTTCTTCATCCCCACTCCTCTGTACAGATGCTGCTGGGTGAATGTTCCCCCGATTCAACACCAATCATGTGGATACCCCATTCCTGCTTACCAACTGGGGCCTTCTCAGGTTTAAGCTCAAATTTCCTCTTTAACCCTGCCTTGTGGCTACCTTCCAGAACACACACTGAGGCTGATGTGATGTCCGCTGCTCAGAGACATATCCTCCCAATTATTTCCATCTCAGCACCATTTCATATGTTCCTACAACCTGGAATTCATTGTCTCCCATTGGGTCCATTAGCGTGTAACTGATACCTACTGGCAGAATATCACCCTTCGAGCTCTTTCTCCAGGGTTGTCTTGTCTTTGAGGACCTTGCAGCATCTCTTCCACGTAGTCTTGACTTCCCTTTTCTTTGACTTGCCCATTCATTGAAGATACTTTTTCCTCAACTCTTGTAATACTTTATCATCCACTTGGATTTATGGGTCCACCTCTACCACTTCAGTTTGCAAACTACTTGAAGGGCTGGGACTATACCCAGAACCCCAGTTTAGTTCTCTAGTGCAGAAGTGGGTGCTCCAAAACTCTTATATGGAAGCAGTGCTTGGTTCAGGTCAGCCCCTTCTACAGAAAGCCATTTGTCTACCCTTCCTCCCCTGCTACCCACCCCAGGGCCATCACTGAAAGGGGGTTCTTCATTTCATTTCCCACTGCCTGATTTTCATTGTGCTGTTTGCCCTATCTACTTGCACACATTGGTATATTTACATGCCTGTTTTATTCCTGTGCTCAGTCTCTAGTTTTTAGGACTATGAAAGGCGAGAGGGAGGGAGCAAAAGCTTGCGGGAGCTCGGGCTCCATCATGAACTTGCTCGGTGACCTTCAGCAAGTGCCTCTTTAACGCTGAACACCCGTTTGGTTTCCACATCTATAAAGAAGGCGTGGGACTAAAATTAGCCATCTCAAACTGGCTGCCCACAGGCCACATCTGGCATGCAGTTATCATTTTGCTTGGATTGTAAAATATTTGGTTTTTAAAAAAAGCGGATAGATTCCCAGAATGAAAAAAAAATGAATATGAGAAAATTCACATGACAGCTGGATTCCCAGCTTCTCTGGAAAATTTAGAAGAGCTGCTAAAACTGGGCTTCCTTCCCGCCCTGCATGGCGATGTGCTGACGGCTTGGGTGTGTTCTCTCTCCTGAAAGGGCTGTGAGCTCTGCATCCCGCCCTCCCGGGAACTCCCCACTGCCATCCAACCCCACGCGGGTGCTGCTCTGTGTGTGTGTGTGTGTGTGTGTTTTCCCTTCATTCTGCTCTACTCACTCAACCACGTGCTTAGTGTTCAAGGTTCTGAGGTTGGGGGCTCCTGAATTGGAAGTTCATTAAGGGCCCCTTCAGCTCTGATATTTGTAGCTCCAGCTTTTTCTTTCTTCCACTCTGTTTGCCTCACTCCCCTTCCAGCTTCCCATCTCCAGAAGTCCCTGAATCCTGCTCCATCATTTATCAAGGAAGGGGGCCGAAGGGATGTGGCATTATCTTGACAATGGAACATTTTCCCCTTCCTGTAATCCCTGCATGTCCAGTCTAATTACTTCCTTATCATCTCCGCGAGGACATGCGGCAGGTAATTAGTAGAGGAATTGATGAGCCAATCTTCATCATTAAAGAGTCTGGTGGGAACAGAGACTCCTCTGGGAAGGAGTGCAGGGTTCCAGATGCCCACGCTCAGCTTTCTGGTCACATGGTCAGTCTGGGTCGCTCAGAGGCAGGCCTTGCCAGGCTGACTGCACTCAGGAACATTTGGGAAATGCCTAGAGAGTCTGTGGCAAGTGGGAGGAAGCTGTGCTGTCTACATCTGGGTGGGGTGCCAGGAGGTACAAGGCCAGCACCTCTGCTCTGGCCTCACAGCCCATGTGCATAATCTCAGTCTCGCACTGTCTAGAACAGGCCAGACTCCACTGGGCCGCCAGGAGTCTGGCCTGTCATCAGCCTCTCCCTCAGGGACCAGGGCCAAAAATCTCCAGTTCAGATGGCGTCTCTTGTCTGCCTGTTTTATTATTAAATAAGTTACACAGATGATGTCTCTTCTCGCCAACCAGATGCCCCAGCAGTATCCAACTCCTGTGCTCTCTAGTTTAATGACACTGAAACATGACGCACGGTAGCCCACACCCATTTTGTCTCAGGATGTCCAGCCCATTGCTTCTCCAGCTGTGGGGTCGCCCAGGTCAAGGCTCGCGGCTGCCAAGAATGTCCCTCCTGCACATCACCTCCTCCCCCCAACCCCCGCCTCAGAACCCATCTCTTCCTTTTGGAGGTACATTGGACAGTGAACCAGGCACTCTCTCTCTCTCTTTAAAAAAACTAATTCTTTTTTATTTTTTATTTTTTATTCTATTTTTCCCTTTATGTATATTTGACATCAGTTATAATCCCCATGTATTCCCTATCACCATATCACCAGTGCACCATCACCTCAGTCCCCCGTGCTCCCGTCTGCCCTCAACCCTCCCCCCAACCAAGTGCCCCCAATATGTCCTTTTCTTTTCATTTTTGGTTTTTGTGTCTTTATTGTTATTATTCTTATTGTTCTTATTCCTTTCCTTGACCCTTATTTGGTTCCCTTATATTCCTTCTAGGGGAGGAACCATCTGGTATTTTTCTTTTGCCTTCTGAAAAAAACTAAGTCTTTTTTTAAAAAAAATATTTATTTATTTATGCATTCAAGAGCTGGGGTACAGGCCAGAGGTGCGGGAGGTGAGAGGACTCACCAGAGACAGAGTGGGGAGCAGAACAGGCAGGTGGACTGAAATACACTGCTGAGGGGAGCCGTGGGCGATGCAGGAGAGGTCTGCTGTGCCATGTGGGTCCCCTCCCCAAGCAGCGGCAGTGATCGAACCCATGCTGCTGTGCAGCTGATGCTTCAGTATGGCACTCAATCCGCTGTGCCACCAGGGAGGCCCTTCTTGTCTCTCTTTGAGCTGCTAAAATCTCTTCAGGGACTCCCCTGGGATGACATGGGAAATCCCTGATCCTAAGCACAGTCTCACGACCTGCAAGGCCCCACAGGATCCTGTCTCCGGCCCACCTCTCCAGCTTCATCACTTGCTGTGGCCTGTGCCTGCCTTCTCAGATCTCTCAGCCAACCAGGCAAATTTTCCCCTGTGTTTTTAAGGATCCATCCTCACTCTTCCTGAATGTTCCCACCTGCTCCCTTCAGATGGAACCCATTGTTTCTCTTCCTTCCCCTGGAAAACTACTCACCCAGTGTCTCTTCAACTGCCACATCCTACCACGAGTCTGGAGGGTCACACTGGGCTGTGTCTCCTCCTTTGGGTCTCAGTGCTGCACCTTGATTTTTACAGCTGGACATGCTGTGGTGACTGGCACAAGTTTCCCCCCACTTAGAAGGGCACACACCACGTCTATCTTGTTCCTCTTTGTGGCCGTAGGGCATTGCATGTACCCAGCTGATTGGTAGGCACTCAGGAAATATTTGCTGATTGTTGAAATGACTTGTGTTCAACATAAGTCAGTTCGACTCACTTTTACTCAGAATCCTTATTTCCTCATCCACAAAGTGTATGTGTTATAATCGGCCTAGCTACAATAGGGATTAAAAGCAAGGAA
The DNA here is from genome assembly GCA_019455555.1 of Galemys pyrenaicus. Taxonomy (NCBI): domain Eukaryota; kingdom Metazoa; phylum Chordata; class Mammalia; order Eulipotyphla; family Talpidae; genus Galemys; species Galemys pyrenaicus. Next base: position 4,151,482 of record JAGFMF010011623.1, read on the forward strand.
AAAATGTACACAAAGAAAAATAATTAGAATGTCTGCAACATACTTTCTGATGGGGAAATAATTAGTATTGGAATTAGAGCCAATCCCGGAGATATTTCACTCTAAGGCATTGTTGACTTCTAACGCTGAAGGTTTCTCTGTGGTCACTGAGTCCTTCCAGACCCCTTCCAGCAGATGATTCAATGCAGGTGATTCCAGATCAAAGCTGGAGTGGATGGTACGTTGCAGAGTGGAGGCTGGAGGGGACCCTCAACCAGAGATGTTTGGGAAGGTCTTTAGGTTAGCAAAACACTGAAATTTTTTAGGAGCTAAAGTCCAGGTTCACTGAAGAGCTGGAACCAGAGGTCGATTCCAGACATTGAGTGAAAGCAGGTAGGATCAAATGGTGGTTGTGGTCGGCCAGAGGGAAGGGCTTCATTGATTGCCTGGAATGTCAGTTTGCATTTGAGAATGTGGCTTCCGGAGTCAGAGGTGGAGCAGGGAGACTGTGCCCAGATCAGTGGAAGATAGCTGATTTTTTATTTTTGTAAAAGAAATTGTTCTTTCAAGCTGTGCGTATGCATAAAAATGGCTCGCTCTATGTCTGCAGCAGACCATTATGGGAATGGATAAACTTCAGCCCTCAGGACTGTCAATCTAACATCACGGCTAAAACTAAATTAAAAAAAAAATCTGCACAGAGGAGGAATTGAAATACTTTTTTTTTTTTTAACCTTTATTAAATTCTGCTCTTGACTCTGAAAGGGGTGGAGGGGAGAATCATTCTTTCTGTTCTGGCCCCTGAAGGTCTCTATTACTAGATGGTTCAAAGGAGTGTAATAACACCACGAGAGACAGGAGAGGGTCTAGAAAATGCCCAGAGGCCTCTGCTAGGCTCGTGCTGCTAGAGGAGGAACCTGCTGGCTGGACCCCTACCTCTGCTCGAGCTGAGGGCTAAAGCCCACCCATCATTACACACCCACCTGCCTGCAGCTCCATTGCCCAGAGTCAGCCGTGTTGGCAGACCTGGTGAAGAGGAAGCAGTGGGGTGCACTGAGGTCCGAGGGTAAAAGGCAGAGGACACTGCAATTAAATGGTTGTAGGAAACAAGGTAGGCACACCTACAAGTAGAAAGCTATAAAGTCAGTCTGGCAGAGTCGGGGCCACGTAGGCTTAAGTTCAAGTGCCCAGTGGTACCATTTGCTGCCTGTGTGGCTGGAGGAGTTACCTCTGCTCACTGGGAGCTAGTTATTCTCTGGACATACGTGGGAAAAGCAGCCCAGAATGCACCATGGACATGGGCGTGATGATGTGCTGAGCTCATGGGCCTAACATGCAGACAGTCGCTGTGTTCCTGCTCCGCTCCTGCACTTGTTTGTTTAGTCCTAGACTGTGATGTGAGAAACTAGATACTTAAATAGGAGTAAGGCAGTGACCTTCCCCTCAAAGAATGCCAGGTATAGTTCAAGGGTGCAGAGAAGTAACCACATGTCAGAGCGGACCCCAACTTGCTTTTGAACATGGGAAGCATCTCCTTGTCATATCATCTTTAAGAGGCCCAGTTTGGTTTTGCAGAGGAAATGAGTCCTGAGTTAAAGAGCAATTTGCCAGACAGTGAAGTCAGAAAGGACATGGCGGAGAAGATTCCAGACTGAGGCGACAGAATGGGAGGGATGTGTTCCAGAATCTGGGATTAATTCTATATTACGGCATTAACACATTTTAAATTGTTATTTTATAAGCACAGTGATTCTCAGCAGGAGGCAGTTTTCGCTTTTGGGAGATATATGTCCATGTTTGGAGACATGGACATATGGACATGGAGCATATGGTCACAACTGGTGGAGGGAGAGATGCTATTAACCTCCAGTAGGCAGAGGCCAGGGGCTCTCTCGGGGCCCTACAATGCAGAAGAGACTCCCCACAGCAAGGAGCTATCTGGCCCCAAATTAATAGTTTGGAAGTTGAGCAGTCTGGTCTAGAACATCAGAACTTGGCCTTGCAGAGAATGTGGTTACCTGTTGACTTTAGTCATAGACTCATCTGTCACTCCTGTCTCAAATAGCCCTTGATGTCTTCACAGTGTTCACCACTCCCCCAGTAGCTAAATACCCATAACAGAATAGGTCTGTGACTCGCTTCCATTGGAATTAGTCACTAGCAGCTGTTTATACTTTAGCCTACATTATCACATCATGTTATGCAGTTGTTCATTAGGGAACTGCAAGAATGGGATATGCAGATTTGGGTTGGGTCCTATGAAGTTCTGGAACTGGGTTGTTTAGAGAGCCTCGGAATCCAGAGAGGCTCTGTGACCGGCCTGATCTGTAAACAGAGAGGGGTGAACTTTGAGGGGCACAGTTACTTTGTTGAGCATTTTTCTTGCCCTGGTGCTGATCCAGGCCCATCACTGCATGTTTGCCTACTGACCTTGTCAGTTCCAACTTTCTCTCTGTGAACAGTCACTGTAGACCCACTGTATGCCAGATGCTATAGTAAGTGCGGGGCCTCATGGCTTGGCTATTTCCAACCCATTTCACAGGTAGGGAAACTGAGGCCTAGAAAGGGGAGGACACTGCCATGAACCATAGAAGTGGGGCTAACATCCTGGTGCCTATTAACAGCCAGGTGGTCTTGTCATGGATTGAAGTGGTTGTTCTCTGACCCATAAGCTAGAACTTTGGCTTCAGACCATATTGGACAGCATTAAGTGAAGGAAACTGACAGAAGCCATATATGTCCTTCTTTGACAGAGTTGGAGATACATATTTTTATGCATCTGAAATGTGCAGGGACAAACAGTGAGCCAGGACCTCAGACTGCCCAGCGGCCCAGCCTGCCTCTGCACACTTTCTATCCTAATTTCTACAAGCTTTCTTGAGTCTGCTGTTGTGCGTATCCAGGCAGGGATACAAAGAGGAGGAAGCTGCTGTTCTCTGGTTTGACTGTGCTTTGTGATGAGGTGTGGGTGGGTGGCTCCTTGGCCACTGTTTGACTCCTTGGCGATGGTCTAGGTAAGGAAAGGAAATTGCTACCGGAAGGACATGTAACAGAGCTGCCCTAGTCTGGAAACAAGGAGGCTCTGCTTCTGAGTGCCTTGAAAGGAGGCAGAAGTTGCCACTTACAGTCACTAAGGAGGGACAGAGTGAAGACACAGATGGAGTCACCATGCACTTTAAAGTTAGACCCTCCTGGGAATGAAACCCACAATTACCACTTCCTAGCTCTGTGACCTTGGGAAAGTGGCTTCACCTCTCTGAGCCTCTTTTCTAGTTGGTTGACTCTGAAAAGTAAATATGACCCTACTGGAAAAGGACCAGGCTTATTGGAAGCTTTGTTCCATCTCCTTTGGGGCCTATGCAAAACAGTCTTATCTGCTGATTCTCAGCTTGGGCGTCATCCCAGGTAGGAGATGATCAAAAATGCCGATTTCTGGCTCCTGAAGATTCCTATTTGGGTCCTGTGGAGTGAGCACTGGAAATATGCATTTCTGCCAATTGCACACTGGTCCTTTGTGGCTGAGCCTCAGTTTCCTCAGCAGTGACACCAGGGCCATAATCTGTGATGATCCCCTGAATCAGTGCACCCCTTCGCTGCCCACAAAGCAGGTTCACTTGGTGGTTTCCTCTGCTTTTCCTGTGATCAGGTGTTTTCCTTGTCTCCATTTTGTCCATAAAAAGCAAGAGGTTCAAAAGATGAAATACTAAAATAAAATAACTCCTGTGTTGGAGTAGACTTCCAATGGGACAGTCGTGGCATGGTTAACTTCACCTCACAGTGCAATAGAGAGGTCACGGGACTTGGGAGCAGCCGGGTCTCCCCATAAATGTCCTTTGGCTCCTGGTCATGCCAATCCCAGTGTCTCATCTTCTGGCTTTGGGGTCCTGCTGTGTGAAGGAGGGGTACCGACCGAGAGAGGACTCAAACCCCTCCCTTACTCTTGAAGTGGACTGAGATAAACTTGATATCAAGACAGTAAGTAACTTGTGTGCAGTAACACAGTTATAAAGTGGTAGAATCCAGGTTTTATTTTTTCCCCCTCTGGTGTTAGACACCTCTCTGAGCTGCCAGGAGAAATCACTGGACTAAAATATAGGTGAAAACTCAGTGAGTGCTAGACTGTCACAGGAACCATAGATCTGCATAAAGCAGCCCATTAAGGGGGCTCCATATTTAATAAAAAGCACGTGTGTCCAGCAAGGAGCATGGCCCTTAATGATTACTTCGATCTTATCAGAATAAATGGTTCTCTTAGAGCAAATGGCTCACCCCTTGGAAGAGAAGGAATTTTTCCTAGGAGCCTTTGGAAGAAGCAATTTTCTAAGTGGTGCTCTGGATAAAACAAATGCACCTTAATTTGCCTCCCACCCGACTGGTTGAGCCTCCTCCCCTCAGGAGCTGCACAACAGCCAGGCTCAGTTCTGTGGGAGAACTTTATTTCCACAAAGTACTTTGTGACAGTGAGATCTCTAGAACATCTGAAGCCCCAGGGCCTCCTAGGGCAGCGCTCTGTGGGAGCAGCAGCAGCAGCCCATGTCGGACACACCCACTCTGGACTCTGGGCATAGACACACCCCTTCCCCACTGGGGGCTTCTGTGTTCCAGCCCAGAATGAGGGCATCCTCTTAGGTGGTTGTATTTGCTCATTTATACTTGGAACCTGACCAGCAAAACCCTCCTCCTCTGGGTGAACAGAAAAGGGGTGACATTGCTCACAAAGTGTGACATGACTAAATTAGCCTTGACATTGGATGCCTCCGATGTACCTGAGGCTCTGTGGTCTGGTGACTCGGCCAGTATCTTCTTCCACAAGCCAGGAGGAAGGGCGTCTCAGAAGGACCAAACCTGGAAGGGATCTGGGAGCTTGGAGTCACCTCCTCTGTAGAATGCGTGCTGGGTTGGAGTCGGATGCATTGCATCCTAATACCAGCTCACATTTACCCAGTGTCCATTATTGCACCAGGCATCATTTTAAGTGTGAATGTAATAATGCAATTCAAGGGTAGAGGTATTATTATAGTATGATTTCCCCATTTTACAGATGTCGAAACTGAAGGAGAGACATGAATTACTTTTTCTCCCCAAATGATTTTAGATTGCTTTTGTTTATCACTTTAATGTTTATTTTCAGTTTTTTAGCATTCCATTTTGACACCTTTATAGTACATTATGACCCCCCACCAAGTCTAGTTTCCATCCTCTACCATACAGTCCACCCCCTTCATTGTAATTACTCTCTCTCTCCCCACTTTGTCTTCTTGTAACCACCGTTTTGTTCCTATTATCTAAGCGTTTTTGTTTTATTTGTTCATTTGTTTTGTATCTTCCTTGTATGAGGAGATCATATGGCATTTGTCTTCCTCTGACTCATTTCACTTAGCATAATACCCTCTAGGTCCATCCACGTTGTCACAAATGCCAGAATTTCATCTTCTTTTATAGCTGGGTCATATTCCATTGTGTAATATATTCCATGTTTTCCCTACCCATTCATCCACTGATGGGCACTTAAATTGCTTCCATGTCTTGGCTTCTGAAAATAATGCTGCAATAAATGGGGGTGCAGATATCACCCAAGGAATAGCAGAGATGAGGCTTGAACTGTGTGAGGACAGCCCCAGAAGAGTGTACCCTTACCTCTGGGCTTCTCTGCCCCACTGATGCAGTTCTTTTCTGCCTGTGCTTTGCTGTGACTCCAGTAGGTGTGCAAAGGGGGAGGAGATTATTCTGGGTCAACTTGAATCTGGTACCAGCACCTTAGAGCAGGGACCCACCACCCTGTTTACACCCAGACCTGGTGACTCCCTACACCAGGTCACTGCCCCTCTCTGGAGTACATACTTAAGAGCTGTATTTGGTCTGTCTTCTTGAGGTGCCAGAGGTCTTGTCAGTTTTAAAACCAGTGACAGCTGCCCAGGACCCAGCTCTCTGGGGAATCCTTATCAGTTCTCCCCTAGGCTGGGGGTCCCGTAAGCCGGTCTCCATGCCGTGTTAATGGGAGGCCACAGAAGGGAGTGCTGTCCTCCGCATAGAATTCCCAGGTTCATGGAACATTTCAGTGCCTGAAATGAAAGCCTGAGTTTGGCCAACCTGATAGTGGAGAGGAAATAATGAGCTGGGTGTCCGGACACTTGATTTAAAATCTCACTTCTTCTAGTTTCACTATATGATCCCGGGCAGAACACTCAGCTGTCTTGAACCACGACTTTTCCACCTACAAAATGGAATCAAGAATTTGCATTCAGTAATGTGTTGATCCAATGTGTTTCATACCAAGTGCCTGCTATTTCCCAGGCATTGTGTTAGTCTCTCTCAACTCAGAAGTGGATAGCAGCTGGGCAGTGCAGCCCTAAGTTTCCTTTCAGTGGTCTGGGCATTGAGTGGCTCCACGGTGTCCATTGGACTTATGGTGGGCAGTGAGACATGTGTATGGGGGGATGTGCATGCAGACAGAAATGTGGGGAAACTTCTGAAGCTATGAATGACCATCTAAGGATGCAAGCCTATTTTAACAATATAAAAGATTCAAAATTTGTCTCATTTCAGTATCTTGAGCAAGATGGGATTTGGGGCGTATGCCTGTGTGTGTGTGTGTGTGTGTGTGTGAGAGAGAGAGAGAGAGAGAGAGAGAGATAGAATCAACCTTCCTTCTTTTGTCTCTCTGTTTTTAAATTCTCAATACTATCCTCTAAGTTACATTTAATTTTTAATCACACTGGTTTATGGCTGAGATACCCAAGCATAGAGAGAAGACCTGGCTTTCCTGAAGGAACTCAGGTAAAGTATGTTGGGTCGTGTGCATCACAGTGCTGCCCAACTCCAGATCATGGACACTGTTCACAGGAGTAGCCAGTGGTATGGGCTGGAGAGCCATTGTTCCAGTCTGAGCTGTGCGATTTTCGATCCATTTGCAGATTTTCAAACACTTTAGTTTTTCTCATCTGCATATGAGTCTCTTCATCTTAGCTGTTGTGAAGGTGACGTCAGGTACTTTATCTAGAGCTTTAGAAGGACTGGACACAGGCCAAGCACCCAATAGACATCACCTATTAAGATTACCCTCTGACCCCAACGTTACGTAGAGTTCGGGCGGCCTGAACCTGCATACCCAGAGATTTCATCTCTAAATTATTTTATGTATAAATACTTAGTGTTGAATTTTTTTCCTGTCCTATTGAGGAGTGAGAGATTCAAATTAAAAACTCTCCCAGGCAAAGATGAATCTCCAGGGGTCAGGGTTGGAAAGACTTGGCTGCGAGGCTAGGCTGAATTTAGGGAACCAAAACTTTACCCAGTGCAAAGTTCTGCTTCAAAGAAACCATTGTGCTAAGTTTTGAAGAAAGAGATGAGGGCATTGACATTGGCTGTGAGTTGCTCTCTTGCTCTCTGCCTGATTCTGCACAAAACTCAGCACGTCGACTGGCACCACGCTACAATCCCTGCTTATAGGTGAGGACTTGGAGCCTCTGAGTGCTGGCAGGATCTGCCCACATCCGCCTGTCTGGTAAGCTGTCCAACAGGGCTCGTGTGTGCCACTTACCCCTTTGGGGCATAGGTTGGCAGTTGGGGCAAAGCTGGTGAAGCAGGTTCCCTTCACCCCCTTAACAGCTCAGCTGAGTACAGAACAACCTTAAAGAAAACTGCAAAACTGGCATTGTAGTTTCACTGCTGAGGATTCTATGAGGACTTCTTAAACATTACGGTGCTTATTTCTTGAGCTATAGAAAAGGGGAGAAGACCTTGTAAATTTTTTACAGGCTATATAACTGTGAAATACCTTTGTTTATTTAGCAAAGTGTCTTCCCCTTAGGGTCTGGCACAGCAGAGTTTCTGAATTTGGGGGATTTGGACAGACACATCAGGGCAAACTGGTGGTCATATTTATATTAGTGTCATGGATGTGGTTTGAAGGAGTCAGCCCAAAGATAACCTGCTGAGAAATCCTTCTTTCTTGGACTTGCTACAGTACTTCAACTTCATGTCTTGGGAAATGCTCCCCAAGAGTGTTCTAGTCTGACCCCACAGGCCCTTGGGAACTATATCTGGTGAGATGTTAATCAGCAAGAGTCATAGCTATCAGCTATAAAATATCAAAGGATGGAATACAGCAAGGACAGGTTTGGGTGACCAGTAGAAGAAAGATCTAAGAGAATCCATCGTTAAGTTACTCGACTCCGGGTAGAGCTGATGAGACCAGCATCAAGAGAGCCAGTGTTGGGTCACAGGGTCTCCACGTGGGGGAGCTATATTTAGACCTTGGCTAAACTAGGTTTCGGAGGTGGCAGCCATCCTTCAGTCTTCTGGTGGATACCCACGTTCTGAACTCTGCACCTTCGCTGCTGATGGGGGACCCTGCATCTCCTGGATGCTGTTCATTCAGAATGAATTAAACTTCCATCTGTATCACTTCACTTAAATGTCCCGGGTGGGGGTGGGGAGACTAGCTCTGTGTGTGTGTCTACCTGGGAGTGAAGCATTTCATGACACATTTTTAGCAGTGTATTATGAAAACAATCAAATCCAAAGCCCTAATAACTGTGGATTCGTTATCCTTTTCAACGAGGTGTCCTTGGGGATTCAAGCCTTTAGGCATCGTCTAGCAGCGCATGCAAAATCTGTTAAAAGCCTCTGCCTGTTAGTTAGGGAAGTGATACAGTATGTTTTTGTTTCCTTCCAGAAGAGGAAGGGATTTGCGGCAAGAGATGGAGGGAAGGAGATCTCAGGGATGAGGCACCCAGTGCTATAGCACAAAGGAATAAAGACGTGCAGAAAATGAAGAAGGTTGAGGCAAGTCTCCTTGGGTCAGATGAGGCTCTCCCAGCCCGCTTTGTGCCATGAAGCCCTGCCCCTGGTGACGTCCCCGCCGCACTCAGCCTTCCGCTCCCGCCAGGACCACCTGTCACAGGTGCGCGTCCTTCCCCAGCGTCCAATGCCTGTGGGACCTGCCGTTCTGGAGCTTCCTGTCTCAGGAGTGGTGACTGTCCATGGCCACCCAGAGGGCAGTGGCCCCGGTCTCCTGAGGCACTGGCAGCCAGGGACCTGTTCATCTTTTGTGCAGGGATTGGCAAGTTTGTGCCCAGCGATTTCCCCCACCTTCACCCGGCAAGCATCTGCCCTCCCAGGCCGCTTTCCAAGGTGGCCCCGAGGCAAAGCTGGCCACCCGCGCCTCTGGCTCCCTCCCCGTCGTGTGCACACTCTGGGGCTCGCTTTGCACCCTGCCTTCTGGTGCACTTCACCCCACCAACCTGAGCCTCTTCCCCCCACCCCGAGTCAGAGGAGACACGGTCTGCCTCCTCCTGTCTCCTGGGACTCCTGGGCTGACAGGCTGCCTTGGGGCTGATCTCAGTCAATAAGCAATAATCCAAAGAGCAGAGCCAGGCCACAGCTCAAGCCCAAGGTGTCCCCTTTCCTGAGCCTCTTTCATAATCACACATAAGCTCCCCCCAAAGTGCTTTCAGTTAAGCACCCCAGCGGGGGTAGTTCAGGGCAGACAGTGGAAGGCGTAGGAGCTTGGAAATGCCACCCAGGGGCATGTGGGCACCAGGGTACAAGATGAGTGAGGTTTCTGAATACTTCCTACATTCTGCCTGTCTTTTGTCAGGAGCTAGGCTGGCGAGAAGTGACATGAAAAGTGAGACCCTGTTAATAAACAAATGGGTGCTAACTAGTCGCCGGAGGGGTTTGCAAACTTCCATCTGGGAGTGAGAAGTCTTGGAGCCAAGCGGTGGCCACATGGCCTTGATGCATTCTCCATGGGCTTGTTCCAGCTTTTACTGGAATCCCGTAAGGGATGCACACATTCAGACACATTCAGAAACCTTGCACTTCTGATCCCTTCCTTGTAGAGATGGGAGGTTGGAGGGCGGAGAATGGGCATGTTTAAAGACACAGGTCAGAAGTGGATGGCAGGAATGACAGCTGAGGCTGCAGCCCTGTACCTCATCCTCTCTTCTCTCCCCATCACACCAACCCGAGGCTCTCGGGAGCTAAGACAGGAGGACCAGAATTCCCAAACCTCGCTGACTTCAGAGGCATCCTCATCATCGTTTTAGCCAAATCTACCTTATCTTTTTTGCTTCATATTTTTCCCAAGGTAATATACATATTGTAGATAGAAAGCTTAGCATCATCATACCAGTAAACGGAAAATCAGCATTGCTTACTAAAATTAGATGATACAAATAAGCACAAGGAAAGGCAAGAGCAGTCATTTCATCCCAGCCAGTGTGTGCTCCTAGCCGGGGGCATTTGACCCGAGGCCTGCTCTTTCTGAATGGTTAAAAACCTTGCAGCAACTCATGACATTTTCTCCTTCTGATTGTCAAAAGGAGCAGATGATAGAACTCTCACGTGGCGATGCTCTGTTCGGCAGCTGGTTGACCATGGACCGTTTGCTGTCACACGCAGCCCGAGCATTAGTGCATTTCCCCACACTTTGGAAAACTCCCCCTACTATTTTAGCAGCAAGAGAGAAGCGTCAGGGACAGGAGGGCTTTTCTTTCTGCATTAACGATGGTTAATCCCTACCAAGTGCTTACATTAGGGTTGGTGTTTTACCCGTGACACCTTCTTTGATAAATACTGCCAGCTGCCCTATTTATAGACACAAAGGATACTTTTGCTCAAGGCCTCCTAGGGACTAACCAGCTGGTTGGGGGTTCACGCTGGTGGCCTGATTTCAAAGCACTCTCTTCACCACGCTGTTCTGATCATAATGTGGGGTGGATCTCTGAGACCCTTTGGGAAGCTTCACCCTGAGGCAGCTCAAGAGCTCCGATGGGGGGATCGTGCGAGTATCATGAGAACAGCATCTGTTCACTTGATAAATATTAATAAGCCCTTACTATGTGCCCCTGCGCTAGGCTCCTGCGAGACACAGCAGTGAGCAGAACTGGCAAGAATCCTTGAATCTGTGCAGCTTGTAGTCGTGTTGTATGTGTGTATGTAGTGACAATGAAAAATATTTAAAAATTAGCAAATAGGTGTACTGGGAGAACAGGTGGCAAGATACCTGATTTTTCTCTCTGAAATGGCCCTTGCCACACTCGTATCTTGGACCATATTTCTGTCCTTCAGTTTCTGCATTTATGAAACACTGAGGTAGACAAGATGTCTGATCTCCAAATTCTATGATTATTGGTGGGTTTGTGTATTCTCTTTGCTGCTGAGACTTGGAAAGAACTGGATGGTGGTTCTGAGTCTTTGCTTTGGGTTGGGTCCTGGGATCCAGAATGTGTAGCATCTGCCTCTGGTGGGAAATGGGGCCATGAAAGTAATTGTTCCTGACTGGTCGTGATCAGGGTCTACCGGAGATGATTTCATTAGGAGGATAAATTTAGAAATCAATTATGAGCATTCTGTCGTCTTCCTCATGTCTTCTCGTAAAGCAGCTTTTTTTTTTTTTGGTTAGCCTGCCATTATAGAGGGCCTGTGTGTCTTTGATGCTGTATTAAGCACTTTACATGCATTATCTCAATTAAGCTCACAGCAGCCCTGTCTTAAGTGGGGTTCTCCAGAAATAAATCCTTTATTTGGGAGGTGGCCCCAGGAAGCCCCAGTAAGGCAAGGAGCCAACCAAGGGTGTATGACTGAGCAGGGGGTGTGGTGGGAAACTGGGGCTCCCTCCCACTGAGGACTCAGGATAGAACATGTCCAAGACTTCCACGTTGGGGTGTTCATCCCACATCTCCCATCTGTCACTGCCTGAGGGCCACTCCATAGAGGAAGGGAGGGCGAGTGAAGTACATGAAAAGTCCCTGGTATTTCTGGCCTGCCCTGCAAAAGAGTGACAAAGTCCTTGTTTAGGGTGATCCAACACAAGAGACCAGAAAGGTGGACATGGGCAAGGCACACAGTGTCCGCTGCACAAGTTGAGGAAACTGAGGCTTAGAAAGAAGTAGGATCAAAGGCTGAAACAGCCACATCATTTGCAAGGTCTGGTGTGAAAGAAAAATGTGAGTCCCTTGTTCAAAAATGAATAACACTAAAGACTCTGAAACTAAGCCTGGTGGCCTTCTAAATGCAGGCCCGAGGTGAGGTCCCAAGTCTTCTACCTCTGAAGGGCCCTGACAGAGAGCCCAGAAACCTCAGAACCCCTGGTCTGCCCATCTCCAGTGCTTGTCTTTTAACCTCAACTCTCAGTGGCTTCCAGTGCAGTTCAGAGAAGATTCCATATTTAAGGACCTTGGTTGGATTTTGGTTGAGAACGTGGCTCCACTTTTTTCTTAGACAAATCCCTTTCTCTCTGTGGGCCTCAGTTGACTCATCTGTGAAATAAAGTCGCTAACCCTGTGGCCCCAGGGACGGGAGCTTTGCTTTCCCTGCAGCATCTCACCCTGGCTTACGAGAGGGGAGCCGAGAGGCTGCTCTGGTCTTGCATCTGCTCCCTGCGTTCCCACTCAGTGACCTCGGGGTGAGAGTTCTGCATCTTGAAAATACACAGCCTGCAGCAAAGCACATTCAAAAAAGAGGGGTGATCTTGGGGTTGGAAGAGGAGGCCTTAATCCCAGTCACCAGGCATTTATTTGCCAAACTTCTTTACCTCTTGCAACCTCGGGTCTCCTCTTTGTGAATTATCTCCTGGGGATCATTCGGTTCCACTGTCTGATGCTAAAAAGTCAGTATTTAGGGAGTCACTGCACGTAGTAAATGCAGTTGCCTGATGGGGGTAAGAGGAATGCTGTGGGGAGAGGACCGTGGAGTTAGGCAGAGTAGGCCTGATTGATGCCTGTCTGCTGAATTCCTGTGTGATCTCTGCTTAATGTCTTAATTTCTCTGAGCCAAATGTATGTCCACATATATAAACATGTATGTGTACACATATATGCATACATGCACCCACATAGATACATGGATGTAAAGTGAGCTATAAAACTTCTCAAAAGGAGTTGTGAGGTTATATGTGCAAATGTAATCAAAGGCCTCGATGGATAATTCACTCTTGCCTGGAGAACAGACTTATGGCAGGAGACAGACTTGTGGCAGGGAATGTTGAAAGTCATTTTTGCATTTCTCTTTACTAAATGATTTGGAAAGTAATTGTGCAAATATTTTTAAATGTCTGGTTAAGCTTTCACGGGAGCTTTAAAACTGACATTGACCTCGCTTACTGGGAGTTCCGTGAAGGTAAATCCTGCCCTGTCCCCTCAGCACTATCAGCATCTCTAATGGGGTTCAACATGGATGAGGGGCTTGGCGTGTGTTACTAGAAGGAAAGAAAGATGGGTCCTACCCCCTTCTTTAAAGCTGTTTCCTTGTTCCCCCATGTTCTCATCTCTTCCTCTCAGTCTTCCCAATATTTTGCATTCTGCATCCCTACTCTTTCTTCTTTTTGCTTTTGCAATTTTTCTCCCACTTCTGTTCCCTATTCACTTTTCTGTTCCATGGATCAGGTTGGGAAGATGCCTCTGTGGTGTGCAGGGTGTGCTTCTAGGGAGTGAAACTCCAGAGCCTGCTCTTGAAATGAAGATTCCCCCAAGTTTGGCAAGGGCTTTGGGACAAGCCAGCCTGAGCTCACATCTCCTCTCCTGCTCCCTGTTAACTGCATTAGAGCCCTAGAAGAGCGGCTTCCCCCCTGGGAGCCCCAGTCTCTAACTCTGCATGAAGGGCCGTGCACAGCTCTGCTGAGAGTGGAGTGGATCTCCACGTGTGGGGCCTCGGCCTTGCATGTGGCTGCAAGAAGAGCAGGAGGGGACATCCCGTCTTCTCTCTACTTCTGGATTCTTTTGGTGCCTCCTGCAGGGCTCTGGTTTGGGCTTTCTGGCCAGGCTTCCTGCACAGCACTTGGAAATCTGAGCCCCTTGGGAATGTCTCAGGGTGACCTGGGGCCCAGCATCAGCCAGCCTCTTTCTGGCTTGTGTCAGACTTGTCTCTTTCAAGGACATCAGGCTGAGGGGATGAAATAGCAAATCGGTGGATTTTTTTTTTCCCTATAACAAAATCAGAAAGGATTAAGTGGATGGACAGCCCGGGAACAGAGACTGTTCTGCTCTCTTTTGCACCACGATGGCCTGTCAGTCACACTAGAAAAGAGGAAATAGCTTTCAGGAGGCCATGTGGGAGAGGACTAGGCCTTTTTCCTTAAGTGCAAAGCCAGGCCTCCTGCAGGACAAATCCAAAGATACTCCTTGGGGCTCTGAGGGACATTTCTTTTTTTTTTTTAAGATTTATTTATGCATACAAGAACTGGGGTACAGGCCAGAGGTGTCGGGATGAGAAGATCCTCCTGAAACAGAATGGGGAGCAGAACAGGCAGATTAACTGAAATACACTGCTGAGGGGAGCAGTGGGTGAGGCAGGAGAGGTCTGCTGCACCATGTGGGTCCCCTCCCTGGCGGCAGCAAGGATCAAACTCATAGTACAAAGGCTGTGATTTGCTTCATAGTGCATTGCTTAACCCAATGTGCCACTAGGGAGGCCCCATGAGGGACATTTCTTGATGTCAGCTGTACATGTAAGGGTTACTTGAAGACTTGGGTCTGTCCTTAGATGAAATGCTGTCCCTCCCTGAGTCTGCAGTCCTGTGTCTGTCTGCACACAAATGTGAATTTCTGCTCATGAGGGTGGTTGGCGGCATCTGTGTGTGAAAACATCAGTGCATGTGCCTGTGAGTTTAAACGCACAGGCTGGATTATGCTGGGCAGTATGCAAGGGGGGTGAGCCAGGTGAGCACGCTGTGAGCATGTGCATGGAAGCATGCATAGGCCGGCATGCTCACCAGTGCCAGTGTGAGCAAAGGAGCCAATTGGTGGGAGGCCCATGTGTATTTGTGTGCAACATCACTTTATGCTGCAGTATTTATGTCTGTGTTTACACACACACACACACACACACACCCCACATCAATTTGTGCATTCACACATGGCGTGAGGAAACAACCACATAGGTCTGTTAATGTTTGTGCGTGCAAGAGGATGTGAGTGCTTCCTGGTGGCACAGATGCAGATTCCTGAGGGCAGTGCATGTATTGGTGAGCACACTTGTGCTTTGAAAGCACAGACTTAGAAATGAGCCTGTTCACGTGGCCGGACACCTCTGCAGGAATTTTTAGGTTGTGCAAACTTAACTTCCTTTGTACCTGTGAGTCTGTTGGCCCGATTCCCTCTTCTGTTTACTAGAGGTGAAGAATCTACTGTGCCTCTGACAACTGTCTGCCCCTCACAGGGACGTTCTGGCCATGTGGTTCCTTCTAGTATGTTCCACTTCACACTGCACAGGGACCTGAGTGGTGGAGAGGCAGAGGGCCTGTAAGGGAGGGAGATGGGATGCGTGCATGGTGCACAGCATTGGTGCATCCTCTCTCCCAGGCCGCATTTTTTATCACCATCTTCTTGACAGGTCCACATGGATGAGCTTCCCCAGGTAACTGTGGAAGTGCAGGACACCACTTACTGTGTGCTGCTAACCTTGTATATTGTGTGTTGCGTGCTGTATATTGTGTGCTGCATGCTGTGTATTGTGTGCCATGGAGGGGGGGCAGTGAGAGCACTGTGCACTGTTACACACCTTATTGAGCAAATACTGGTGCTCATCCTTGTGCTGATGCATTATGTCAATTTATGGACTTGTGCTCCTGGAGACATAAGTCCTGGGGACGTGTTGGGAACATGCAAATGGCTGGGAACAGACTTGCACACTCTAAGTGCTAAATAAGTGTCAGCCATTCTGTGACATTAGCTTAAGTGACTACTTGATACCAGTGATCTAAAAACACAGAGAGGAATAAGAACCCAGCACCTGCCTTCCTGGTGCTCCTTCTCCTCTATTATGACATCATTCACTCCGTTTATACGAGGAAAGTGAGACCTTGAGAAGTTAGGTGACTTCTGCAAGTGATGCTTGACTAATAGAGTGACCGAGGGGTTCCTCGGGGGGACCCCTGACCCTTGACACTCTAAGGGAGATGGAAGAAGAAGAAGTAGGAGGGGATGTTAGCCTTCCTGCTTGACCATGGGGTCATTCCCCATGGGAATGACATTCCATGGACATTCTCCATCTGGGTAGTTAGTATTAGTTGGCACCATGAGGTTGGCCCAGAGGACTTTTTGTTCAAGCTGTCTTTTCATGAATTTCTGCCTTTACTTCTTCCCATGACTTTGCAAAGGGTCGGAGAGGGATAGTGCTCCCCTTTGACAGGTGAGAAGACAGAGGTCCAGAGGGACAGCACCTCGCTTGGGGTCAAGCCAAGACCAGAGTGGAATTCAACTTTGCTGCAGTGTGGGAGCTGGAGCTGTCATCCCACTGGCGAGAGGAGTCTGGCATTTTATTAGAATAAAAGGGTGCCTGGAATGGCCGTGGCGCCTGCCTGGGGTCATCTTGGCAAGGCACACTGCCCTGTCTCAACGGGACCTTGGACAGCAGAAGCCTTTTGCTCATCTCCTCACCCCAGCCTGCCCACCTCTAATCGCCCCATCCCTGCCACAGGACACCATCTGTGGCTGATCTAAATTGGACTGAATGGGGTGGAATTGCGAGTCAAAAGGGTCCTGTAATCATTCCATGATGGCCCCGGGCTCAGTGCTCCAGCGCCCGCAGTGTTATAAATAAGGGTAATGGCGATGAAGCTGAATTCCAATCAGGGCCGCTCTGAACACACCAAACAGACACAGAGCTTATTTAAGGAATAGAGAGGCAGATTATGTCCCCCAAACTGCGGTTGTAGCAATCAATCCCCTCCCTCCCTCCAATCAGGGCCACGGAGACTTTGATTAGGAGGAGGAGGGGTGAGGGGAGGAAGGAAAGATCCCGCCTGGAGAACTTGTCAGTGTCGCTGGCTCTGTTTTCCACGTGCCCGCTGTGTACCTTCCCTGAGCCAGGTGTTGGGGAGGAAGGAGGTAGCGCTTGGTGAGGGAGATGAGGCTTTTAGTCTTAAGAAGCCCTGGGACTCAGGGTACAGGGGTTGGGTGAAAAGTGAAATTAGCTAAACAGCCATGGAAGGACCCCAAGCAGGGAGCAAGGCACCGCCCAGCCAGACTTCCTGAAGGAGGAGACTTCTGGATTTTCTTCCACTTCGCTAGTGCTTCATAACAAAATGTGATTTTTATACCCATCCTACTGTGGACTGCTACTGTAGATTGGACTTAGCTGGGCTGTTGTGCTGGCGGTGGCTGATTCCTGCCAGGCTCGCCCTGTGTCTGTTGTCACTGGTCACGGTTTTGCTGTGAGCTGGATGGTCTAGGCGGACTGCGCCCTTGTGTCTGGGGGGTTTAGCAGTGGGCTCTGTCTGGGGTCTTTGGGGTCTCTCATCAGCCAGTGTTTCAACCTGTCTTCTGCATGTGGTCACCAAGGGTTCACAAGAGCAGCAAGAGATTGAGCACAGGGACACACATGCTTTTCAGGTCAGTGCTGGTGTCATTGTGCTCATTGTCCCATCAGCCAGAGTCATGCAATCAACTCTGATTCAAGAGAAGGAGAAATAGACTCATCCTTGGGTGGGGGATCTGCTCTGTCCCGTTATGATGTCAAGGTAAGGAGGAGAACTTGATTGCTGAGTCAGCACACAGCTGGTTGTGAAGACTGAGAGGTGGGCAGGCACAGAGGAGTGAGAACAGTCCAGGGAGAGAGAGTAGTCGGAATAAGAGCTTGGAGCCATGCGGTTAATGGGGGGGGTCAGGGAGGGAACGATGGAACTGGTGACACAGCAAGGCACAGGGTGCTCACTGCCATGGTTTGACCTCATCAAATTCCCTTTGATCTGGGTCTTATTGTATTGATAGAAGCTGTGGTGGGGGTGGGGGATGGTGTTGCAATGTATTCTTAGGCTAACAGCTTCCCACCTGGTTCGTCCCACTTCTGAATCTCAGTCTCTCTAAGGACCTTTTCTACTTACTACGCCTCAGTTTTCCCATCTGTGAAACTACATTATGGGCTCCTCTTAATTGTGTATGAGCCTGTATTTATCAAGCATCTGCTACTGCAGAGAAACACCTGAGCTGCCAGGTGGTAGACAGGAGATAACAGTGATTCTGGCCAAGAAGAACCTCTTGACTGAGCAAAGGAAATGAGAATCATGGGCAGTTGTGAGCAGTGGACCAGGGAAGGGAACAGGAACCTCCCAGAGGAGTGTAGAGCTCAGGAGAGCGAGAGGGTGTTTTGCCCGGGCTTTTCAGAGGCCGCTTCAGCTGGGTTTGGAGGGATACACAGCATCTGTGCAGAAGAGATTTTGGTGTTCCAAGTTGGAGATTTGGCACGAGCACAGATGGGGGGCTGGGGCGCTGCTTGGCACAGGTGGCTGTGACTTGGAGCGCAGAGATCAAGGGATGGTTGCTGTGATTGGCACCGGGATGGTTTCATCATGTGCAGCATTCCACTAAGGCCAGCCTCCCACCTTGCAGCAAAGAGCTGTCGAGACAGCGGTGTTTACTGTTCCTTGGTCTCTCTTCAGTTGCTGGTTCTTACAGTGCTCCCCCCCCCCCCCGCCCTGACACTGCATGCAACTCACTGAGTCTCCTGGTGCATCATATTTCACTGCCTACCATTCTGAGTCCAAGCAGGTGCCACTCAGATGCAGGAGCCCTTGGATGGTGGTGAGGGGCTGGAGGCTAAGAAGTGAACTCAGCAAGAGAAACATAAAGGGCTACCCTGGTAGCATCTTCATGAGGGACTGTACGAGCCCTACTGGAGTGAGGGAAAGTTACACTGTAAATCAGGCTGCTAACTCACTTGTTGGAGTCAGGGACATTCTGCCTCTCACCTCTGTAAATCTATGTGTCTGGCCCCCTTCTCATTCTTGAGGAAGAATGGATTGATTGTCAGGCTGTGTGACTTAGGGCAAGTTACTATCCCTCTCTGGTCTTCATTTTCCTGGTCAGTGGGACGATGGATTAGATTGCTGATTTCCATCCCTTACACTTCTTTTCTGTTGTGATTGTCCATGGTCTCAGGTCATAGTCAACAGCGATCATTTTAAAGGCTGCAGTACTGGAGGGATCAGACAGAAGGGCTGGGAGACTGTTTCCAAGTCAAGTAGTACCTTTTAACCCTGTCGCCTCTGCCTCCTTTTCCTGTATTTGATACTGCATCCTCCCCCTTTGCTCTCAAAACAGTCTGATTCTTCTTGGCTTGGCAGTGTTGAGACAGGAGAGAAAAGAGAAGCCAGGCAGCCTCCTGAGGTGTCACACACTAGTGCTGCGGCCTCCCGCACATGCTCTGTCCCAGCCCTCACCCCCATTGTCTCACTGTTCATTGGTGATTGCTGTTGAGCCCCACGAAGCAAGTGTGGCTTCGAGTGGTGCATTAAATGTGTTTAGGGTCACGTCGGGAAGTACAGGGAGGATGGTTTTAAGCCTCGTTCATCCTAACGTGGACGGTTTTGTCTTCCCTTCTCTCAGACGAGGCCTGCATCTTTCAGACAGCAGAAGCACCATCTCCGTAGCAGACAAGTCCACAATGGCAGAATGCAGATAGAGCTTTAGCACCCAGGGGTCACCTCCTCGGGTCCCTGTGTCACAGCCCCTGGTGGGCTGGATCTTTCCAGTTCCTTTACACATGTGCATAACCAAAGAAAGACCACGTGAAACTCCTTTTCTCAGTCTGGTTAGGACAGTGGGGAGAACAGAATGTGGATTTGGAGTCAGGAAACCAGAACTGTAATTCATCCCCTGCCCCCTAACAGCTGGAAGATCTGGGGGAACTCTAGTCATAGTTGGGGGCTCAGCAAATTCAGCTGGAGAAAATGGGTTTCTGGCAGGTCTCCTACGAGGCTTCACTGAGACAGTGAGTGAAAACCCCTGACCTAGGGCCTGGTCCATATGTGGGTGCTGGGGCGAGTCGGTTCCTCGCCATATTCTTTGGATGCTCTCTTTCTGCATCTCACTTTCTTGCCCTGTGGTAAGATGGGGGGGAGGAGGCATTGAGATACATTTTTGGAGAAAGGGAAAGGAAAGAAACAGCAAGCACGCACAGTAACCCAGAGGTACAGGGAAGCTAAATGGCAGAGAAAGACCAGTGGGGAGAATAAGGCATTGGGGAGGGAGGGAAATGGTTCAGGAGAGAATAACTAGGAGGAATGAGAATCAATTCTATCAACCCTCCATCTATTTTCAAATCCAATCTGAAACTATATTTTTTCCTCCCATGCCAATATCTCTTAATTCTTCTCTTTCCCTCCCTTATTTAACTGAGTATAACTGTATTATTTATATCCACTGAGTGGTTTGGGAAAACAGTTTTGTGTAAAAGACACAGTTCCCCAAGGAGGTGGAGACTGGAGGCAAAGGCAGAGATGAACACTGACAGGAGGTGGAGGGGCAGAGGGGCTCTGAGGCAACCCGCGACTGTCTTCTCTAACCCCTGCTGCAGGGCCTGCCTGGCTGTGTCACCACCCTGCCATCTCTCCTTCCGCTCTCTCCCCTGGGCAAACTCCAAAATCCAGTGCCACACTGATGCTGTCCTGTGGGCATTTAACCTGGGCTGACATCAGAATCTTAGTTACGAAATGTCCAGATTATAGATGCATTCTTGCTTGGTCCAGGTTGATGATAAGCAAGAAACATTCACTTCCCCATCACTCTGTTCTGTAGCACTCTGAACGTGCTCCTTGGTGACCAGCACTGGATAAGTGTCACCTTTTTAAATTTTCTAGCTCTCGTAGATTGTGATTTTTCTGAGGACAGGAACTTACACGATGTACATCATCGTATGCATTTATTCAACAACTATATTGAGCACCTATTGCATGCTAGGAATTTAAGATAGCAGTTACATAGACAGACTTAATCTTATGCTCTGAATGAGTGAATGATTAAATGAATGAATGAATGAATGAATGAAGATTTGGAAGCAAGGAGAAGATCCACTTCTGATAAGTGGCAACTGAAGGGCATCCACTCTAGAATGGAAGACTTGTAAGGGCAGCAATCAAATTTATTGTTGTACTCTAGTGTACTGACAGGGCCTAGCTCTGTGCCTGGCACATACACCTGTTTAGCGAAGGTATATTATTGAATGATGAGGCTAATGACTGCATTGATTTCAGGACTTTGCAGATTTCTAAGCTCATGCTAGATAGGGCCTTATTTTCTCCCAATTCTATTGTACACATGACATAGGACAGGCTGTGATTACTCCACACCCCACCCACATACTTCAACAATAAAGAACATCAGACAGTTTTTGATTTGTCCTTGAACTAACCAGTTAGTGCAAAGGAATCATGTAAACTTAACTTCCCCAATCCAAACTCTATGTTATTTTCATTAACTCAGGCTGTTTTTTATTAAGTCAGAAAAACTGGGATGTAGCCATCTGTCCATCCATCCATCCATCCATCCATCCATCCATCCATCCATCCATCCATCCATCCATCCATCCATCCAATCACTTTAACTTACAGTAAGTGAAAAGCTTTTTTTTTTTTTAAAAAAAAAAAAGGATTTATTTATTTATGCATACAAGAGCTGGGTACAGGCCAGAGGTGTGAGAGGTGGGAGGATTCACCAGAGACAGAATGGGGAGCAAAACAGGCAGATCAATTGAAATACACTGCTGAGGAGAACAGGGGGCGAAGCAGGAGAGGTCTGCTGTGCCACGTGGGTCCCCTTCCTGGCTGGGAATTGAACTCGCGCTGCTGTGCAGTGGATGCCTCACGATGTGGCGCTCAACCTGCTGAGCCAACAGGGAGACCCTGTAGAGCTTTTTTGAAGTACTGAATTAGGGCTTGGTCTGATTGTATGAAGGAGCCTCAACTGGGATCTGGAACTTATTTTTTTGTAGGAGAGAGTCATAGGTAAGAAGCCCCTTTTTTGCTTTCCTCTGCACAGACATCAATTGATGTACAGGTCTCCTGTTGCCTCTGCAGCGATGAGCCTCTGTCTGCCCCAGGGGTGTCTTTTCACTGTGCCCCTTTGTACATTTGCCACTTCCTGCCTTAGAGCCTCTTCTTTATCTGAAATTGTCCCTTGTTGCCTGGCCACTTGGTGAAACCTTGTACATCCTCTAGACTCCTCCAGAAAGACTTTCTAGATCCAGCCAAAAGTTATCTCCACTCCTATAAGCTTTGTACTTTGATTTGTATCTATTTATAGCGTATTTTCTATGTTGGACTGAACTCTAAGGATGGAGTCTCTCAATGCCAGATCTCAGTAAAGGTTGGTTGACTAAATGAATCTTTAAAACATGTATTTGCATCTGCTACAGATGTGATATATATTCAATGTATAAAATGTATCAGAGCGTGATTAAAATCATCTCTGATCCCATCACTTAAAGAATACCTTTCTTTACGTCCCATGTATTTTTTTCTGGATATATCTATACTTCTTTATGTCTAAACAGAATCATAAAGTTGTTTATTTTCTATATAAATCTGTGAGAATGCATGCCCCTTAAAAGTTACAGTTCTGTCTTACTCTTCATTTGCATTCTCCAGGGTCTCTAAACTTGAGCCAGATGTTAAATAATTTTCTGTAGAGTTGGCGCACCGGAATCAAATCATTGTCAGCATCCTGAGCTGTCATCTCTTCTTTCTGTTTTCTGGAGATGCTTGTCTGAATGCAAATATGGGAAAAGCTAAGTTCAACTTACCCATGTTTTTGGGACTCTGTGCTCTGTGTCTGTCAATGTGTCAGCCACTAGGGCCTACAAGTGACTCTAATCTCAAATCTACCAATGAGAGAGGCCACTGTATAGACAGACTATTTTCACATGAGAAAATTATAGAGACCAAGAACATGGTAAAAGAGAATTCCACCACACTGAGTATGAGGCAATGTATAGCACATGTAACTGCAGTGCAAGATAGATACTGAAAGCTAATTTATTTGCTTTATCTCATTTACTGCTCACAACGGCCCTCTGAGGTAGGTGCTATGATTATAGATCAGAGGGGGAATTGTGGCACAAGCAAACTTAAAAGCTCATCTTGGACACACAGCCTGAATACAGGGGTGTTGAGATGCAAATCCAAGTGTAAAATTACATAAATATTTGATCAGATTTAATATGTAAGTGATGGAAAGATATGAGATGTCAGCGGTCAGGCTGATGGGAGTAAGTTTTATTCTGAGGGGGAATCAAGCGCCATTGAAAGGTTTTGAACAGGGCCTCCCTGGTGGTGCAGTGGGTTAAGCAACGCACTATGAAGCAGACCACAGCCACTGCAGCACGAGTTCGATCCCTGCTGCCGGCCAGGGAGGGGACCCACATGGCGCAGCAGACCTCTCCTGTCTCACCCGCTGCTCCTCTCAGCAGTGTGTTTCGGTCTGTCTGCCTGTTCTACTCCCCACTCTGTCTGGTGATTCCTCTCATCTCCCGTGACTCTGGCTTGTACCCCAGCTCTTGTGTGCATAAATAAATAAACCTTTAAAAAATTAAGAAAAAAAGAAAGGTTTTGAGCAAAGGACTGATCTGGCCAGATTTGCAAGTTAAAAATTTAATCCTGGTAGGCATTTAATGATGGCTGGAGGGAAGGCAGGGTCAGGATGCCAGTTGGGATCTACTGAACAGTTTTCATTTGCTTCTTGAGGTTCACTGTCTCCCCTGCTATGTGCTCTGGAGGGCTGAACTGTATGATTTGCTTACCTTGAGCACCCTTGGGTGTTTGTTCAGGATTGGCCCCTATAAAACACCTCTGAGATATTAGCGCATAGAAGGAAAGAAAGGTTGAAACATTTGTCACCTCAGCATCTCCAGGGATGCTGTGGTGGTGAGTAGCTGGATTATCCTTCTGAAGGGCATGACTCCTGCTGCAGCCCCCTCCCGCAGCTGTGACTCAGGATTTTCAAACGCCCCCTTGCTTTGCCCCTTCAGATCGAGGGTGGTTGTGGCCCCTTGCTCTTGCCAATCACGATGTCCTGGATCATCCATTTGCCTTCATTCTGCCTGGGAGCATTAATTTCATGTTAACTGAAGTAAGGATTTCCAGGGAACTGGTAAAACTTGAATTTTGGATATTGTCTGTGGAATATTTCTGGAATGATTAGCATTGGAGAAAGGTCTTCATTGATGTAGATGGGTGTCATCCAACCCTTCCAGGGCCAGGAGGTGGAGGGAGGGCGAATTTGCTCTGTCCTTGAGCCAGGACATCCATCTCCTCCTGCCCCAGGTATCAGCCCTCCTTGGTACGCCAGTCCTCAGCCTCAAACTGGAAATGATGCCATTGGCCCCTCAGGGTGTCTGGATACAGACTAGAATTACACCACTGGAAGATCATGTGACTTCTCACCGCCATACTTGTATGAACTTTTCCCTTATCATAAATCTGTTTCTATGCGTCTGTCTATGACCTATTGGTTCTATTCTCTGGAGAGCTCTGACTCACACACTTCGAAATCCTTTGTGGATAGTCCTGTCATTAAATACTTCTCAGTGACCTTGCCAAGCATGCCTTTTCTTTTAAGACCCCGATTGACACAGAGCCACTTGAGGTAGTCCACCAGACAGATAATAAAGGTCTGCATTAAGGCACCCATTGGAGAGATGAAAATGATGGTATGTCTTTGAGCTCTATTTCCCAAGCCCACTCGGTGCAATTTCAACACCCACGAACAAGGGTGGTTGAGGTCAACGTCGGTAGCTTCCTCAGTCCTTTTGCCTAGGTGGTGACTTCATCTTACGTAGTGTCCGCTCCTCCCCCAGTGAGGCAAGACCATTTGCAATGTCACTGGGCACTTTGGCCTTCTGTGAATTATCTACTAGAGGGTCAGCTGCTGCTGTGGAAGCAGGAGGCAGTTAGTTAGCCACTTGGGAGATGTTACCAAGATGGTTGGTAATCAGAAGAGCTGCTTATTTTCATAATGACCTTCAGGAATTAAATAAAAATACAATGAGTGCCATAGATTAGGGAGAACAAGCCAATTAAAAGCACAACGTGCCTTTGGGATTTTTTATTTCTTTTCCAGGAGGCTGAAAGGCATCTGTGGCTGCCGAGGCAGGATGGTGGTCTACCCAGAATCATTGATGAAGGCTGATCCTCATCTTGGCTTTAGCGGTGGTTGAGGGGATTTGAGCCTATTGAATATTTCACGAGTTGCAGCCCATGCAGAGAGAACAGTGAAAGGTGAAAAGGCAATCCCTGTGTTTCTTTATGATTCCAATATAAAACCAAGATATTTGGGGTGGGAGGGAGGGAGGCAGGCACTGGAGTCAGCCTACTGCCGGAAGGCATGGTGCACCAATTCTCCCACTTTAATATCTGCTGTTTCATTTTATATTCATCATGTCAGCATAATCTGCCTTTATGGGAATCGTCTTGGTTTCCGACCAAATGCGTTTAGTCCCCCTTTTGCTTTAAGTTTGATTGTAATATGACTTGAAGACTTCAATGAAATGTTTATGTGGAAGGACTAGGGGAAGAGGAAAGGGAAAATGCAATTGGAAAATCAATCAGCGGGGAATTTCAAGAGCTGGCCTTGGTTATGCTACTATTTTTTTGACCTGTTTTTAATGGACACAGGACCTGCTCTCTGATCAAGTGTACTCCACTGGTTCCCTACTGCATACCCAATAAAATCAACTCTTTCACCACGCATTTCAAAACTGTGTCTGAGCTACAGTTCCAACCCGCCATTCTACTGGGCTCCGTCTGCAGCGCTATCCACATGCAGCGCTATCGCCTGACATACCCAGCTCCAGCCCATCTCTGTGTTTCCGTCTCTCCTCTCTGGGCCAACGTGTCCATCCTCTGCAGTGCTCACATCACCACATTTTTGGATAACTTTTGGCCTCTAAACTAGGAGAGTCCCATTCCACCTTTATTTACCTTTCCAGTGGAACTTTACTTTTTAATTCCTAGTTAATTAATAGTTAATTAGCAGTACCTCCATCCTCTTGCTATAAGTGCAAGTGTGTGTAGGTTATGTCTGTCTGTTTGCCATCCTCAACATTTCAGTAATGACTTACTGAGCATTTATTATGTACCAAACTCTTGTCTTTTTTTTTTTTTAATCTTTTTTTAAGATGTATTTATTCATATAAGAACTGGGGTACAGGCCAGAAGTGCAGGGGGTGAAAGGATCCACCAGAGACAGAGTGGGGAGCAGAACAGGCAGACTGACTGAAATACACTGCTGAGGGGAGCAGCGGGCAAGGCAGGAGAGGTCTGCTGTGCCATGTGGGTTCCCTCCCTGGCCAGTGGCAGGGATCGAACTTGTGCTGCAGTGGCTATGGTCTGCTTCATAGTGCATTGCTTAACCCACTGCACCACCAGGGGAGGGCCCTGTACCAAACCCTTTTCAAAGAGCTTGAGATATGGCAGGAAATATGCAAGGTCCCTGCTTGGCCAGAGAGAGAGACCTGAAATGCACATTCAAGGAAATACTCCCTTAGTGAAAAGTACTCTAGAAAGTTTTGTAAAGGAGATACAGTGCAGAGTAGAAGCCTGTGGAGAATAGCACTTCCACTAAGGCTGGCACGGCCTCTTTCTGTGCAGGTAGCCTTTGACTTGAGACAAATGCTGAGAAGGAGCCACCTGTCAAATTTCTGAGTGCAAAGTTCCAGACAGAGGGGACAGAAATTACATATGCCCTTAATTAAGGGGCTACCTGGCCTGTTTGAGGACCTTGTAAGTCTTGCAGGAGCTAGAGCACCCAGGCAGGGGATGGAACAGGATAGAGCACAGGAGTGGCCAGGGTTGCAGTACATGCAGTGCCTGGTGGCAGTGCCAGTCACAGTAAGTGCACAATGTGCCCTGGTGGCAGTGCCAGACCTGCTGTTGAAGGGCTGGGTGGCTTCTGAAGGCAAAAGCTGCATCTCATTTCCCTCGTATTCTGAGCTGCTTCACTGCCTACTACAAAGCCTTCAACCGAGCGTGCTGCAGGCCAGGAGCCCACAAACATGTGGAGAGCGAGTGACTGGGGCGAAGGAAGGACCAAGCTGCCTGCTGCTGCTAAGGCAATTTCCTTTTTGAGGTCTCCAGCCCCTCCGCTCCTCCCCAGCAGCAGTTTCTTTTCTATGTAATAGAGTAAGTCCAGAGCTGTTCTCTGTGATTCAATATTTACTGTGTTTCACACACTGTTATTATCACTTAACGTTTACTGTCTGCTGACGGTGCATTCATCGCCATAGCAAACAAAGAGCTCAATCTAGTTTTGGTTCTGGGGCTAATTTAGTCAAGGAAAAGGCGACGTAAAAGCGACTGACATATTAGAAATTGCATGGGCTGGAAATCCACCGGGTCCTGCTGAGTACAAATTCGCCAGTGACCTTAAGCAAGTGAGTAACCCCCAGTTTTCTAATCTCAACACAGGAACGCAAGCCTCGGTAATGGTGGGACTGCAGTCTGGGGAGAGCTCCAGGCGTAAAGAACCTCTGTCTGCACTAGGCTCTGTCACCCAGAGGTGGCCAGCCCTGGGGCTTTCTGCCGGCCATTCCTGGAACCTTCGACATGGTCTGTGCCCAGCCAGCCAGTAGCACACAGACCCTCTTTCTTAACTGCTGCATGTAAGACAACTCCCGAGGCAGCGGTCAGCCCTGGCTACCCCACTTCTCTGGTTCTGGACTTCTCTGCACTGCAAGGAAAATGGGGGAAGTCTGAGTAAGGCTGTTTACCCTAAGAGCTTCACCTTGGCTTCACCCAGCTGGCCAGCTGCCAGAACAGCTGCTGCCAGGGCCGCAGGTGCTGAGGCGGGGAGGTGTGAGGTGCTGGGGCGGGAGAGTCTCGGGAGAGACCTGCTGCACAGACTGGGCACCCAGCCAGTCTGCTCACGCTGGAACCCCATCGTGAGCTCTGGGGACTCTTTGGGGTCCATGTTGGACGGGCTGATGAACTCGTGTGGTTATCTGTGCAGCTAGGGGAGTCCAAGGAGACTTTCCCTTGCAAGAATAACTTACTGTGTTCTGTCCACTTTGTCTTTTATTGGGGGAGAAGAGGGGGGTCTTTGGAGGGTTTAAAGTTGAGGAGAGACCGGAGCTGACACATGTTGTGGTGGGATTGCTCTGGCTTCTGTTGAGAATAGACTTCAGAAGAGTCCAGGATAGAAGAAGAGAACCATGTTTGGAAAGACTGCAGTAAGATGGGCCAGAGAGGATGGTGCATTGGCCCAGGCAACTGCAGTAGAGCTGGGAGGGATTGAAGTTTGGGGGGCTTTTGAAGGATTTCCTGATGACCTGAATGAGGAGTGGGAGAGTGGAGGATGAATTAGATCATGTCCCTATTAACAATAAAACTAACAATATCTATTGATAGATAACTTTTTGTAGAGTCTTTTTGATTGTCAACCTCAAAAAGTTAGTCTATTGGGAATAGATGACACAAGAATAATTCAGTAGAAGATGGTGAACAAATTTCATGTTCTCATGTCTTCAAGGTGACACCTTTTGATTCACTCACCAAATGAGGGAGCTGCCATGGGGCAGGGAGAGAGATGATCAGGTCAGGAGAAGTCCTAACTGAGCTTCCCCACTGATCCTCAAGCATGTGTGCATGCTGTGTGTGTATAGGCCCGTCCCCGCTCACAAACACACACAACAGTCTCTGGGGCTGTAAGATGCTCTCCCAAGGTCAACTGCATCTCAGAAAGAGTGTACAAGGTTACAAGTCTCAGGCCTATGAAGGCTACTTGTCTATAGACAGATAAGCTTTGCTTCTGCAGTAACTCTCAGCCTAGTGAAGACCTGACAATTCTCCTTTATTCACAAGTTATGTTGATAGGCTTTGACTTCTAGAACATTTTAGGGACACATCCCTTCCATTGATAGCACCATGAAAAGTTTGTATGATCCCAAGGCAAAGACAACTCTGCTATCTTGCTATGGCCCTTCCTCGTTAATAAGAGGCTATGTTAGCAAGATAATCTTGAAGAGCACTGCTCGTAGAATGTGGTATTTCTCTAAGGGTATCTATGGAGAGAAAATCAGTGTAGAGGCAAAGTTAGGGCTTCAGGTCAAAAGACCTGACTTTATAAATTACTAGAAAGTCTTAACTTTACATTGATTATAGGAGATCTCTGGGTTGGGACATTGGTTTCAAGTATCCTTAAGCTAGGGAAGCCTTCATACCAACACCCTCTTGCTTGGGAGTGCATGCAAACACTGCAAGGAAGGAGAGCTGCTCTCCCGAAGGCAGAAGAAGCCACTTAGCAACGAAGTCCTTCCTGTGAAGGACAGCCCAGGGGCACCCCGCTTGTGCTGGGTGTTCACTTGGGCCTGTCCAGCCCTGAGGGTCTGCGGTTCTGCCGTGACCACAGGCAGCCTCCAAAGTCCATACTCTGAGCTCCCTCTCATGAGTATTCTCCCTTCATCTTCTCCAGCTCCATGACCTTGAAGGATGCAAGCACATTCTCCCTCCCGCTTAGCTTGAGCCACCGTCGGGTTACCTGCGTGTTCTCAGCCATCATGCCACACCACGGAGCACTAGACAAACCTGGGTTCAAGTCCTGCCGCTCTGTTAGGACAGACCTTGGCCACAGTTAACCCATCTGTAAATGGACATGCTTTTCGGGCTTGTAGGTTTGATGTGGGGGAAGTCACGTGACACAAAGGTGGTGCCTTCAGAGCTCCCGAATGTGTATGGCCCCCCTCCCAGGAGCACCGGGTCAGGCAGGTTGCTTACTGGCGCCTTGGGTCTTGTCTTGCAGAGATGTCTGGGACGGCAGCGGATATCTCGCTGGTGCACTGGCGGCAGCAGTGGCTGGAGAACGGCACCTTGTACTTCCATGTCTCCATGAGCAGCTCGGGGCAGCTGGCCCAGGCCACGGCGCCCACACTCCAGGAGCCCTCGGAGATTGTCGAAGAGCAGATGCACATTCTCCATGTTTCTGTGATGGTGAGTGAGCGGGGGTGGGACGGGGAAGGGCGGGTACTGGGGAGGGTTGGAGCAAGTGGGGGTGAGGTAGAGAGGTCATGGAGGGAGGTAGAGGATGGCCAGCTTGTGGAGAGAGGGTCTGGTCATGTGTGAGAGGTTAGAATGACAAAGGGAAGGTCAGATGGATTCGTGGTGTCCCTGGACAGATGCACACCCCCGTCACCTGTCAGCTGTGACAAACTAATTGTGCTTCAGAGAAGAAAATAAAGGGGCCCCAACTCCTTGGCCTTTTGGCTGACGTCTCTGGGAATAGCTGTTTAACATCCGTCACATGCTTGGCCTGCCTTGCTGAGGGCTGAGGTTCGGTGCTCCAAAATACAACTGGCCTTTTCCGGAATCTGAACAAACAAAATCAGGACACTTTGGGAACCGGCTGCCCTTTCTTGTGCACCCTCGACGCACCAGTGCTTTCGCCCCTTGCAGCTGCCCCTGCAGTGCGGACACACGCAACGGCCCTGGGCCTCGGTGGGCATCCTCACGGTTGTGGTCACACCCAGCAGCCCCTCCACGACCCTCATTTTATGGTTGTGGAAAGTGAGTCAGAGGATTGAAGAAACACACCGGGGGGCTTAGCGGGTAAGACATGGAGCTGCTCCTGGGTGGGGGCACCCGAGCGTGAGACCACCAGCCTGAGCTAAGTCCTTGACCCTGTGCTGCTCTCAGGACATCAGTGCGAGCCCCTATTCCATGCAAACCTGTGGACGGCATCTCATCGCTCTGTCATGAGGGCGCTTCGGGTCAGGCACGCGCCTGACGGGAGAGACGGAGTCCTGGGTGCGGAGGTGAAAAGGGCTCGCATCTCTGTGGGCCCCAGGAGCTAAAGTCTCTGAGTCTGCTCTATCCGCAGAGGAGGCTCCACAGGCTGAACTCGTTTGAATGGTAGCCGACAAAGTCCGTGGGTGCCCATTAATGGTTTCTTTTTAAAGCTTAATTAAGGGCTTTGCATGGTGGAGAGGAAAAAGCAAAGTCAGTATGGAGAGAGCACAGGCCCCACCGGCTCAGGAAGATACCAGATAATAGCTGTACCAGCAGCACCTGTGTTTTCTGCTCCTCACACCACTCTTACCTCACTTTCTCCTTTCCCTTTAGCACAGCTCGGCCAGAGGCCTGAGGTAGGAAATGTTATTGCCAAGTACATGATGGGAGGGTGTGGCCCAGACGGGCGAAGTGCTTGGCATAAGGTCCCTAGACAAAGGGGGGTAGCCCCCACCCCTCCCCCTTGGCTTCTTCCTTCCCTTCGGCATGGATCATCTGTAATGGAGTAGCCTCTGCTTTCAGTCTCCGTTCTCCCAGTTCCTCTTCAACCAACACTGAGCATTAGATATGCTGATGAGGGCTGAGTAAGAACTTGGGAGTTTTCTCTTTTTGGAAAAATGTACACATACCCCAGCCAGACAGCGACGTTAATTTTGGACCTAATGCATGCTCGTCACGTGGAAGAACAAATCAAGGCCTTTGTGTTATTCATGGAATGAGGATGATAGACGTTTCCCATCTGTATATTTAGCAAATGATGCAGCTACACGTCAAGCCCTGTGGGTGCCTGCATGCTAACTTGGGGTGTAAGTTGTAGGCACCACCCCAGGACACTAGGTGAGCTCCTGTCCTCACCTAGCGGAGGGGGAGGCACCATCTGAGGTCTGGAAGGACGGGTTATGGCCTGCTCTTCTTTTAATGTTTGAGGTTAAGATTTGATTTTCACTAATCTTCGTGAAGTTTTTTTCTGGGTTACAGAACCTTATTGACTTACATCTATCCGTCCTGTAACCCAGTAGCCTCTAGCGTGATCTCAAGTTAGAATGACCTGGAATAGGCTTTCCCTTCTGCCAAGCCCAGGGTTGCTTCCACTAAATCAGACCGTCTCCCCATGGACTTGGAGATGTTCCTCGCCTTTCCCTTCTGCTCAGTGAGTTCAGTTTAACTCATTGAGCTTAACTTAAAGAGAAGAGCCCACTTCAAGGCTCCAAAATCTGGATCTTTCCTGTCTGCACCTTATCCTCAGGAGACAGAGTCTGTCCAGGAAACTTTGGCTTTGGTGGATGGTGCTTCAGCCTTTAGAGGTGGGGCTCAGCTCCAAGAATGCTGCCCTCTGTCTAGGGAAGTGTGCCATGGACACTATCAGCATGGATTCTGGAGCTTGAGAGCCTAGTACAGAGGGTATGTGGCCATTTGACGCTCACTCTGGAAGTCCCTGGGCGAAGTGCTGAAGCCTCCTGTGCTGTGTTTTTATCATCTATAAAGTGAGGAGGTCTTGCTAACACCTGTTGTGTGGGTACACGAGCACTTGGACAGGAGGAACTGGCACGTAGAATATTGTGTTTATTAAGGGCACTTCAGTCAAACGGTTTGGGATATGTGATTTATGACTCCCTTTATTTCATTGATGGGTAAACTGGAGGTCTAAATGCAGGCTAATACTTATTCAGGTTCCCCCAACCAGTCAGCTAGACATGGCCTGGAGGATAGGTCTCTGTGACTCTCTCTCTGTTTCTGCCACTCTGGTCATAGAGGACTCAGCAAGAACAAAAAGAATGTCTCCTCCCCTCTGGTCCCCAAGCAAGCATTCAAGATGGCATTCATGGTGGCTGAGATCTGTTTCCCCATGTCACAGAAATCTGAGATGCCATGAGTTTTATCAATTTGCTTCAGGATACATGGCTGCTGCAGACACTCTGGGACTGGGTTCCTCCCAAGATTCCAAGCTTGCATCTCATGGTTGCTCAAGGTTCCTTTCATCATGTGGTTTCTCTGGTTACTCCCATCATATGGCTTGCACTCTGCCAAATTTCACATTCCTTATCTCTTCTTTTTTAAAGATTTATTTATTTATGCATACAAAAGCTGGGGTGCAGACCAGAGGTGCAGGTGGGGTGAGAGGATTCTCCTGAGACAGAGGGGGAAGCAGAATAGGAAGATTAACTGAAGTACACTGCTGAGGGGAGCAGCAGGCAAGACAGCAGAGGTCTGCTGTGCCATGTGGGTCCTCTCCCTGACTGGGGATAGAACTCATGCTACAGTGGTTGAGGGCAGCTTCATAGTGCTGAGACTTAACCTCTTGTGCCACCATGGAGGCCACACTTTCCCTATCTTACAACAATATTAGAACAGTTAAATAAAGTATGTGCTACCCTTAGACTTTGCCAAGCAAAAACTCCTCCGTGGTGGAAACTACTATTTGCATTGTGTAGGGCACCTGCATGTGTGATCTCAGTACTTAGAACAACTCTAAGAATTGGGGGAGATTATCCCAGTTTTCCAGATGTTGGGGTTGTTAGATCAAGTTCGTGAAGCTCATGATATGACACTGCTGAGCCTTGGAATTGACTGCCAAGTCACAAGTTCCCTTAAGATGCCCACTGATATCTTATAAAGAGAGCCTCTTTGGAAGAACTTACACATAAAACTGTATAATTTAATCCAACATCTAAAGCACAGAGAAGAGAAACCGTGGTTTACCATTCAGATTAAGGTAGAGGCTCTGGCATCAGCCTGTATAGAGTAAAATAACCTTTTTTACCATTAAAACTTTTTGTGATCAAGTCACAGCAATAGCTATTGATTTTAACATCTCAGGTCCTTTAGCTATGAAGTAAGCATAATAAGAGTATCCACCTTAAGATTTGTTGTGAGAATTAAGTGTGATAATACACGGACATCAAAATTTGGAACACTGTCTGGCAGATAGCAAATCCTCAATGTCAGTTATTAAGACATTGACCTTTCTAGATCAGATAGAAAAACAGCAGCAATAATAAGAGTAAACCAAATGTCTTCCTACTCATAGATTCAAGTCCTTTAAACATCACTGCAACGATAATCTGAATACCCGCTGTTACGTGTGCCCAGCACATGCCACGCTAGATAATAAGTGCTGTCTGTATATTCCCTCCACTCTTCTCAATAAGCGAGTGAGGCTGGTATGGACAATTTTGTTTCATAGATAAATAAGCGGAGGTTTAGGGAGGGGAGGGAACACCCGCAGGTAAAACCTGCAGGAAGCAGGAGAGACTGAACTCTAAGCCTCATTTCCAGATGACCCCTCATTTCCAGATGAGGAACCTGGGAGTTTGTGTGAGGTTTTATAATTGCTCAAGTTCACATCACCAGTGTGTGCTGTAACTGGGATTCCAACTTCTGTTACTCCAAATGTCTCCTCTTACAGCCATAATTTTGCATGGTGCAGTGCCAGGCACTCATGAAGTGCTCAGGGAGAGGGAGCTGTTATTACAGTGCTAGCCATAGTGACGGCATTGGTGACAGATTTTTTTGAGAAAGGGGATAAATGTTTTCAGGTGAAAGAAAACCTTTGAGGCTGTACTTTTTTTTTTTTTAAAGATTTATTTATTTATTCACACAAGCACTGGGGTACAGGCCAGAGGTGTGGGGGGATGGTGAGAGGATTCACCACAGACAGAGCAGGGAGCAGAACAGGCAGATCAATGGAAGTACACTGCTGAGGGGAGCAGTGGGTGAGGCAGGAGAGGTCTGCTGCGCCATGTGTGTCCCCTCCCTGGCCGGCAGCAGGGATCGAACTCGTGCTACAGTGGTTGAGGTTTGCTTGAGGTTTGCTTCATAGTGCGTTGCTTAACCCACTGCACCACCAGGGAAGCCCCGAGGCTGTACTTTTTTCATTGCTGCAGATCTATACTGGTGGACCAGAATGAGGGGGTTGGGCAGGGCTCCCGCATTCCTGTGCTTGGTGAGGCAAACCTTTCAGTGTTTGAGCTGTCCAGCAGTGGAATGGACTGAATTGGGGGAGAGTGTACCTTCCCCCCAGGGGTATGCAAGAAAAGACTAGAAGCCCTGTTCCCTGGGGTTTTGAGAGGAATAATTAAATTAGATGGCCCTATTGTAGTTCTTCAAACTTGGAAAATCTATGAGCCTATGGCATAATAATATATAGAGAAATACATTGAGGATTATAAAATGCCACATAAATCTAAGAAATTATTATTACCTTCTTGATCAGTAGCTTTGTTTAAAGGATCTGTGTGATAGGGGGGATAATACTTTCTAAAGTCTTCTGTGAAAATGGCTTTAGATCATTCCCCCAATCATCACATTTATTCACTTACTATGCATTCCTTAGTTCATCTGTTTAATCACTCAGTCTTGCAGTGGTTTACTTGTCTATGATGAGTAGCAATGAAAATTTCATCAGCAAGAATAAGAATTAAAAACTCTTAAAAAATCAGCTACAAGCTTGGAATGAGCCAAATGTCTCGGATCGGACTCTTGAGTGTGAGCCTACATTTTAAGTTGATTTAGTGAAAGACTGGTTTTCTGAACAACCCATTTTAAAGGTTCTAGACGAGATCTGTAATATTGTAGTTACTTTTGGGGATGTCAAGAGAAATAATAGCTAGCTAGAAAGGTTTATGAGAAAATAATCAAGACAGTGAAGAATCTTAAAATCACAAGTTTGTGTTATCATAACTCACACATATTTAAAGCATTTCACTCTCTCATCAATCCTAATTCAATGGATACCACTATCGCTCCTGTTCTACAATTTTAAGGAATTGTAGGCACAGAGAAAATTGTGAATACAGAACTGTGGACATGGCATTCCAGGGTTCACCGTCATCCCTGTAGCTCATTTACAGTTGGGCAGCTTCCTCCCTCCATTGCTGGCTCCACATCTTTCCCAGGTGGCCACAGCAAGGTAACACAAAAGGAGCAACCTAGACAACAAAAATGTATTGTCTCCTATTCTGGAAGCTGGAGGTCAGATCCACATAGATGTTGGCAGGTCTGACCTCCCTCTGAAGGTACCAGGGAGGGATATGCTCCCAGGACTCTCTTGAGCTTCTAGAAATTCTTTTGTTTCTGTGTGTGTGTGTGTGTGTGTGTGTGTCTGGGTCTAAAAGTCCCCCTTTTTATAAGGACACCACTTACATTGAATTAGGAACCCTCCT
Organism: Galemys pyrenaicus; assembly: GCA_019455555.1. NCBI lineage: Eukaryota > Metazoa > Chordata > Mammalia > Eulipotyphla > Talpidae > Galemys > Galemys pyrenaicus. The sequence continues at coordinate 4,187,116 of JAGFMF010011623.1, forward strand.
ACTGAAGTCATTATAACTTGGTTGTCTCTATAAAGACCCAGTCTCTATAAAAGGAAGGTACTTTTGGAGTTACTTCTAGGGGTTAGGAGTCCAGCATGTCTTTTATTGATGTTAACAATATCATTGCTAGTCATTGCTATCTATAGGTGATATTACAGAAGGATGTCCAGGAGAACCAGGGTAGGGGAAGCCAGGGAGAAGACAGTAATAGGGGAAACACTCCAAGGGGAATTAGTTTAAAAAGGGAAAGCAGCAAAAATCAAGTGTTGGAAGAAACATGCTATACTAGATAGCACAAAAACTGTGACACAGAACTCAGGTTCTCCAGCCCTGCCCCTCATATTCCCCATGACCCCATACAGGTCACAGTCCTTCTCAGTATCAGCACCTCATCTGTAAATTGCAATCATCAGACTTATATTAGTTAAGACATAGTGAAGTTTGCAATGCTGGTATTCCAAATATATTTTAATGTAAGTGGCCATATCTCATGTATCATATTCCCTGCCCCCTAAAAAAAAGTAGAATATTTAAGACCACAAAGAATATCTTAATTAAAAAGAATTTAAATTACGTGAAACTTGTAGCTTAGCCTTGACTTGTAGCTTAGCCTTGACTTGCCTCCATAACAAGGGTTCATTAAAGCCTGCAGGGTCTCTATCTAGACTCATGGGGAAGTTAGGACAATAAGCCAAGACTTCTGTCCATAGGAAACATGGCTTCTCTGATCTCCCACAGCATCTTGGGACCCAGTGTAAGGCAAGTAGAAGAGCAAGGAGTTGGTGTCGGAAGGCTGGGCTGAAAATTCAGACTACTTCCTACCAGCTGCCGAGATTTAGACAAGTTTTAGCTCTCTGAGTTTCTTATTTGGTCATTTACAAAATGGAAATAAAAATAAAATCATAACATTGGGCTGAGAAAAGGGACATGAAAACATTTGGCTTAGTTTTCCTAGAGGCAATAGAACGATAATATATGGTTGGAATGTTGGAGCAGAAGCATCTTAGACCTTGCAGAATCCAACTCTTTCAGATGAGTCAGGTTTTGCTTGTTTATTCCATAAACCAATCTGAACCTCAGTGATTGACCAGATAATACTTTATTCCTCATACATTTCCCATAGTAACAGCAGCCTTGCTGAGGCCCTGCATTCCTTCTCATTCTGAACCTCAGCTGAGGGGGACACCTAGTCTAAGACATTTGGTTTTCATGGCAGAGAAAATGAGCCAAAGAGCTGGAAGAAATCTGAGGTGTCTCTCGAAGCAAATGCTCAAAAGTGAGTTTCCTAAAATTCTGTGATCTAAAGTACACATATGACCAAGTCCAAAGTCATGGGCAGGGGTAGGCAATTCTTCACAGAGACTGGTGTGTGAGTAGTTGCAAACAGCAGCAGATTATACCCCACATTCATTTTATAGATGGAGAAATGAGACCAGGAAATAGATGTTCATTCCTGCCCTATTTGTCTGAGCCAGCAATCAAGCCTGGATGGAAAAGGTTGACAAAAGCAGCCTGCAGATGGCAAGAGAAAACTCAGAAAGGGGCTTAAAGGCAGTTTTTTTTTTTTTTTGATACTCTGGGCAAAACATAATGCAGAATGGAATGTGTATAAGGAAAAAAATCCATGCAACACGAGACAGAGAGGCAGAGAGAAACAAAGACCAGAAAGAGACATCTAACAATGGTTATTGTTGAACTCTATCAGCAAGTCTACCAGGTACACAGAAACTACTAGAGACAGAGACATAGCAAAAATGAGAAAAGGGGATCCCAGGACAATGAGAAAGATGCAGGAAGCAGAAGGCGGCATTGGTGGAAATAGAGAGAAATGAATTTAATAATGAAGAGGCAGGGAAGGCAGGAAGACTAAAAACACAAAGGTAACCACATGGAGAGTAGACAGGGAGAAACAGCAGTAAAGGGGCAGAGAGAAGCATTCCCAGAAGAGAGACGAGGGTGACTGAAGAGATGGGGGTGAGGGTCAGGGCTGTGGGATGAGGAGGAAGTCAGTGCAGATGGACAGTACCACAAGAGGCCAGGAGAGTCTGAGGCAAGGTTGTACCTGCCAAGTCCTGGAGAATGGAAGGGAGAGGAAAGATCTAGAAATTGCAGAGAAGCGAAGTGGGGAAAGGCCAGATGGATTGCCAGGAGAGTCCAGTCACATCGTCTCAGTTCCAGCCTCTTATGGAACATTCTAGTTCATTTCAAACCAGGGGCTTTTGTATGGCATTCATACAGTGATGAGAATAAAATGAATAGGACCTTTGTGTGTGTGTGCATGTGTGTGTGCATGCGTGTGTGTGTGCGTGTGTAGTGTTGTGTTCATGCTGTTTACTCCCTACCTGCCCACAGTCAAGTGGGTGAGAGGATTAGTAGAACTTCCATGTCCTCCTTCAATTCACCATCCCTCTTCCCCCTCCCTCTGATGCCTAGAAGGCAACTTAGTTGGGTGGAGATAATGTGGGTTTGGAGACAGATGTGGTTCCAATTGTGACTCTTTCCCTTATTGCTGTTTGTCTTCAGGCCCATTCCTGAACTTTTCTGATCCTTACTTTCTCCTGAAATTGCATTGAGGCTGCACACTCCTCATTCAAGAGGCTTCAGGGAGAAATAAGTGATGATAGGCACATGAAGAATCTCAGAACAGTGCTCAAAGAAGGCCCCATTCTTTTTCCTGTTAAAATGTTCCCTTCCAGGTTCCTCAAAATATTAAAAATAGATCTGCCTTATGATCTAGCAATTCTGCTCCTAGGGATCTGCCCAAAGAATGATACAAAACAAAAAAACACTAATTTGAATGGATACATGTATTCATTGCAGGGCTGTAAAATAGCTCTTCATGGTTTTACACAGCCAAGCTTTGGAAACCTAAGTGTCCATCTATAGATGAGTGGATTAAGGAGATCTGGTATATATACACGATGTTGCAAAAGTGATGAATTCTTGCCATTTGTGCCAACATGGAAGTGGAGGGGATTATGCTAAGTGAAGTAAGTCAGAAAAGGAAAACAACAAGTACCAGATGATTTCTCTCATATGTAAAATATAAAGAAACAAAGGCAAAAGAGCAGATAAAAACTAACAAAATGAACTCTTGAAATGTCTATAAAATTGAGGTTACCAAGCGGTAAGTTGGGGTATAGACCAAAGCAGGGAGAGGATTACAGTAGAGGGTTATGGGTGCTGGGGTGATGGGTGTAATGTGGTGAAATACAAAAATACAAAGAGGTGCCCCTGTATCCCTAATCATATGCGATGTTGTAAATCAGCGTCACTTTAATACATGTACAAAAATGAAATAGAAACCTTTAAACTTAAAAAAATAAAATAGAATATTCCCTCCTATATTACCGTCGTTCTTGGTCAGACACTCCTTTAGCAAAGGGTGAGAGTTACTAAGATGTTGACTCGAAAGTGCAGGTATAAATAATTGACTAGACGAATAAATGGGATAGAGCAGAGAGCCTTTCATTCCAACAGAAACCCACTTAGTACCTGTGGAAGGAAGGAGGAGAGCAGGAAGTTGCCATTAGAAGGTTGCCACACTAATAATTATACTGACACAATCTGTGATATATACAAAAACAAGTAAGTGAAACTTCCAGAAGAAACAGGATTATTTTCAGTCTCCACGTATCACCCACTCCCCTCTAACATTTATTAATCACAGAAGGAAAATACTGACATTGCACTGGAGAAGTCTGGTAGGTGCACCTTGCATTAGCTTCTTGGGCACCATAACTCATTGCCATAAACTAGGGGGCTTAAAGCAATGGCAGTGTTTCCTCTGACAGAGTTGGAGACCCAAGTTCAAATCCATATAGCAGCAGAACACCTGCTCTCCAGAGACTCTCACCAGTTCCCTTCCTTGCCTTTTCTGGTTTCCAGCAGTTCCTTGGCATGTGACTCCCTCTCTGCCTTCCTCTTTAAGTCACTGTTTCTTCCCTGTCTCTTCAGCGTGTCTCTCCTAAGGACATGGGTTTGGGATCGCTGGATTTACAACCCACCTGGGTCATTTTGGATGATGTCTTTCTTGCAAGCTCCTTAACTGAATTATATCTCAAAGAGACTTTTTATCCTAATAAGGTCACATTCACAGTTTCCCAGAATGAGGTTGTAGCCATTTTTGGGGGTTGAGGGGTCTATTATGACATCACTTTATCCAAGTGACCCAAGTTCACACCACCTGGAATATGGCATTTGACCGTAGCAATCCCCTAAGAGAAAAGCTCTTTAAAGTTTAGACAGTCTAAACTTTCAATTTTGAGTGAAAAGGAGGATGACAATGAAGTCTGTTGGTCTCAAAAAGTGACACGGTGTCATGGGGTGGCCAGCTTGGGTCTGGCACTCAGGATAGTGTGTGTGTTGGGAGTTAGGGGGTCCCCTGCACCACACTGCCTGAACTCTCCCCAGGTATGATTAGCCCTCAGCACCAGGCCTCTGCTCCTCCTCCATGGGCACCATAATCAGACAGGTTCAGTGGAACCATATTTCACTCCTTGCGGTAATCAGCCTGTCTGCAAATCCACCAGTACAGTCAAACAATTACCCAATACAAACTTCTGCTGCTAATGTTCCCCAGCTCAAGGGCGTCTTTAATAGCAAAATAATACTTGTTTTTCCTTCCTTCCCTCTCTGTTTTTTCTTAATCTCTCCCCGATGAGACATAACATTAATTACAGCAGTTAACGGAAATTCTGTCTCCATTACCGCCTGCCACCTTCTCCATCTTGGCTTCCGCCTCCAAAATTTCTCTCCTGGATGAAGGGGGGGAGGTTTATGGGTTTATGCAGATGTGTAGCTGTACTTTATTTACCTTCCCTCTGCCTACCTCCTTTGTGCTGAATTCTAAGTCAAGCAGAATCAATATTGTCACGGGGGTGTGCGTGAGTGTGAATGTATGTGTGCGTCTGTGTGAGCCTGCTTCGTAATCTAGCTGTCATTTTGCGCTAATTGTGTTGTTTCCTCTTGTGTGGAAGGAAATCTTATCTGTTTTGGATTAAAATTCAATGAAGGTCATAGCGGCTGGAAAACTTACCAGACTGCTGCAATTAATGTTCATTTGGCTTTGATAAATTGGAACGTTCCCCTCAATAGGACTGGAGTGGATTTCAGAAGCAATAATTCTTCCATTAACTCAATGATTCTGCCCGTGATAGAGGACCTTGTCCTGCTTTTGTTTGTCATCTGTCACTTGGAGGAGCTGGGCATATGTAGGAGGTGACTGATCACGGTCACAGTGCCTGCTTGTATCAAAGCTTTTCAAGCCACTAATTATTTTTGCCCCCTGTAAATTGCTTGATTAAACAGAATGTCAGGTTGGAATTAAGATAGAAAGATGTGTGTGTGTGCGCGCGCGCGCACGCCCCTAATTCTCTCCTGGGGTTTCCATAGTTGTGGGGTTTTACATGTTCCTTTCAAGGACTAGGTGAAAATGAATCTGTCACAGAACACATGCTATATGCCAGGGAATGGGCTGAGGGCTTTATGTGCATTATTTGACTAAATTCTTAGAATAGTTCTTGAGGGTGGTTTGCCCATAACACCTCGGAGGCTGCAGTCCGTAAATGATTAGCATTTCATTCCATGTAAGGTGGAAAATCAAGTGTCCTGATTTGAAATGTTTACATTACTGCTCTGCTTTAGGTATTTTTAAAAAAGATGTATTTATTTATGCATACAAGAACTGGGGTACAGGCCAGTATCATCAGGGGTGAGAGGATTCACCAGAGACAGTGCGGGGAGCATAAAAGGCAGATCAACTGAAATACACTGCTGAGAGGAGCAGCTGGTGGGGCAGGAGAGGTCTGCTGTGCCATGTAGGTCCCCTCCCTGGCCACTGAATGAACTCACACTGCTGTGTTGTGGATGCTTCACAATGTGGCGCTCAACCCTCTGTGCCACCAGGGAGGCTCATGCTTTAGGTATTTTTTATGTCCCTAATCTTATTAAGTTCTACTGTTTCCTGTTGGTTTCTCAGTAGATGTGTAACAAGATCTCCATCCTACATAGGAATGACCTCAGGTGTGTGTTTGAAAGGTGATATCCTGGGCCCTGCTCCAGGCCTGCTGGATCTGAACATCTGGTGTGGGGAGTTGAGGGAACCTGTATTTGGGGGGCAGGGAGCTCTGCCTTTCCTGTTTGTAGACTGCAAAATGGGGAAATCTCTCAACTTGTACCTCTTTGAGACCAGTCATAGGAGAATCACAACCTCCACCTGCTAATATTTTAAATTATTGTTTAGTCTCACAAGACCTTGCCATGTACCCATTGCCATGTTCATCTCACGGATTGAAATGTTGAGATTCGTCAGGTTAAGTGGCCTTGCCCAAGGCCACACAATGGAAAGAGATGATGTGGATCTAGGCCTGGTCTTTGCCTGGTGCCATACACCCTTCATTCTAACAGCACCGCAGCTCATCTGCTCTTATCCTTGTTCTTCCATCTCCCCAGCACTCCCAAGTTCTTTTGGGGCACAAGTGAGAACAGCTCTCACAGACACCCTCTTCAGTGCCTGTTTTTTTTACATTCCTTATGTGTCCTGAGGTTCCTCTAATGAAGTGTTCAGAGGCCTGCCCTGCTTCAGCCTTCCTTAATAGGGAGTAAAATATGTTGGTGTCTGTGCCAGGGGCTTTGTTCGCATGGTCAACACAGTCTTTGAGGTTGCGGGGGGAAGAAGGGGCAAATGGTGTCAGGTGAAGCAAGCTCACCTGCAGAGTACGTCTGAGCTGCCTGGGCCACTGCAGTACTCACAGAGGTGGGCCTGAGGGGAACAGGGAATCACCTGGACCTGGATTGCTTGGCCTTTTGTTAACTGTGTGATCCCCGGCTAGCTACTTGCAGTCTTCGAGCCTGGGTTTCGTGCAATGTAAAACAGGCACAATAACAAGACCTCCTGTAATGAAGTCTTGGCCAGGATCGGAATATCCATGTTAAGTGCAAGCTTGATGTCTGATACATAGAAATGTCTCAGTAAGCTGAGGCTATTCTTCAAGCGCAAACATGGTTGACCCATTAACGTTAATAGAACATATTCCCATTTAACATCTCATTAGAACCTCCCGACAATATGTTAAAAGGATGTTCTTCCTAATGTCCTTTGACAGCAGTTGAGGCTGAATCTCAGAGGAAGGGCTTGCTTAGGGTCTTCTAGTAGCTCAGTGCCCAACCAAGAATTTCATTGAGTCCCCAACAGAATTGGTGGGGTTACTGATGGACATTTGCCTGAAGTCCTACAGATGGTCGCTTGGGGTCCATGGGGAAATTTGTGCTGCTGAAGGTAGTGCTTTGTTTTGAGATTCAGAGTGGCATAGTTCATATGCTTGATTTCATATGCAGAAACACTAACCCCTATGTGACTATATTTGAGAAGAGGATCTTTAAGAAAGTAGTTAGTTAGGGTTAAATGAAGTTATTATAAGAGTGAGACCCTAATCTAGGGGAGGTGGCATCCTTATAAGGGAAAGCCATCGGGGATGTGCATACATCAGACAGAATGGAAAGGGTGCCGAGGACACAGTGATAAAATGCCCTACAAACCTATAGGGGACTCTTCCCTGGAATCATCCCATAGGCACCTTGATCTATCTTGATAGCCTTCAGGACTCTGAGGGAGTGTCTGTTGTGTTAGCCCTCTAGAGAGCAGAATTCTGTGATGGAACCTCAGCAAAGAAAGCAGAGACATGTGGTTGGTGCCTTTCCAGCCATCAGTGACTGAGGGAATAAGGGAAGCGGGACGAAATGTTTTCTCTTTCCTCTGCTCTTGTTCCTGGGACAAAGAAGAAAACCAGAAAGAGGGGAGGAGGCAATGACAAAGCAGAGAAGGAACAGGAGGGCAAGAGGAGAAAGGAGAGGAGGGAGGTTTTTAGAAGATAGTGACTGTCTGGTGTAGAACAGCAGTTGCAAAAAAAGGTTACAGGGATGGCCTGGGAGATGAAGCAGTGGATCTTGCCCAATGTTACACTTGTGAACTCTTCACAGCATTGCAGGATGGGATGCAGATATGGAGGTTGCAGGGAGAGGCGCTGGTGATAATAGCTTCCACTTATTTATTGCAACATTCCTTTTGATTGTCTTGTAAAGGCCAGCCTGGTCTTTCTAGAATGCTGCTGGTTAATGAGTAGTCACACACAGGATGGATAGGAACTTGCCAATCCATGGATGAATACACTGAGATTGTCACAGTCTCAGGGACTCCCAAGACCTGGGTTTTTAGTCTGGAGCCCACGCTGGCTCCTTAACCCATTGTTTTAGATCAGTGGGATTGGAAGAGTAACAGTGAAGGGGGGGCCTGCACCTTCTAGCTTTCTGCTTTTCTTCTGACTACAAGTGTGACCTGGGAAAGGTTTTCTCGCCTGTCAGATAGAAGCCTGGCTGCCTCCCTGTAGGAAGTGCCCTGTCAACAACTGCCTGAAACTGTGAAACCTCCCTCCCGTCTGCAATGTCTGTTTCCTGGACTTTCAACTGAACAGTAACTCTTAAGAGACGATGTGAAATGAAGTAAGATAACCCAGACAGAATGCCTGGCCCAGTGCCTGGCCCAGAAGGGAAGTCTGGGTCACACCACCTCCCAAACCTCCCATGCTTGGATGTGTCAGAGAAGCCAAAGAATGTGCTACCGATTCTCTGGCCTGTCCCAGCCCCAGGGATGCTACAGGGAGGCCTCTGAGTGGAGGAAGGCCAGCAGCCATGCTAGGTGGCAAGTGGGGACTCAGCAACCCCTGGGGATCATTTGCTGCTCTTGGAAGGTGAAGACATGGCCGGCCTGACCAAGAGGTACAAAGTGAAAAATGAGAATGTGAAGCAACAACAACTTCTGTGTCATCATTTCTGCACCAGGAGGTCAACTGGCTTCGTAAACTCTGCTGCTGCCAGCGCGGTCTTTGTTTAGGAATTAATTAGGAGCAGCGAAGAACTGCTGCCAATGCAGATTTTGATCCCTGGAAGTTATAAAAAGCAGATGAATTTTAAGCAAATGCATTTTTCACCCTTTAGCAGTGTGTGAAAGGGTATGTATCGGAGCAGGGGCTCTGGGAAACAGACATTGCAAGAGAACCCGAGCCCACTTTCCATGCCACTTCCTTGCACCCTTACGTGTGGTGCACTAACACGTTGGCATTGAGGACAGTGTAGTCCACCACATCTTTACAGACCAAGAGCCGTGATCACAGCAGTCTGGTGAGGAGGCTCTTGGTAACTCCCTCGAACATGTGAGGAAACCAAGACTCAGCAGAGAAAATTCTTAGTTACAAGTGGTGGAGCCCAGGCCCGCACCCAGGGCGGTGGTGGTCCAGGGTTGTGGCTTTGGCTGCTGTGATCGAGTCACATCCCCTCACTGCCCTGGCAGAATGTTGTGAGTACCCATTGGAAAGTTATCACTCCAGCTGAGTGAGGATCTTGTGAGACAGAGGATTCTTGGCTGGAAGCCAGTGGGGACCATGGATGCTTTCATGAGTTGATTCCTTTCATGAGTTGATATATAGAAAATAGCACCCAAAGAATGCATTCCACCCTAGTAATGAAAAGACCATGAGCTAATATTTGTACAGTGCTTTGGCAGTTTCAAGACAATGTTCACACATCTGGTATTGTGTTTTTAAAGATTTATTTATGCATACAAGAGCTGGAGTGTAGGCTGGAGGCATGTGTGTGGGAGCACTGAGAGGGTTCACCATAGACAGAGTGGGGAGCAGAACAGGCGGATCTACTGAAATACACTGCTGAGGGGCGCAGCGGGCGAGGCAGGAGAGGTCTGCTGCGTCATGTGTGTCCCCTCCCTGGCCAGGGATCGAATTCATGCTGCAGTGACTGTTGATAGCTTCATAGTGCTGAATCTTAACCCCTTGCACCACCAGGGAGGCCTCTGGTATTGCATTATATCTCCAAAAGCATCCTTGAGTATCTAGGCATTGGTATTATAGCCTCTATCATTGTCATCATCGTCATCACCATCATCAGTTATGGTTGAAGCTTAGTCTGTACTGTCCAAGGCCACACAGTAACTCAGTGGTGAAGTCAAACCTTCTGTTAATGAGATAATCACACCCCCTGGGGGTAATGAAGTTTTAGGGACACCCTGAGGTGACAAATAGGGAAGAACTCATTCTAGAGAAGCACATAAGGGCACAGAGGGTGAGAGACACAGGAAACTTTAAGATCCCTGCTTGGAAGATCTGTTTTTATAAAGTGAGGGAAACCTGCCACCATTGGAGGAAGCTCACTTCTTCAAACTCACACAGCAAGTTAGTGTGACGTGGACGATGAAGATGAGACAAACATGGGTTTCAATCTCAAACTTTCTATCACCTGTATTTGTGACTTTGGGCAAACTAAGATGGGTAAGCCTTGATTTTCTCCTGCAAATTTGGAAACATTGCCAAACTGGATAAGGATTCAGTGAGATGAGATATATGAAACTGGCATGTAACGTGTGACATAGCACATGTGTTCAGTAAACAAAAGCTATCAGCGCTGTGGGAAATAAGAAAAAACAGAGCTAGAGTTCAACTCCAAGGTCCTCTGTCATTAGCTATGTGACCTTGAAAAAAGCATTCACATCCTTTTCATCTCATTGACCTTCCATTAAGGGTAGAATGACGAGAACATGTTTGCTGTGTGTATTGAAAATCATCTACAGCCACGATCACCCCGGCCCTTGCCCAGAGTACCCCTCAGTTCCGGGGGGTTCTGGTATGTTCTGCTTTTTCCATTCCATGGCTTTCTTTCTCAGATGTTCTTCAGGCAAACAAAGAAAGCCCATGGCTCCTTCCCTGCTGCACCACTGTTGACATTTTTCCTTTGGGCACCGGAGCAGAGATACAGTTCTGGATTCTAGCCATCTCTATAAAAATTCCTCCCAACTTTGTGGAGTGATGTGTCCCCTCCAAACCCAGAGCTAGAGGGAAAAGATGGCATTAAATGTAATTAAATATGCAATCCTGTGTTTGGGGAATGCACTGGGGGGATTTGTCTTTAAAGTGTCATTCTTGTAGCAAAGACACCTGTTATGCTAATGGTGTTGCTTCATCTCTCAACTGGGGGCCTGGCTGTTTTCTTAGCAGAGCTACTGTGAATACATTACCCCCCACATCGCAACCCACCATTAGCATCTTTTGCTTTTTCTCAAATATAAGCACCTTGGATTCTTAATGTGGCCTCCATAATGAAGCGCATGGCTGGGAGAAGTGCTTAAGCTAGTCTCCTCATTGGGGAGAATACCTGATGGGAAAAGACTAGAAGAGAAACAAACATTTATTGAGTCATTGCTGTGCATCAGGCATCGACTCTGCTCTGGTAATTTAATCTCACCATAGAGATGCAGGGTAGGTATTTGTATCTTTGTTTCCAGACAGAGAAAAGAAGCTCAGAGAGGCCATCATTTAGATATTTATTCAACGAGTGTTTCTTGAACTTCCCACCCGCTGTGTGTCTAGTATTATGTCAGACCCCTGGAACTGTGTGACCTACTCTCTAGGTTTTATCACTTGAGATGAAAGGCTCTGGGACATTAAGTAGCAGATCTGAGGTCACATGGTAGGAATGGTAGGTGGAGCTGGCATTTATATCTTGATCTGCTGGAGTCTTGTTTTGACTCCTTTGAAACGAGGAGGACTAGAGCTTTTTTGGTCACTATTTCAACTCTCATAGGGCATCTCATATGCACATGCCCCTGTGTCAAGCCCTCCTTGGGATTGTAAGATACAGGACCCCATGCACTTGGGTAGAGGTGTTGAGACAAGCATTCAGGAAGATAAGGTAGCATTGTGTCAGAGGCACAGGCCAGGCAGTGGGAACACAGAGGAGGGATTGTTCAATTCATCTGGAGAGATCAAGGAAAGATTTTTGTAAGGAAGGGAAATTGATCCATGTCTGAAACTGGCATAGATTTAGACAGCAGTCAATAATTTACAACTTCAGCCTCTTAGTCAAACTCTATGGAGGTGGATGATATTACCAAGAGCCTGGGGTCAGAGAGATGTGCCAAACTCACTGCCGTACCAAGAACTTATTAGACTCCTAGCATCCTGTTCAACACCAGTTCACCTGATATTGACTACCTGACTGGGTCTGATCAACAAAGGTAGACAAATATGGCTCCATTCATGGGAGAGAGGGGAGGGAGAACCCAAGTCATTCTTAGCTTATTCAAGGCAGGGTTGTATGGGGAAAGGTGACCGTAAGTGTAGAAAGGAAAGTTATAAGTGAACTACCCTAGTACTCTTCAACACTTTACATTAGCACGGCAACCTTTCATCAAAAGAATGTTGTGTGGACATAACAGACCAAATATTCTATGTAATAGGTTCATGTGAATGTTTTGTGGCTGGAGATTTGGAGGAGTTGGGGGCAGAAGAGGACAGGCTATCAATTTAAAAATTTTTTTCAGGTCACCACCCATACCAACAAAGCCGAGTCCTGGTGAACATGGGTGGAAAACTACTAGATTGCCTTCCAGCCCACCCATAGCCCAGCCCTCATCCTGTAAGGCATGCAGGGACTGTGGGTGATGGGGGAAAGCAAGGGGAGACTAACTCAAGGCCAGAATCAGTGAGACAACTGAAGCCAGGAACCAGCTTTCTAGCATCCTATCACAAGGCATTCTGAAATATAGTGAAGAAAAGGGATCGTTATTTTGCTTTCTAATTTGTTTTTAATATTTGCTAGCTTTTTAATTTGAAATCAGATAAAATTTATAAAAGAATCACAAGGAAAGTAAAGAGAATTCTCCCATGTATTCCTTAACCATCCTCCCCTAGTGTCAGTCTCTTTCTTAAGCATGATGTGTTTGCCAAAACAGAGAAATTAACTTTGATGTAACACTGTTAACCGAAGACTTTAGTCCTGTTTGCCCAGTTTTCCCACTGGTGCCCTTTTTCTGTCCCGGATACAATTCTGAACACCATGTTCCACCCTGTTGTCCTCCCTTCTAAGTCTCCTCCTTATTATCTCCTTGCTTATTATCACTTTGCCACTTTTGAGTGTTTTATATGATCGCCCTCCATTTGGGTTAGTTTGGAGCTTTATCATAATTAGGCTGGGGTTAGAGATTTGAAGGGAGCATGTCCCAGAAGTGAGGTTCCCTTCCCACTGCAGCCATCAGGACTTGTGGTGCTAACACAGCTCTCGTTGACCTTGGTCATATGTACAAGGGGATGTCTACCAAGTTCCTCTTGGGTTCCTATTTTCGCTTTCCATGATCTCTGATTAGAAGCAAGTTATTACACGCGGAACCCATGTGGAGAGGCAGATTAAGATCCACTTCCTAAAGGGAGAAATACCAAATTTGTGCATATCTGTTAAGACCACCACAGTAATTAATACCTGGTTGGGGAGATACTCTCAGACTCTGCAAATATCCTGCTGCTCCATGAGGTTTTTCTCACTAACGTTAGCATTCATCAGGGGATCTTGCCTGCAGTGATTTATTACTACAGTGGGGAAAAGGGATTTTTAAAAGCAAAACAAAAACAAAAATATAAAACAAAACAAAACAGAAAAGGAAGCAGTTAATAAGAACAATAATAACAATAACAGCAATAAAGACACAGAAACCAAAAATGAGGAGTCAAGGACAGACTGGGGACACCTGGTGGGGAGGGGAGGGGG
>JAGFMF010011623.1:4200770-4216399 GCA_019455555.1 Galemys pyrenaicus
ATGGTGATGGGGAATACATGGGGATTACAATTAATGGCAAGTATATGTAAATTTTAAAATATTTTAATAAAAAAAATGAAAAAAAAAAAGAAGAAGAAAAAAGGTATCCACTTATGAGAGCCACCCTCTTCTAAGGGGTAGAGCTGGGTGAGAGTAGGGTTAGGGGACAGGGCCGGCACTATCTTCCCGATTGACTGATCTCATCCCAACACTGGGCACCACTGTGGGATTGTCAATGAGACCGTGGGAAGCTCTTTTAATTCTGTTAGGAAAAGGTCAGGATGGAGCAATGCAGGAACACCTTAACTTGTCCATTTTTCCCCAGATTTCTTCTTAAAGTACACCTAGTTGTAGGAGCAAGTAAAGTTTTACCTGGTTATTTATATGTGTGTGTATATATATATTTATACATACATACACATGCTCGCACACACACATAAAGCTTAATCTGATAGTTCTAGGCTTCTCTGTTTATATGTGTGGGTCACATCCTGTGTTTCTGTTGTGTGTTGTATGTGCTTGTGATCTTTCTTTTCGCTTATTTTTTTTTTTTGCTAGGTCCCATGGAATTCACTATTACTTTCACTGCTTGCTGTTGATCCTCATTATTATCACTGCTACTATAATTGCCACTATTACTGAGTCCTATGGAATTTAAGAAGAAAGGGAGGAGTTGCAGAATCTTCCTTTGCCTGCATTCTTATCTTGAAGCAATCATTTAGAGTTTAGATCCTTGGTTTGGTCCCATAAGAGCTTAATGCTTAACATGACTGATTGGAAGATCGAGGGTGGCGAAGTGTGGGTGTCTACATAAAGTCCCTGTACTGCATGTCCCATTTTCAAGCCAACACTTAAGTCTAACATTTCCAGGGATGGAAAGTTAGGTCATCCTGTTCTCAAGGAGCACAGAGATTGATGCTGGCAGTCCACCCAGGTTAGGAGTTGACATAGCCTCTTGCACTCCTCCTCATCTTTCTTTCTCTTTCTTACCCTGCCCTACACCAACATATCCATTTCCTAATGGGAGAGGTCAAACCAGAGCTTGAAAGCTCTACCCTGTTTGGCTTTTTTTTTCCTTTTCTCTGAAAAAATACTGTAATAGGAAACATTTTTGAGAGCTTAGTCCATGCCAACTACTATCTATGCCAATCACTTTCCATATGTTATCTTGTTTGTTTCTATGATAAAGTGAGGAAGATACTATTATTATATTTTATCATGAGGACACTAAGATGGGGAGAGATTGTACAGCTATCCAAGGCGTAGAGGCCTTACCAGTGGAACCAGAATTTTGATTCAGGGGTGTCTAAATTGACATCTGATATTTTACACATTGTTTCCTTCTCCACGCACAATCATATTCAGTACCTATACATCTAAAAACCTCTCTGTACTTCAAAATATTATTGTAAGAACAGGATAAGTGTAGAGGGAGAGACAGGGAAGACATGAATTTTATTGAACATTAAGCTGAGTGAAGTGACAGTGTTCAATAAAAGCACTTTTTTGTTTCACTTAATATTTCATCAATAGAAGTGTCTCACAGAGGTATTCTGATATGGCTAGTTATATCTTGCAATGTCAGGCTCAGTTGTGGTGTTATCTCTAAGAAAACATGATCAGACTTGGATGTGTCCAGGGAAGATTAACCTGAGGTTAGTAAAAAGGTTCAATAGACTATTACCAGCATTCTGAATATAACTTGGAGTACTTGGCCTGGAGAAGAGAAGACTTGGGAATACTGGTGGGAATCACTACTTCAAATCCTGAATACCTCTCAAGGGGAAATTAAGTTAAATATACGGATGCTATTAAAAACGAAGTTAAATGTGGCCTCAGGACATAGAAGCAATGGGGAAAAGCTCTATTTTAAAAGGACAGTAACAAAGGTATCCAAATTTGGAATAGGGTATTTCAAGAGGTGGTGTTTACTCCACCATGCTGTGCTAGTCAGAATTTTTTTTTTTCTTCCCAAGTGCTATAACTCTAACTCAAACTAGCTAAAGGACAAAGAAGGTCTTTCATTCCTCAAGGAATTAAAGCATCTAAGGATACCTTTAATTTCAGGAAAGGTTAGATGAAAATGTTCACACAAAATCATGAGGAATATGTCTCTGCTCCTTCATTGCGGTTTCTTCCAAGTAGATCTTATTCTCTCCCCAGCTCATAATAAAAACACTCAATACTTTAGCATTACTGGAAATAAAACGGAACACTTATTTTAGACCAAACTGCCTGGGCAAACTATCATTTGCCCAAGTGGCCATACTTACATTTGATTTCTACCAATGCTATAAAACATGACCACAAATATAGTAGTTTAAACCAAGACACATTTATTATCTTAGAGTTCTTGGGTTAAATTTGAAACCGTTCTCACTGGTTCAAATCTTGGTGTTAGTGGCAAAAGTGAGCTGCTTCTGAAGCTTCAGGGGGAAATATCTCATATTCCTTGACTTTGGTCTCTGTCTTTATCTGAAAAACAAACACAAGTGAGTTGAGTGCTCAGATCATACCATTCTCATCTCCTCTTCTGTCTCTTTTTCCATTTACAATGGTTCTTGTCATTATATTGAACCCATCTGTATAACCAAGGACATCTATCCTTCAAAAGCTCAGTTGATTAGCAGCCTTCATCTGTAACCTTTATTCTCCCTTACTGTGTAGCCTAACATAGTCTCAGTTTCCAGGTATAAAGACATGGGCATCTTGGTGATGTTATTCTGACTCCCATAAATCCTGACCTTGTGACTGCAGTGCACCAATTGGTCAACACTGGGTCTCTAGGCCATCTCTGGACTGAGACTTGGGCAATCCAGATTACATAGACTGAGAGTGTTGAAGGGGCTACCATTTAATCTTAAAGGAAAACCTGCTATAACAGAAGGAATATTTAAAAAATCATTTACTGTATGTAGAAAGAATGCTTAATATTAGATAGAGTGGATGGAATTAGTGATTATAAAGATTATTCCCCATAGTCTGATGTTTTAAGAATATATCTTGTGACTTAGTCTAACCACAAAGAAAGCAAATAGCTGAAATCTTCTGATGGTCTAAATTCTAACCTCTACTTTCTGTGGAACTCTGGCAATCCCTAAGTACAGATTTACTATCTTGTTTATGTGACTTCTGGTTCCTAGATCATCAAATCAACTAGCACAATTTGTAGGAGACATTTTAGGAGAAAAGATGTGGTATTCATTTACTTCTTCAGAGTTGAGCATCCAAAGTGTTCAAGCAGGAGGTTTGGCACTAGGATAATAACCATTGAAAAAAAGTGTTGATATACTGTTTCTTAAGAAGTAAAGAAAGAATGCTATCTCCTTCACCCAAGAAGGATATTTTAAAGGATATCTTTCAAAAGATATCATGGAAATCATCAGTAAAATTAATCCAAAGGGTCAAAGTTCTCTAGAGGAGCAATGATAAAAAATCCTTTCTTTCCAAACTTTGCTTTAAGAAAAGCAAAAAGTGTGGGGTTGCCTATAACTGAACATTTTCCCCTTCTAGCCTGCTGCTAGCTGAAATTGGATGGGACCATGAAAGCCTAATCAATTTCACTCCACCACAGGTGCCTTGAGTGATACATTTCCAGTCAAATGCACCCTTTAGGGCTGCAGATGGTAGGAGAGATAGAAAGTAGAGGTAGGAATGAGAAGAGAGTCATGGGAGAGATTTTAGGAGATGTGGAGAGGTGTTCATTTTTCTTTCTCTCTAACTTTAGAATCCACAGTGTTCAAGCAGGAGGCTTAGCTGAGCACTTATTGAGCAAACTTTGGCTAATATACTAAGGTCCTCAAATATTTAGGTAGAATTATGAAAGAGGATTTAGGCCCTACATAACACCCCAAGTTCTCAAGACTCTATTAAGCACAAATCAGGTTGAATAGATGACCTGCCCCAACACTGTCCCCAATGCATAAAGCTTAGGTAGAGTACTGTCCAAGGTGCTGATCAAACCATTGGCCAACCTGCTTCTTGGCCTGATTTCTGCTGAAGAACACAATCTCACTTCTCTTTGTTCCTATTTGTGATCAAAGGCTCCCTCCTAATCATGCTTTATACCTGGGTGAAAAAAAAAAAGCTAGAATTCTTTTTTTTTTAAGATTTATTTATGCATACAAGAACTGGGGTCCAGGCCAGAGGTGTGGGGGGTGAGAGGATTCACCAGAGACAGAGTGGGGAACAGAGCAGGCAGATCTACTGAAACACACTGCTGAGGGCAGCAGTGGGTGAGACATGAGAGGTCTGCTGTGCCATGTGGGTCCCCTCCCTGGCAGTAGAAAGGGATTGAACTTGTGCTGCAGTGGCTGTAGTGCACTTCATAGTGCAATGCTTAATCCATTGCACCACCAGGGAGGCCCCAGGTTCCTTTCCTTTTCCCTTCAAATGTGTCTTATTGCTTGAATGTAAGCTTCACAAAAACAGAGCCTTGGATGTGTTCACTGCTCTGTCTGCAGTACTTAGAATAACATTTCATTTATAATAAACACTTGCTGACTTTGGGTCAGAGATATACTAATCACAAGGTCCTCACTCTACTACTCATGCACTGAAATAATGCATATGTGTACATAGACACATACACTTACACACATAGAATCAAAAGAACTATAAGTATTTCTGCAGCCTACTTTGTAATGCATATAATACTTTTAAATTCAATATTTTTAGACAATTGGAGCTATTATTTGTCTCTGTATCTTGGTCTGCCTGTAGGAAGTCACATGGCAGGAGGCTGGGGGGATGCCCAGTATTTTTTGTTGAAACCAAATTAGCATAATTTTCAGAAGAAAAAAAATTCAAAGAGAACTGGATGGTCCAAATTCATAGTTAATTAATGGTGGGGAAATGTAACATTTCCTTTATCTCCCCTACACACTGTCACTCGCCAGACCTTTCAGTTTCCTCACTCTGTTGATTAAATTTCAAGACCACCTTTTGGGTTAGAGGAGAACAGGTGAAATTTGGAACTGAGATGACATTGCTTTGCTTGAAATCTTCTCATAATCTTGGAAAAAACTTGTTAGGAATGAAATGATGAAATGCACTTGTAATGATGGGTTCTCAGAAGAAGAGCTGAGATGCTCAGTTCCCTTAATTAATAGTAACTCTCTCACCCTGTTCACATGATGGTTTGCTCAAAGACACTGGAAGGTGAGCACAGGCCTCCCTGGTGGTACAGGGGTTAAAGTCTCAGTGCTATTAAGCTATCAGCAGCCACAGCAGCACAAGTTTGATCCTGGCCGGGGAGGTGGCCCATATGGCACAGTAGACCTCTCCTGTCTCACCTGCTGCTCCCCTCGGCAGTGTATTCCAGTAGATCCACCTGTTCTCTGTCTCTGGTGAATCCTCTCACCAACCCCCAACTCTGGCCTAAACCCAAGTTCTTGTATGCATTAGAGTTTTTTTTTAAAAAAGGTGAGCACAGTTGACAGTTGTTGGGGCAATCACAGGTGTCTTCTGCTCAGCATGTATGCGTGCTGGTGAAGAGGTCGATGGCTTCGAAGCCATGTGAATCCTCATGGAAAAATTGGACTGTGTCTGTTCTTTTTCTGTAAAGACATGCAGATACCACTGTAGGGTCAAGAGTATGATAAGAGGGGCCAGTAAGAGAAGAAAGGAAGAAAGATGGAAGAAAGGGAAAGGCAGAAAGTTGAGGAGCATAAGGAATTGGGAGGCAGAGCATTTGAACTGAACACCAGCCTGCACTTTACCTCATGGAAGTCACTTTTACGTTCATCATTTAAATATTTGCATCTAGTATAGATGTTGAAAGTAGAGATGAATGAGTGATGCTTTTAATTCTTCCAACCCTGTGCAATTCAGGATGTACATTTTACAAATGAAGAAACTGTGCTGCAGAGACTTGATATCCTGGGCAGTTGAAAGGACAGCACTGGAGGACAAGAGCTTCCATGCATAATTCCTCTTTTGGGGCGCTCAGAGAGGCATTGTAAGCTAGGAGGGCTGGAAGGGTAAGTATCCATTGTAACGAGTGACTAATATGTGCAGGAGCTAGCTTTGTCATTTTCATAGTTTTATAACTGTGAAAATGAAACCGTGAAGATTGGAGACTTGAAATGTCTTGTACAAAGTTAGACATTCATTCATTCCTTGAGTTTGCTTTTCTTGAGTGTCTACTCTGGGCAGAGAGTCAAAAAGACATCCCTGCCTCCTCAAGGCTCCACTCATTCTGCATGTTCTTTGCCTCTTGTAGTGTTCCCTGGATTAAAAGGCAGTGGGTACAGGTGGGGTGGAGAACAGAGGGGAGCAAATGAAAATTTTCGAGGGAGAGGGCACAGCACATGCAGGCACCCTGAGGCTTCAAGTGCTGGGACGATGCACTTGGGAGTGGGTGGAAGAGGTTTTGGGGGAGGCAGAGGGTGCTTGGAAAGCCTGGTTGGTGGTGAGACGAGAGAAGTCTAATGATAGACTTGGATTGTATACTGCAAGCTATGAGGAAACAGCAGGTCTTTGTAAGTAAGCAAAGAATGGGCTTTCAAAGCAAGAACACAACAGGCTGGCCAGGGCTGCAGGCGTCTGCATGGCCCTGTGTGAAGTCTTGCCACCACAGTCTAGCCCCCTCCCTTGCTGCAAGCTCAAGAGCAGACAATGACCGGGCAGGTGCTTCCAAATGAGCAGAAAAAAGGAACAAAAGAGTAACCCAGTTTGAGTCTGTGTTGTGGGAGAGCTGCGTGGTAACAATTTGCAACATTAAATTGAAATTGGGTCTGATTGGTTGGAAAGCACTTGGCCCACATTAATGCCTGAGGAGCCTCTCTGTGTCTGATTAAGCTGCAGATTTTGCAGGGCCCTCTCCTGGTGATCCATCATTATTCATGTCAGCACCAGGCCTGTCAGCCTTCCTCCAACACAAAAATTAATGAATTGAACTCCATGACCCACACATTTGATGGGATGAGACTCTCTAAGTCAGCACAAGGCCATGGAGACGGGGCGTAATTGTTCCTTCCTTCTTCCCTCCAAAGGAGAGAGCAAAGCCACTCCATACCCTTCCTGTTCCTTCCTTCCACAGCTGCCGAATGGGCTTCATGAGCCCCCAGTGTGGGTGCCCAGGAGAAGTAATAGGAGAAATAAGAGAAAGTGAGAGCTGAAATCACCCTTGGAGAGGCAGCTCAACCACTCCCAAAACACAGCATGGAGACACGAGGCTGGCCCTGTGTCCCAACAGGGGAAACTGTAGCAGAGCAAGGGCTAACGCGAATAGCTCCTTGCTCTCAGTCCTTGTACGCATTCATACCTCGATTTCCTCTCTAGATTGCTATTTTACTCCTTATTTTTCCTAGTTTCTGAGAAAGCACCCCCTGCCCCAGTTTGCCCCTGGAAACCAAATTCAGCATCTCTGTCTTCCCCTGTGTCCTCTGACTCTGACATCAAAGCCCAACTTTCCTGTGGTGGCGGCTGTCCTAGGGAGAAAAATGAGAAAAAGACATTAAATTGTGTTTCTGGCCTAGAAAGAAACTTAGAGGTCACCTTGAGTTGCAACTACAGCATCTTTGTCAAGTGATGCCCAAGCTGCAGCTGGCAGGGCTCTGGTGCCAGGGAGCTCACTACTTTCAAGGCCATCTTTCTATTTCTGGAAAGTTTTGCCTATTTAGAAAGACCTCTTCATGTTGACCTAAAATTTACGTCCAATAGTTCCCTCTCTTTGGTCTTAGTTCTGCCATCTTTAGCAGTGAAGCATGAATCTGTCTCTCTGTCTCTGTCTCTCTGTCTCCGTCTCTCTCTTTCTCGCTCTCTTTCTCTCCCCACCCCCCATACTGGCATCCTTTGAATACTTTAAGCTACTTCCTTCATGATTTCCTGCTTGGGAAAGCCCATGATTCTTTCCCAAACTTCATTGTTTGAACCACTAGTAAGATATTAAATCCACTGATGCGTCATGATCAGCATTTTCTGCAACAAAGTAGAATGGAATGGAATTAAAATATCAGTATAGATCATAGAAAGAACATGCCTTGTTTCTGAAATGTCAGGGTGTATGTGTATATGTGCGTGTGTGCATGCGCGCATGTGTACACATGCACAGGTGCCAGGTTCCATTGCAAAATGTTTCCTTCCATATCTTGGTTGTTGTGACTAATGCTGTAGTCAGCACGTGCAAACATCTTTTCAAGTTGGGATTTCATTTCCTTCAGATAGATTCCTAGCAGTGGGATTGCTGAACTGTATTTCGGTTCTATTTTTAATTTTTGGTAACCTCCATACTATTTTCTAAAGTCACTGTATCATTCCCAATAATAGTGTAAAAGTGTTCTTAAACTTACCCAGTTTTGTTTTGTCAATCTCAATAAAGCTGGGGGAGGGTGGGAAGAAAAATTCTTTTCTAACATGACTGGTGCTATAAAAACATTTCTAGGAATGTTTTCCCTTTGGGGAAGGAAAACCCTTTATTGAGACAGCTACCATGCCAGATTTGTAACTATCAGAAATTACCTTCAACGATGACTTAACATCTCTTGAACTTCAGCCTCTTCCTTTAGTGCAGAGAAAGTGACATGTCTTCTCTCCTTCTCAACACTTCGGTAAGGATCCGAGATGATGTGGGATGTCAAGCTAACTTAGAAAATGAGAGGTTCTGAGTTCTCACGTAGTCATGGGATGGAGTGGTCCTGGGCCAAAGAGCATTCGTTTCTCTTCCTCCTCCTTCACACCTTCCTCTTCCCTTCCTCCTCCTTAGGGTCCTCCCTTGTATGCTCCTTTAGCAGTGTCTAGAGTTCCCATGATTCTATCTTCATTCCAGGGACATCACAATATGGTGAGAGGAACTTGGACTTTGTGAACACACAGACATAAGTTCAAATCCAACCTCTTCCACTCGTCGGTGGTAGGATCTTGACTGATCTTTTAACTTTCCTAAATCTCGCTTGTATTTCCTTTAAAATGGGAATCACAGCACGTGGGCATGGCGAGGTGTCATGATTGATTGAGATACCCAGGGTGCAGGACACAAAGTAGAACTCAATAAAATAGTAGGTCCCCTTGTCCTCTCCCACCTACTCCCAGCTCTCCACCCTCAGACTCTCCTAGGCTGAAGCCAATCTCTTCACTCAGGATTGTGCTGAGTCCAGGCCGACTACCAGGAAAAGAATCCATGACCTCTCCAAGAGGATTTCTTGCTGACAGTTTCTCGCTAAAGACCTTCAGGAAACAGTGACACTTCTGAGGCCCGTGCCAGCAGCAGATGCTCCAAGACCGCAGGAGTCAGTGCTTGTGCTGCTCTCGCACGTAACAGCTTCTGCTCAAGGAACACGGGGCAGGTTCCCTGCAAGGACTGGGAGAGGAGGCGCAGGGCTGTCAGCGAGTCTGGGCTGAGTTTGCACCAAGTGCAGGGTCCTGACCCCTGAGTCTGCACAGAGAATTGTTCATCTTTGTTCATCTCCCTGCTGACCTCACAGGCTTGGTGTGAGCATAAGCTGAAATTGAGAAAGAGGCAACAATAAGCTGGAGGTCCAAATGGGAGGATTTTATTTGTGTGGACATTATTTTAATTCAGAACAAATACGCGCTTTTCTTGGAGAGATGGCGATCTCTAGGTGTGTGCTTCCAAAGAAGTAATTTTCTCCTGCCATAAGCTGCGCCCTTTCCACATCTGAGGCTGAAGCTTAATCCCTGCCAGAGGGCTGTCAACTCTGCCCTTCTCTCTGAGATTTGCCCTGGAGGCCCCAAGCCAGCCACAGCTCTGGAGAGATCTGAGATCTGAGCTGCCTTCCTCCTCCCCTCTTGCTGCTCTGTGGTTCTTCTAAGCACCACTGAGTTTCTCTGTCTTAGACATTCAGCTCCGGCCAAATTTGGCTCCTCTATTTTCTCCCAACATGCCTTGCAGCTGCAGCTTCTTCCTGCACTTTGCTTACACTCTTCTGTTTTTTTGAGGGGCTTACCTTTACCCCTATAGATAGATTTGTTACAGAAACCTCCATAGGTATTCTGTCATGCCTTGTGTTTTTTTTTGTTTGTTTGTTTTGTTTTGTTTTTTTTTTTTTTTTTTCTTTAGTCAATGCTAACTTNGATAGATTTGTTACAGAAACCTCCATAGGTATTCTGTCATGCCTTGTGTTTTTTTTTGTTTGTTTGTTTTGTTTTGTTTTTTTTTTTTTTTTTGCTTAAGTCAATGCTAACTTCCCTGGCCAGGAACCATAAACAATCCCCATGTAGGTGTCTGCATCCCCCAGTCCTAGATCTGTTGGGAAAATCAGATGTCAGCAGACACTGGCTTTGCTTCAGTGGCCCCTGCAATGACATGGTAGCTGAAGTGTACAGTGGATTTAAGGAGAAACATCAGTAATAACAATAAGTGCTACTTAGAGATATCAATCACTGTCAGGAATGCTTAAGAAACGGCAGCCTTGGCCATTAGGACTCCGCCTCCTCGATTACTCAGCAGGTGCTCCAGTGCCATCCACCTAGATTGCTGTTAATGCCCCCATTTGACAGATGGACTGGGGTGCAGAGACAGAGTGATCTGTGCCAGATGGTAATCACGGTGGAACAGAGCAGGCCCTGTCGTCATGCGCTCTCCATGCACCTCCCAGGCCACTCAAGCCATTGGAGCAAGGCGGGCCACGGGTATTCAGGCTCAGAAAGGCTATCTGAAGCTGACCATCCACTCCGGCAAAAACCTCTTGGTATATAGCTGGCTGGGGCTGCCGAACCAAGGCCCAGGGTGGGTTAGGTCACTGGACTTCCAAAGTTAGTCATCCCCGAGGCTGACGCCAGCCTTGATCTAGGCAGGGGTGTCAGGGAGTTGGGGGTCATAATAAATCCAGCCCCGCATCATGTCCTGACTCCCCCACCCACAGCTTCCCTGACATGGCCTTGGGTAATGCCTGGCCCAAGGAATGGAGGTTCCTGTGACTGTGGCTGGAGTTTTGTGCTTTGATTTCCTTGTGGAAATTACCTGCCATTAAGTGTGGCAGATGCCACTGGCCGGAGAGGGGACCCACATGGCGCAGCAGACCTTTCCTGTCCGGCCCGCTGCTCCCCTCAGCAGTGTGTTTCAGTCCATCTGCCTGTCTGCTCCCTGCTCTGTCTGGTGGATTCTCTCACTGCCCTGCACCTCTGGTCTGTACCCCAGTGCTTGTATGAATAAATAAATAAATCTTTTAAAAAATTAAAAAAATAAGTAAATGTGGCAGGTAATCCCTGCTTGTTTTAGAGATGTGATGAGAATAGGAATGGTGAGCATAGGCAGAGGGGCAGAGACTCAGCTTCGTAGACCCTCCCTGGCTAGTTCAGGTACATTCCGCCATTGATGGCCATGCCCAGTGGGGTAGACTCTGATTCCTGCCATGCCAGCCCTTTCTCCAGCCCAATGGAGCCTGTTCGTGGAAAGGGGGTCCTTGAGGGTCATCCCAGAAATGTCCTTGCCAGTGGTCCCTTGTCTGAGCTTTGATTACTACAGGTCTTTCGAGAGGGCATTGCTATTTCTGGGCCAATGACCCAACACCACCTTCTGTCCTCTCCCACCCTCTCCCTTTGCTGGAGAGAAACTGGACGTGGCAGAACAGGTCTAGGAGACTGGCTTGACCCTCTGAACCAAAAGACCCAGGCATGGGGTGGGAAACCTCCTCAGCAAGGGGCCCCTTCTGTCTTTTGACACAGGATTGCCCTTGGGGCTGCAATTTTGCCCTTCAGTCATGGTCAAGTGCACTGACTGCTCTCCGTGACCTCCCAATATGCCAGGCAGCCGACAGGACACAGCATATACCATCTCTTTAGGGCTTTGTGATTCTCATAAAATCTCTGCACCGTGGTATTCTCACATCTAGGAGGATGATGCGTTGAACTAACTTGCCCATTAGTAATAAGAACAACAGGTAACTCAAATGGCACCTGCTTCACAGTGCTCCAGGATACACTGTCTTTTTTTAAAAGATTTATGCGTACAAGAACTGGGGTACAGGCCAGAGGTGCAGGGGTAAGAGGAGTCACCAGAGACAGAGTGGGGAGGAGAACAGACGGTTTGACCGAAGTACATTTTAGAGGGGAGCAGTGGGTGAGAGAGAGGAGAGGTCTGCTGCACCATGTGGATCACCTCCCTGGCTGGGGATTCAACTTGTGCTGCAGGGGCTGCAGATAGCTTCACAGTGCTGCTCCGTAACCCCTGATGCCACCAGGGAGGTCCAGCACACTGTCTTCATGCCAGGATTCACTGCACAATGGTCTGAAGCCAGAGCCTGACTTTTGCAAGGCACAAGGCTACCCAGGGCAATGGCAGGGCTTTGGGTAAACACGGACAGTAGTTAAAATCCATGCTTACATATCCCATCTTCCCTCGTCTCTGGCAAATTTCTAAATATGTCTGAGTCTCAGTTAACTTATTTGGCAAATGAAAGTGATGATAATTGCCTTATGGAGTTGCTGAAGAAATGGTATAAAACATGTCCATTAAAATACTCTAAAAACTTAATTTGATTTGATTTTTTTTAATGGTCTGTGTAGTTGGGAAAGATGGCGAATCCCATTAGGTGGACAGAGACCAGACCTGTCCTGCTTTTTGGGTCCTGGGCAGTAAGATATCTGGCCCTGGGAGGGTATCAGGAAGCATTCATTGACTGACTATTGGACTGAGTGACCAAATGAATGAGCGAGTGAGTGAATGTACTTGAATTGGGGATTGCTCAGCATGTCCTTAACTTTCCTCTGGGCTTTGCTGGAATAAAAACTACTGCCTTTGAGTTCTGCTTCTCCTGTCCTGGCCACAGGGGGGCACGCATGCAGAGCGGGGTGGCTGCAGCATGCAGAGCGGAGTGGCTGCAGCACTGCCCGGAGATAGCACTTCTGCAACCCACAGAGGACAGAATTTTATCAGAGGTGATTCTGGAAGAATTTCATTTGAGAAATTGCTATTGCTACTTCTTGCCTGATCTTGAGCAGTGGGGCTAGCTGTCACTCCTCGAGCTGTGTCCCTCCTCTGACCTCTTTTGCTTAAGGGAGCTCTCAAGTCTTGAACTGATGGTCTGCCTGGAGGACTTGAGTCTTTGGGGGCCTTTCTTCTCCATGCCTCGTGCTGTTCCCTGATCTACACCATCGGCTTTCCTGGCGCTGCTCCCTCTGCACTGAGCCTGCACACTTGCCTTTCTCTGATCCATGCTTTGGTGTTACCAGCATGGACTTCTAAAACCAAATCCTGTCTTGTTTCTTGCCCATCAGTCATAACTCAAAGATTCCCCATCAGCTAGGGAAGTGTAGTCTAGCATTGAGCAGCAGAGAAAGGGTATTGGATAGATCAAAATTCATTCATTCATTCCATCAGCATTTATCGCGTTCCTGCCATGTGGCAGGTATGGCTGTAAGCACCAAGTATACAGCAGCAATACAACACGGAGCTTGTGTTTTTGTGAGAGGAAGATAATGCACATACACATTGTAAGACAGTAGGAAGTGCTATGAGGATAAACGAAGCAGGGAAATGGGCTAGAGAACTGCAGGCAGTTCTGTCTTAAATAAGGTGACCAGGAATCACTTCATGGAGAGAGCTGCATTTGCTTCAAGTTATGGATGAGGCCAGGGAGTGAGCTAGCACGCAGATGCAGGGTGGAGGAACCACACAGGGCAGATCTGTGTGGACACTCTACCTCCACTGCTTTCCCCGTGTGACCTTGGGGAAGTCACTTCATTTCTGCTATTCTCAGTTTTACCTCTGTAGGCTGAGGATGCTGAGCCAGTTCTAACTTCTATCTTTACTTATAGAACCTTCCCGTATATGCTCCAGTTTGCCAGCTCCTTCCTGACCACTCTTTGCTTGGTTCAACACACCAAACCACTGGAGTGGAGTTTCTTTCTGTCCCTTCCCACTCTCTAGATGGTTCTCTGCCCACCATGCTCTGTCATCTCTGCCTCTGATGAGACCGTGAGCTGTCTGAGGCCTTCACAGCCAGCATGTGGTACTTGGTAGATGCTCCCCTGAGTGTTTGTTGAATGAATGAATGAATGAATTTCTAAGTGAACAGTTTTGGTAGAAGACAATCAAATTATCATTTGAAAGAAGCCTCTTTCAAAAAGTATCCTTTAATAAATTAAGAGACAAATGGAAATATGTGCTAAGTAGTAACTGAAAGTGATGAAAATGCCCTGCCCAAGGGAAAAATAATAAAAAATTTACCAAGTAAAATGATTTCTTGCATGTATGCATTTTACCTTCATGCTCTCACTGGATCTTCAGGACAGATGTGTGAGGCCTCTAGAAGGCAGCAGGGAGCCCTTAAGATGCCAAGAAACTTGGGTCAAACAAATCAACCTGGTTGAACAGGACTCAGCTCAGTTTTCTCACTCCTGGTATGTGAAGCTTTGCCTTCAACTGTGCTGGCACCACTAAAGACATGGAGAGAGAGAGGGAGGGGAGAGGGGAGAGGGAGGGGGAGGGAGAGGGTGAGGGGGAAGGAGGGGGAGAGGAGGGAGNGAGGGGGAGAGGAAGAAGGAGGGGGGAGGGAGAGGGAGAAGGAGGGAGGGGAAGGGAAGGGAGAAGGAGAAGGAGGGAGGGGAAGGGAGGGGAGGGGGGAAGGGGGAGAGAGGGGGAGAGGGAGAGTGGAGAGAGGGAGAAAGGTAGAGGGGGGAAAGAGCTAGAGGCCAGAGAGGGGCAGAGGGAGGGGGGAAAGAGGTCTTGTTGTGGAGGAAGCCTTTGAGAGGCCCCACCTGGACTCAGAAGCCCCAGGCAGCAGCAGGCACTGGAAAACCTGATGCTCTGAGGATACACCTGCCATCCTCTGCTTCCAGAAAGCAAAGTTGGCCTGAGAGTGGGTGGTGAGGGAGCTGATGCTCCAAGGGAGGGAGAAGGGACACAAGGGGGTGGCGTGGGTCTCTGGGGAGACCATTCCCTGGAGGGCCCTTGAGGCTGAGGTATCACCAGGCTAGGACAAAGACTGCAAGGGGCTCAGTGCATGTGCTGGGCTGGAAGTCCAGGCCCTGCTCTACCTCCTTGTAGCCTGCAGCTGGGTTAGTGCCCCCTGCAGGCTGCTTCCAGCTTCTCCCCTTAAAACAAAGCACAGTCAATGCTTTCAAGATGATGCTTCTTGGGTCTTCAGAGATGTGCGGCCACTCTTCGGGGCCAGGAGGGGAGATGGGAGGGTGAGGCAAGGACAGCATGCACTCTTAGTCTTACAGATCAATCGCTTTGAGAGTCTTTGTATAATGGATTTTAAGTATAAAATTTCATACGAACAAAGAGTTTTGAATAAATGAAGTTTGAAAACTGGTCAAAATGGTCTTAAAGAGCTTTCCGGTTTGGATAATCTGTGAAAGGAGGATCAGAGTGAAAATAAAGCCTTCAATTCCAAGTACTCAGTCGAGGTCAGAAAGGCTGCAGGGGGGCTGATGCTGGGTTAAAAGGAGAAGACAGGCATCCTTCTCTGTGGTTTCAAGATTTAAGTCAGAGAGGACAGACTGCCCATGGACGTTGTCTCTTTTTCTTCAAGGCTTATTGCATTTTTCATTCTTCTCTCTCAGTGCCTCGAGGTCTTGATAGGACTTCAGCAGTTTGGGGTTTGCAAGGCACCCCTTAATAAAGGTCCTTCCTTCCTTCCTTCCTTCCTTCCTTCCTTCCTTCCTTCCTTCCTTCCTTCCTTCCTTCCTTCCTTCCTTCCTTCCTTCCTTCCTTCCTTCCT
>JAGFMF010011623.1:4226724-4290803 GCA_019455555.1 Galemys pyrenaicus
GATTGTATTAAGGTTCCTTTCCATTAAAGGTCTTCTATGTTTGTCTTCATGCAGCAGATAGCAGAACCCATTCAAAGAGGGCAGGTTTGGGGGTTCTGGGTGCTCCTCTCCCTGCCCTGTAACAGGAACACGCTGAGCAAGCATAAGCCCTGGGAGGGTATTGCTTCAGCCTACTATGTAACTTTTCTTTATTTTTGGGAAGAATTCCACTCTCCAAGGCTCTGGCCCTCCACCTGAATCCTTCCCAGCGGCCTTCTGCCATCACACAGTCACACCCAAAGTCGACTACCTCTGGGCTTCACGGCCCATCTCAGGCACTAACCGAGAGCATCACGCAGTGCGAGGATGGTGGGGCTGGAGCCCAGCAGCTGAGTTCCATTCACCAAGTCCCTGGCCTGGGCACTTCCCCACGACCCAACTTGGTCTTCAGTGTGACCATAGGTAGATTACTTGACCTCGCTGAAGCTCTACTCCCATATCCAGAAATGATATTTATCTCATAATGTTGGGGAATGTTAGCCAGGGGAAGACATCGACCCTCCACTCATCAGCTCCCAGTAAGCCCTCACGCAGTGGTCTCTTTCACAGGGAGGGCTGCCCTCGAGCTTGCCTTTTGACAGCCCCTACCCAGATGGAGCACAGAAAACATGCACTACTCATAGAACCCTGTGACTCCTTTAAAGGAGCCTCTTTCTCCTTTATCAGCTCTGGGCTTTGGTCAAGGTCAGCTTCTGCAAGCCTCGGTTTTGCCTTCCAGGAAGTGGAAATACTTGCACCCGACTTGCAGGGAGCCGCACACTGCATCACTCGAGCTAACGAACTGGAGGGAGATGGGGTGGGTGGGCATGTCTCTTAGAACAGGAAAAACCGATGTGCAGTTGTGAGATCTTTATTATTATTCTTAACACCAAAAGCCTCCTTTCTCCAGGGCAGCCCAGAGCCACTTGCTGCCCTGACAACAGTGGCCCAGCTGTTGCCAACATCTGTCTGCTGTGCTGGGCCTTTTACAGAGTCAGGGAACAAAGGCGCGAGGGAGGAGGGTGTTCTGTTAAACAGGTAGGCAGGTTTTACTGACTCCTCCTGCTGCCCCTCCCTCACTGCCATCCCCCCAAGGGCCAAGGGACTGCTTCTCACTCATCTCTGTTCTTCCTACCACAACCAAAACCTGCCTTTTTGGAGACGCTTAGGAAACCTGACTGGGTTGTAGGGGTGGCAGACCTGCCTTTTACTGCTGGGGCGAGGCTGTCAGCCAAGGATGGCAGAGTCTCTCATTACCCAAGTGGAACAGGTGTGCGGTTCAGGAATCCTGAGTGTGACTTTGGGCGGAGCACATTCGCCCTGGGCCTCAGTGTCCATTGACAACGTGATGCATCTGAGGTTCTGAGAAAGAGCTCCCTGCCTGCTGAATCCCCGAGGGTGGGGGCACGGGCAGCTGGGAAAGGCTGGGAGCTTTCTCTGCTCGGGTATGGACTGTCTCTGTTTCCTTTTTGTTTGTTTCTGCTGGGGGAGATGGTGACTTGGCAACTTGGAGAGTAACAGGCTTTTGAGTTGCTCTTGGGTGCCAGGAGCTTCACTCCCATGGGCTCATTGGATCTTTACTGCATTCTTTACTGAGGTGGTCCTTACACCCCCTTCTCCTAATGAGACACTGAGAAGCAGAGAGGAGAGTCCTCCAAAATCCTTGTAGGCTGCTGTCTGCCCAGAAGACCCCAATTTCTCATCACTGGTGGCTTCAGCCAGAGCAGGGTGTTGGCTGTGGCTTTATCTAGCCAGAGACTTGGAAGACCTTCAGCGCTGGGAGGACCTTCTGGTACAATCCCATTACATATGGGGAAACTGAGGCTTGGAGATGGGCAAGGACTTGCCCAAGATCACTCCTAGAGTAGGCTGAGCTTGTCACCCACTTTTCTCCAGTGAGTGCCCATGGAGGGAGTCCAGCCTCCAATCTGCAGCTGTAGACGTGTGTCTGAGCCAGGGGCCCCAAGGGTCTACCAGGGCTTCTGACTGGAGTCTCTGGATGGAGTCAGAGTGTCTTTCTTGAAAACCCCCTTCCCCTCCTTCTGTGGAGTAGGGCTGTCCTCGCGGCTCTGTGAGACAATGGGAGATGGTTTCTTTCCATAGCTTGACTGGTGATACCCCTCCTTCTCCAGCTCCTTGGGGAACACCCCTGGGGTCACCTATGTGGTGGAGGGAGGACGCACTTCCAGCATCTCCTCTCTGACTCTCCCTTCCAGATGGGTGCAGGGGCCCATGAAAGGTAGAATGAGATGGACACAGCTGCCAATAAAGGAGCTCCTGGCCCTTCAGAGCTCTCTGGGTTCCCTGACCAGCCCTTCCTTCTAACAGTTCTAGCAGCCCAAGCCCCCTCAGGCTCAGTGACTTCCTCTGTGAAAGGGGGATAATTATGAACCTGCTCCACAGATGCATGCGGATTAAATAAAAAAAGGTAGGTAGGGCCTCCCTGGTGGCGCAGTGGGTTATGCAACGTACTATGAAGCAAACCACAGCCACTGCAGCATGAGTTCAATCCCTGCCACCAGCCAGGGAGGGAACCCACATGGCATAGCAGACCTCTCCTGGCCTCGCCCTCAGCAGTGTGTTTCAGTCAGTCTGCCTGTTCTGCTCTCCGCTCTGTCTCTGGTGAATCCTCTCACTGCCTTGGACTCTGGCCTGTACCCCAGCTCTTGTATGTATGAATAAATAAATATTAAAAAAAAAAGGTAGGTAAAGTGAGTAAGACAGGGACTGGGGGGCAGTTGGTGCCAGACAGGTATTGCTTCATAATTCTAGATGTTTCTCTGCATTCTGTAACCCCAGGCCAACAACTGAGCCAGAACAGAGGTCAGGCATGAAAAATGAAGCTACTGTCTTGATTTTGTATGTACTTTGGGCAATTGTTCCTTGTGGTTCCTTTGTCTAACAATAACTAACATTTATATGGCACTGTACCCAGCACTTGACCTATGTGAACTCACTTTACTCTCACAGCACTGCTATGATATGCATTCATTTTATAAGTGGGGAAACTGAGGCAGAGAAATGTCGCCCTTAGTATGGGGTCAGTGGACCATATGGGAGTCTTACAGACTCCACTGTGTCTTAAAGATCTGGCATCTAATGATGGGTTGGCTACAGATACGTTCTGTGACTTGGAGCCAACGGCTTTGATTGTTCATATCTGCAAAATGGGTGTATTAACCCAATCTCATGCACGCTGGGAATTGTTGCTGAGATCACACGTTGAGTTTCTCAATACCCGTGGGTATCTTGATGTTCCCCTTTGCAAAATGAAGGCATCCTTTTTTCTAGTTTTACTTCATGGAGCCCTAGAAATTTCAGATCCCAGCTTCCCTGGGCACTGCAGCAGTTGTGTGTGTGTTTTAAGAAACGGGTTCCTCATGGAAAGAATTTAAAAGGAAAATGTTTGGACAGTAACAGTCATAACAAAAATGGTTATGCTTAAGATCTGAGTTCATTTCTTTCATTTCTGACACTTGTAAAGTGAGACTTTAGTTTAGAAAGAGGAAGGCATGGGCCTCCATGGCCGCTCCACACTGAGTGTGGTGTGAGATGCATGGCTCGCTCTAGAGACACTAGTAGGCTTTGCACGGGTGAGGAAGGGAAAGAGGAAGAAGGAGCAGTCTGTGGTGGGCTGGACAGTCGGTACGTCTGTTGTCTATGTTGAGTTATTTGTCTCACTCTTCACCCCAGACACCATTACCCCTGCCCACAGCTCTCTGTGCTGCCTGGTTTCAGGCAGCTGGGCACCATTGCCACCTTCTCTTCTCTAGATAGAGTACTGGCTCTGTCACTTGCACTCTGCCTGGTTACACAGCTCTGCCTTCTCCCACTGCCTCCTTAACTCCTGCCCAGCACTTGTATTTGCCCCTCTGCAAAGACACCCAAAGAGGCACAGTCCACTGGTTTCATTAGCAGGGTCCTCTGCCCAAATGCAGTCTTATGGGCACTCCAGTTCAAAGCACAGGTACAAGCAGCATTCTAGAACAGTGGACTCCTACCACAAGAATTCATGAATTAACCTATAAACCTATATTTTTATGAGAGATAAGAGATGGAGAAATAGACAGAAATTTACGGCATTAGTCTTTTCCCCAAGGTTACACTCAGTGAGTAGCTCTACTCCAGAGTGAAAGGGATGGAAAATAAAGTTCTTCCAAGTCATGTCCACCACTCTGGCGTGAGTGCATCCCCTGGTGTATATGTATCCAAGGAAATTATTTCAGGTGTCAAGTCAGAGAAATAGTAACAGGGACATTTGAGCTGGGTCTTAAAGAATGAGTCGAAATGCATTTATACATTTAGAGAGAGAGCATGGTCCTCTCTGTTCCTCCTCTGGATCCCCTTTGCATCTCCATGTTATAGCACCAGATACTTGGATTCTTCTTTTTTTTTTTAAAGATTTATTTATTTATGTATACAAGCACTGGGGCACAGGCCAGAGGTTTGGGGGGGTGAGAGGATTCACCACAGAGAGTGGGGAGCAGAACAGGCAGATCAACTGAAGCACACTGCTGAGGGGAGCAGTGGGCATGGCAGGAGAGGTCTGCCACGCCATGTGGGTCCCCTCCCTGGCCGGCAGCAGGGATCGAACTCGTGCTGCAGTGGCTGCGGTTTGCTACACAGTGCGTTGCTTAACCCACTGCGCCACCAGGGAGGCCCAGATACTTGGATTCTTAAGTAACAAGAGCTCCCATCTCTTCCACTCCCCTCAGATTCCACACGAATCCACTTCTAATTCAGACCAATATTCTGATTACTTGTTTTATTGGCACAAACATATAAGCAGACTCACCTGTCACCCCAAGTTTCTGGATATAGAATAAAGTAGCTTGTAAGAAGCCACATGCCCAGCAGATTTGAACTCGGATTTGGTGAATTCAGACTCCAACCTTTAACCAAAAAGGCTAAAGGCATGCATAAATAAGGGGTAAAAGATCAACCAGGGAAGACACATCCATAGCAAGTCATACGCCAATGTATACAGGAGAAGGGCCATTATGGATGTTCTTGGTAACAGTCACAGTTCTAAGATGGCCATTGTTTCAGGCCCGCTGCTGTGTGTGAGCTCACGTAATGCTGTTGGAGCTCCACTTGGGGTGATGACAGCAGCCTTCTGCAGTCAGAGCTCTTATCCAGGACTCTATTTGTGCTCTGGTGCTAACTGACTGCAACCTCAGGCAGAGTCATCCTTGGAGAGTCATGGGCCTCCTCTGTACAGAGAAGTTACAAATGCCTTCCGCAGGTGGCTGCTATGGCCACCTTGTTAAAAAAAAAAATTGCATGAGGACCTCCCTGGTGGCGCAGCGGGTTGAGCACCGCACTTGTGAAGCATCTGCAGCACAGTAGCGCGAGTTCGATCCCCGGCCAGGTTGCTGACCCACATGGCACAGGCAGACCTCTCCGGCCTCGCCCGCTGCTCCCCTCAGCAGTGTATTTCAGCAGATCTGCCTGTTCTGCTCCCCACTCTGTCTCTGGTGAATCAACTCACCTCCCATGACTCTTGCCTGTGCCCCAGCTCGTGTATGCATAGATAAATTAATCTTTTTAAGAAAAAATTGCATGAACGCCTGGGAGCCTTTTGCCAGTTTCTTTCATTTGTAAGGAGGCAGGGCCAGGATTGAGACTTCAGTTCCCTGATTTCTTTCTCATTGTCCTTTTCCTCCATACATTGCATGGCCATTATTGACCACTAAGTATTCTTAGCACTATGTTGAATCCCATTTGCGCCCGTATTCAGTTAATTCTCACAGGAGTCTCATCATGTGGAAACTACCACCCTTAGCTCTCAGATGAATAAGCCAGGACTCAGAAGATTGCCATGACCTGAGGCTCCAGAGCTGGTCAATGACAGGGCAGGCACCAGGACCCATGGCCACCAGGTCCAGAGCCCCACTGTCAATCACTAAGCTGGTGTTGAATATCCACTGGTGACCACACAAAGATGTCACATTTGGGGTGTAAGGTTAGTTGATTGGATGGGCCAACTCAGAGCTCCACCTTTGAACTTGGCTATAATTGGAATTCTAAGGAAGTCCTTTTCATTCCCACTTCTTCTGTTTTATACATAGAACCTATAAGAGACTCCTCGCTTCTGACTGTGTTTCCCTCTGGCGTGAGCTTATCAAGTTGTGCGCTGCAGTCATTATCTGCTTACTTATCTATTTCCCCCATCCATCTTTGAAGTTTTGAGTTCTGTGAATTCTTCTAGGCATGGCTGCCTGCTCCTAAATCCAGGCAGAAGGTCTGGCACAGGGTTAAGTGGTAGCAATTGTAGCAATAACAATGAAGTCAACTCCCTTGGGTCCAGTGATTTCTCCAGGTCAAGGGCCGCGTTGTGTACTTTGCATCCATCATCTGCCCTTTTGGCAACTGGCTGCAATCCCATTAGAGCTGTGAAAATGGAGCCTCACAGTGAGAATTTTCCAAGGCCACACCTCTGGTGGATGTCAGAGTAAAACGTAGCACTCGGGTCTCTATGTGCTGCTCAGGGTACCTTTAACCTGGTGGCTGAGTGCATCTGTGAATGAGTGCAAGGCTCCTCCCCTGTCACCTGGGTTCATCTGTTTATCGTCACGACTCAAAGCTGAAGAAGAAAATCAATCCTCTTAGAGATGCTTTCTCCCACCCTCTCCTTTCATCCATCCTTAGAGTGAGATTCCACACAGAACTAGAGAGGCCACCTCAGGATATGGAGTGGGATACTGATTTGTGCTAAATGACTCCTGTGAATTATCTCCAGCCCTCCCTCACACATGGATGGAAGGCTGCCAAGCAGATGCAGGTATATTCTGGTTACCTGCCCACAGAGAGGCATTCCTGGTAGATTCGTTCATTCATTCCTTCAGCAAGTAATTGAGGATCTATGGTGTGGCCTGTGCCATCCACATTCATTCAGAAACAAATAAAAACCCTGCCCTTCCCTTTATTGCCTCTCAGTGTAGAAATATCACAAAGGCACAATGAGGCCAGACCCTGTTTGGGGGGCACAGTGTTGATTAAGAATCTCTCCTGGGGTATTTTCTCTAGCTTAAAATTATCTTAATAACATTTCCTATTTTCTAACTTACTTTATAAGAAAACAGTATACATTGCATATACAAAAGAAGTGTTAATCAATGGTTTATGACATTGTCCAGGATTCTGATAAACAGCAAGCTATTGGTTGTTAAGTTTGGGTGAGGGGAGTCAAAAATATGTGGATTTTTAACCACGTGGGGGCTTGATCCCTTAATCCTCTGCCCCACTTCTGCTGTTGTTCAAGGGTCAACTGTATTAGGTTAGATTAATGATATCCATTGCACAGATGGAAAATAGGAGGTTCAGAAAATAAAGCTGCTTGAGAGCCCGTACAAGACAGGAAATAAAAGAGCTACATCCTCCTAACTGGGGCCTTTTCTAGTAAACCCCAGGCCCACTCTCATGAACTGGAATGTCCACTAGACCTTGAGGAAGATGCAGGCAAATAAGATGATAACAGCTCAGACCACATTATAGAAAGCAAGCCCATTCTTTATATATTAAGAGTTCAGAGTGTTACATGTGTGTGTTTAAGATCAGATCAAATGTATGTGGAGGGAAGTCTGGACAGAGTCTTAATCATAGACTAAGAAGACTGTTCTCAACTGGGAGTAATTTGACCATCAGCATTAGGGGACTCTTGGTAATGGAAACAATTTGGTTGTCACAACTAGAGAGCAAGTGCTCCTGGCATTTAGTGGGTAGAGCCCCAAGAACGTGTATGCAGTCGACATGCACAAAACAGTCACACACAACAAAGAGTCATCTGGCACCAAACACCGGCAGTGCAGAGACTGAGGATGCCCAGGGATGAGAGAGATGATGATAACAATGAGGGTGGTTGAAGTGGGTAGTTAGCTAATAGAGTGGAAATAAGACACACCACGGGATGGCAAGACTTGGCGTTTGATTGGCAGGCAAGGGGGAGTAAGTCGGTGCCAGCAATGACACTGAGGTGTAGATTCTGTCACTGGATTAAAGAGGAATCTCTCTGGATGTTCATTTTTTCTCCTGGGTGAGTTTCTAGAAGGTTATGAAAGATTCTAGCACATAATCAAATGAGGGGATATGTTTACATGCATAAACAATTAGAAGATAACTGCATAACAACAAATAAAGATTTGCATATATTATATATGTATGTACTTACCTGTATAAAAATAGCTCACACCATTCCTTATGTGTGTATAGTTAGCTATTTTTATCTAGAGTTATCTCTTTGCCTCTAGACAGATATAGGGTGACCTATTTAAGGAGGTCTCATTATAGAAAGAGAAACATTTTCTTTTGTTTTAAACTAGTCATTTCTTTATAATGTACCTATTAGAGACACTAGCTCATTTCACAGGATGATGTCCAGGGAATAAAGTAAAAAAAGATAGCAGTTCTTTGGAACATACCCATCACCACCCCAACCTATCTTAATCATCTTTAGAGCAGATCAGAATGGGGGGCCAAATTCTGGGAGGCCATTCTGGACCTTTTCCAAGGGGAAGGCTAATGACCACTGAGACAACAGCACTTGCCCCAGTGTCAAACAGACATGGATCGAGTCTTGGGAACATTCTCATTTAGCTGTGTCTTTGGCTCTGTCATTTGAGTTTCCTCAGATTTCTCTTCTGTAAATTGGGTAATGAGTCCCTCGCTGACAGGTCCTGGGAAGGACAAAGAGAGCTTACCTAGAGAGGACCTTTAGCATGGTGCCTTGCAAATAGTGGATCTCAGACAAATAATTAACATCTTTATTACTGATACGAGACTTTGTTTCCTGAAAACTAAGCTGCAAGATATGATGCCACCAGTTCCTTTCACTATAGTAGGAGATCCTGTGGCATAGTTTCCCACCTGCTTCCCTAAGCCAGCCCCGCTTCCCTGCTCTTCAACAGGTTCTAAGCTGTGCGACCCTGGCCCTACACCTTCCCCTCTGTGGAATGAGGAGGTGAAATTGAACGGTTGCTGACAGTCATTCCAGCTCCAGTGTTCTCGATGAGAAAGGCCAAGTCAAACCTGCAAGCATTTTTGAACAGATGAACTGCATGCATTCGCATGACACTGCCTCTTACATTACAGCTGAACACGCAGGCACTAACCTCCACCCCGTACCCCCCTCACACCATTTTGCATTCTGTGCCCATGCTGCTGGCACTGTCTAAAATGTCCTTCCCTTACTTCTTTGTCTAGTTCTTCAAACCTTCAGGGGCATGTGGAGAGAGCTTATTGATAGTACTGAGCTGTATTTATGATACTGTAAGTTCATCTTACCTGTTTAGAAGAAAATCACCTATACATGGGCACGAATGGTTTGCACTGTGTTACTCGGGGGTCCATGGTCATGGGCATCCAGAATGCTAATGAAGGTAGAATAACAATGAGGGCAGCTTTCCAGTAAAGCAGATGGCTTGGGCCAGATCTCCCCACGTTCTTCAGGAGCTATGAGTTCCAATGTGGCTAGATAGTTGGCACCATGCCAGCACTACATGGTAATTGCTTAGTAGGGTTAGTGGCCCAGATGGGTTGGTGGTGTGGATAGGTGAAGCATGGGTTTTGAGAAGGGTGTCTTGAAAGCATGTTTTGAGACTATGGAGGCCTGAATGCCTTGAGCAAGAATTGTCAACTGCAGGGTTCCCAGTCTAGTAATGGGGAGAGCAGAGTGCTTAAGCATAGTGGGGAGGGAGAATAAAGCCTGGGGGCCTCCCTGGTGGCACAGGGGTGAAACACCACACTATGAAGCATCTGCGGCCACTGCAGCACGAATTTGATCCCAGCCAGGGTGAGGACACACCCTGTAGCAGACCTCTCCTATCTCGCCTGCTGCTCCCCTCAGCAGTGTGTTTCAGGCAATCTGCCTATTCTGTTCCCTACTTTGTCTCTGGCAAATCCTTTTACCCCCAACACCTCTGTTCTTGTATGCATGAATACAAGAACAGATATTAAACAATATTAAGAACAGTACTTAAAATATTTTAAAAGTAAAAAAAAATAATAAGGCCTGGGGTGCACCCCAGAAGTATTAACACTGCAGTGAGAGGCAATGATGACTGGAACAGAGAACAGCCTGGGGAGGACAGAAGGTGGTGGCTAGTCCAGTGTAAATCACATTGTCAAGATTTCTCAGCAGCTTTGGGGTGCTCTAGGCATATTCTGTCTCCCAACCCCATTTTGAGATGGTTTATGATATTGGTCAAGTCACTTCTATTATCTGAGCCTCAGTTTCCCTATCTGTAACACCAAAGGTTTGGTGTATTTTCTCACGATCCCTCCAACCTCAACATAGAGCGAGGTGCAGGGAGCTGAGAGCCCTGTACCCTTCCCCTACCAGCTCTGCCACTTGGCAGATGGCCAAGGGAACAGCCAGCGGATCAGTCCTCAGCCGTCCTGGACTGGCTGTTGGGACCAGACGCAAGTGACGAGAAGAGAGGGACATTACTTGGGAGAATATGCATGTTCACAGCTCTGAGGATTAAAGGCCCGTGTTCTTATCACTGCTGAACAGAGTATTATAAATCCAGTCTTAGAATACCAAATCCCCTTGCGGTTTGGCCGTTGTGAGGGAATATTAAAAAGGCCGGAGACAGAAATAATCAGTTTCCGAATGACACATTGTCAAATAAAGCATTTCTCCCATTATCCCTTTTTTTCCTTTTTCTGGCTCCTTCTCCTATGCCTGGATATTTTAACATGAAAAATAGATTAAAATGAGGCCAGTCTAAAAGGAGTTCTAAGTTTGACTCTTTTGGTGGGGTGCTTTGGGGTGCTTTTTATTTTACATCTTTGTATCTCTTTTAATGTTGGGTGTTTTGTATGTCAGCAAACCAGATGGAGGCAGAGCAGGGGCTGTGCCAGATTTCATCAGGTGTCACAGCTGATATGGGGACTGTCAGACTTACATTTTTGGGCATGTCTGGTTAAGATTTTAGGCTTCTGGCACGAAACAGACACTACTCCAAAGAAGACAAACAGGTGGCCAACAGGCATATGAAAAAATACTCATCACCTATTGTCAGAGAAATGTAAATCAAAACCACAATGACACCTCACCTCATATCTGTGAGAATGGCCCCTATCCGAAACCGTCAGAAG
Organism: Galemys pyrenaicus; assembly: GCA_019455555.1. Taxonomy (NCBI): domain Eukaryota; kingdom Metazoa; phylum Chordata; class Mammalia; order Eulipotyphla; family Talpidae; genus Galemys; species Galemys pyrenaicus. The sequence continues at coordinate 4,237,843 of JAGFMF010011623.1, forward strand.
CAATGATGCTTGCGAGGAGGAGAAGGAAAAGGAATCCTCGTACACTCTTGATGGGAAGTGGCCAGGTCCAACCCCTGTGAAGAGAGGTGTGGAGGCGTCTCAAAAAAGTCCTGCCACATGACCCAGCAGTTCCACTCCTAGCTATCTATCTGCATGTACAAAAACACAAATTTGAAGGGAAACCTGTACTCCCATTGCACACTGTTTACATAGCCAAGCTTTGGAAACCATCTAAGTGCCCATCACCTAAGATCAGGAAGATGTGGTCTATATACACAATGGAGTACTACTCAGCGATCAAAAAGATAAACTCTTGTCATTTGAAGTAGCACAGATGGAGCTGGAGGAGCTTATGCTAAATGAAGTAAGTCACAGGAGAAGGACCAATACCACATGGTGTTACTTATAGATGTGGACTAGAGACAAATCAAACAGAGGGTCAGATAAAGACAAAGTAACCACAAACCCTAGAAAACTGACTCTAGAACTGAGGCTACCAAAGGGTGTGGGAAAGGGGCTGAACGAGAACAAAGAGGGGGAGGGAAAACTTTGGACCAGGACTTCAGTGGGGACTCTGAGAGCTTTGGTAGTGAGCACTTTGTGGAAGCAGCACCCCAAGGGGGAGATCCTGTACTTCTGGAAACACAACGGCATTGTGAACTGATGTTATCTCAGTTTAAAAAAGATTTCAGGGGCCTTCCCGCTGGCGTGAGGGTGAAAGTCTCAGCACTATCAAGCTACTGGCAGCCACTGCGGTATGAGTTCGGTCCCCGGTCAGGGAGCTGACCCACATGGCGCAGCAGATCTCTCCTGTTTCACCTGCTCCTCCCCTAAGCAGTGTATTTTAGTCTATCTGCCTGTTTTTAAGATTTATTTTTATTTATTTATTCATACAAGAACTGGGATGTAGTCAAGAGATATGGGTGGAGGGCAGTTGAGAGGGTTCTTGATTGTTCTGCTCTCCACTCTCTCTGGTGAATCTTCTCACCCCCTGTACCTCTGGCCTATACATCAGTTCTTGTTTTTAAAGATTAATTAATTAATATATATATTTGATATCAATAGTAGTCCCCATGGAGTTCCCACCACCATTTCCCCAGTGCACCTTCACCCCAGCCCCTTGTGCTCTTTCTGCCCTCGTCTTGATCCCTCTCCACCGACCCTCATGATGCCTTTGAATTGTCTTTGTCTTTTGGTTCTTGTTGTAATCTTTTTTTTTTTTTTTTGATTGACTGTTGTTCTTTTCCTTGAGCCCTGATTTGTGTTTGTTTTTGTTTATATTCCTCCTACTAGTGAAACCATCTTTAAAAAAATAAAGGAAGATTTCAGGCCTCTGGGTGTCTCCTAAGCACCTTCTGTGGGGCGCTGCGTCTGAGCTGGGTAGATGTGGGAGTAGTGGCAGCTCAGGCATTAGGTTGGGAAAATGGTCAACCAGATGGTGGATTTGCAGCAGCACAGCCCGGTAACATATCACAACCACAGAAAGGAGCTGTGAGAGAGGAGAGCAGAGCCTGCCCCAGCCTGAAGGGCCATCAGCTCCCTGGGGGAGGGATCTCCAAGCTGACATGGCTGAGTGCGATGAGAAGGGTAAATGCACAACGCATGTTTGAATGGTGAGGGTCCACTTCAAGGCAGGTTCCACATTCACCCACTGGCCCCAGAGAGGGCAGCCCGTTGCAGTCCAGGGAGGTGGACTACCTGCCAACTTGTCACTGCTGTCCAGGAGCAGAGAAGCAGGGATCAGCCCCAGACAACTCTCCCCTTCCCCCGCCCCCACACCACTCTGCCCTGAACATCACTCACTCATCCTTGTCTGGCTCCACAGGGAGACCTGAGACTCAGTGTCAGGAATGGAACAAGAGGAGCAGGCTGCTCTGGCTGCAGAGAAACTTCTAGTAGGGAAGATTCCAGAAAGGCCATGCATGGGGTGTGGGAAGGGATGGCACAGATTCCTTCTTGGTCTCTTCCCATTTCCTGCGTGAGAGCTTGCTGAAATTATCAGACCCATCAGAAGCAAAAATGATCCTCCGGGACCTGCACTGCTTGCAGTCTCACAAAAACCAACCCTTAACTAACAGATTGACATTTTTATTTCTGGAGCTCGCTGCCACTTCTCCAACCTTGTTTGTCGAGAGTGAGCACAGTCCAAATCAGATTTGGCATCAGGTCGTCCCTTAGGCCAGCAGGGCCTCAGCTTGCAGCCCCTCTAGCCTTGGCCTCTTCTTAACTTGCTTTCTAAAAATTCACAGTCCTGTTCCTAGGCCCTCTCTCCCGGCTTGGCAACTGCTCACCCTCCAGCATTTTCTCTGCCCTAGTCTGTGTTTTGCTCCTGGCAGGCAGGCTGAGCCGCTGGACACCCTAGGCCTGCCCCCCTTTCCAGGGATGGCTCCTGCCTGTGTTGACTTGCCCTTAAGGAAGGAAGCCACGCAAATGACCCCGCAGCTGTGTGCGTGCCACGGAGAGCAGCCTGCACCCAATCCGGTGGACACAAGGCCGGGCTCTTCTTGGTTCTGAGTTACTCGTCTGCTCTCTTCCAGGGGACTGTCCCACTTGGAGGGCAGTTCTGTTCTCAGCTCAGACTGTTCTCTGAGCTTCTTGCATCTGCCCAGCATCCTTTAGATTGTCAGTGTTCTGATTCGATTTGCACATTCTTGTAGGTGCCATGCATGAGCGTGGATCCCGTGGGCCACACCCTGAGCATAGCGCTCCACAGCCCTGAAGTAAGGTAAAGGAAAGATTATCAGGTTTTTCCACCCTCGCGCCATTAGTGGCAAGGATAGACACCTGTGGTCCTGCACGCATGCCTGATGGTGAGCAACAGAAGTAGGGTGTGAGCATGTGTAGCTGGGCGCGCCTGCGCAGAGAGACTGGGTAGATAACGCTGGCGTCACGGGGACGCGGTGAGCAGCCGCAGTGTGGCGGTGGAGTATGGCGAAGTGCGGTGGAGTTTTGCGGAGTACAGTAGAGTATAGTAGAGAACGTCATGAGAACAGCTAGGATAACAAGGAGATGATGAACCTACCTGACCTGGGATAGTTGCAAGACACGTGAGTTCACCCCCATATGCATATTCTGACCTGATTTTATGGTGGCAGAGTTGTGAGTGAAAAGCTCCGTGGTTCATCCAGGCTCGCCCGGCTTACACACGGCAGCGTGCACTTTTTTAAAAAAGATTTATTTATGCATACAAAAGCTGGGTACAGGCCAGAGGTGTGTGAAGGTGAGAGGATTCACCAGAGACGGTAGGGAGCAGGACAGGCACATTGGCTGAAACACACTGCTGAGGGGAGCAGTGTGGGAGGCAGGAGAGATCTGCTGTGCCATGTGGGTCAGCTCCCTGGCTGGGGATGGAATTCATATTGCAGTGGCTGCAGAACCCCCACAGTGCTACGCTCAACCCCTTGTGCCTCCAGGGAGGCCCAGTGTGTGATTTCAAAGAAGTCTTCCTTACCCGCCTTTGACCCTGACAGGTGCTGTCCTATTACTCGTATCGTATCGTCAAGTCCAGCTTACAGATGTGTAAATTGAGGGTCCTTGGGGGGAATCTAAGAAATTTGAGGTCACAGTGAATAGATGTGATTTCAAAACTTTTTCCTGCCTACTGAGACTGTCCCTTCACTTTTCAGGGTCTAGCAAGGCAGGGCTGGAGAGCCAGGGGCCTGGAACATCACTGGGGCTACTGCCATGTCTCAGGCCAGGCACCCCGAGCCTTTAGGAACCCAGGGTGGGGGTGTCTGTCAGTAAGTGAATGGCACTGTGAGCCCGTGGACACTGGCTTTCTCACTGGGTCTGTTTTCATGATGAGATGCTCATCTGAAGCAAAAGCCCCATGGTCAGTGGCTCAGCTGAGGCTGGTGGCAGTTGGGGTCAGGGCAGGTTGGGAGTGAGGGCAGGGGACTCTGCCGGACAGGAGGTCCAGGCAGCCAACCTGGGATCTTATCAAATACACAGCTGATCTTTAAGCTAAGCCCCGCTCAAGCTCATCAGATCGGATGAGCAGGTGAGTGCTGGCGCTCTGCAATACTTTCTGGAAGTCTCCTAGGCTGGCGAGTCTGTTCCTGAACGGTCTTGGTAATTTGAAGAGGGAGCAGTGAGACTGGAGAGGGGCTAGCGAAGCTTTGACACTTGTCCTTCCTACCCCCACCCAACCCCCTGAACGGCAAGGTTGGTTTGAGCCTTACCTGTACAACTTTGAGTGAGTCAACCCTTGTGCCTCAGTTTCTTGACTTAACCCAGGGCAGGTGTGCCTAGTAGGCAGGGTTGTAAAGATGAACTACAGAGAGGAGCTGAAGTGTTTGGGGACTCAAGTCTGGGAACTTAAGTTTGGTATAGTAGGCACTCAGCTGCAGAAGGTCAAGTCATCACCTCATTCATTCCTTTATTCTTCCAGCATTATTAGGTACTTGTGAATGTTATTGACAATAGCCATGGCTTCCAGCTACTGCGTGCCCCCAGTGCATTGAATCCTCGACATGCATTTTACCGAGCCCCACCCTGACCCGTGTTCTGCAGCCTTCCCCAGGTCAGGAGGTTCATCGTTGTTCAGGCAGCTTGAAAGAGAAACTTGGAGCCCCTGGCATCATCCCCACAGGTTATGGGAGACAAGCCAGCAGGGAGACAGCAAGTTGGGCCATCCTGCGAATCCCTCTACATTTTTCTTTTCTAGCCAGTCTCTGACACCCTCTGCCACTCTGCTCTACCCTCTGCTGCTGAACCCATCCTCTGTGACGCTGCTCTAATAGGCTCAATCTCTCTGCTCAGGTACACCCACTTACTCACGCCCACACCCTACGCCAGGTGCCCGCTATCAGGCATGCATGTAAGACCACAGGTGTTACTCAGAGATGCTAATGACGGGAGGGCGGATAAAACCTGATGACTTCCACTTACCCTACACCCAGGAAGCTGACTCTGAATACTGCCTTTGTTTGCCCAATGAGAAAACTATGGCTCTAAAGCCGAAATGACCTAGTCAAAGCCTCAGCACTGGAAACTCCACTAAAGCCATGTCTCTGAGACCATGCTGGATGCTGCTGGAGGATCTAGAAGCCACAGGTGGGGCTTGCTACCTGTGGGGGGCAGGAGGACACGGGGCAGTTTCTCTATGATTCGGGCAGATGGGTACAAGAGGAGTCCTGGAGCCCTCAGTGTCTTTTTCAGGCTTTTATTAATCTTTTTGCATCGGAGGTACCCGGTACATGGCCAGCGGGGAAGCCGAGGGACCAGGAATCTGGCAGACCTTTAACCCCTGGCAAATCTTAACTCTGTCTTGGCTCTCTACTGCCGCTGCTTTCGCCTTCTACTTCTGCTGCTGGCATCCCCGTGACGCTGCCCTTATATGCCCAGGTGCACCACTTGCGCATGCCCACACCCACTCCAGGGCCTGCCCTCAGGCATGCGTGCAGGACCTCAGGTGTCTCTCATTAATACTAATGGCAGGATGGTGGAAACACCTGGTAACTTTCATTTACCCTACACTACCTTCCAGGAGCCCCCCTGTTGGTATGTGGGTGTAGGAGCAGATCCAGGGTGGCGGGGGTAACCAGGGAGGGTTGCTGGGATGTCCTGGGGATAGGGAGGGGCAGGCGATCAGGTGGGCAGGTTGGCTAGGCTGGGCATTGCCGGCCCTGGGATCTGAGCACAGGTACTATAGGGTAAATGCAGCTGATGAGGCTTTTACGTCAGTGACCTCGGTGGCTGTCATCTGTGTCTTTGATCTCACTAATACAGAAGCATGTGGGCGTGGCACACACGTGCCTGATTATGGACATCTGAGCATGGGTGTGTGCGCATGTGCAGGTGTGCACACCTGTGCCTAGGAGGGAGGGGACCAAAGGGTGGTGTCACCCTGAGGAAGGAGCTCAAGTTGCTGTGTCCCTGCTGGCTTGTTTTCCCTGCTTACCATTCAAACCTGTGAACATGATGCCAAGGGCCCCCAAATTCTTCAGATTGCTAGAACTGACAGTGAACCTACCCGGCCTGGGATGTGCAAAACAGGTACCCACAACTGAGTGGGCAGAAGGCACTGGGATGAAGAGCTCTGGACCAGGCTGGACTTGACCCTGGCAGGGATTGAAACACCCAAAGCAGGAAAGATACAGGGCTGAGTCAGCAAGGGCATGTCCCCCAGGGCATTAATGGACCAAATTCAAAGCTTCCCTGGAGACACAGCCTCACACCACATCTCTCAAATCCTGGCTTTGAAGAAATGTTTTCCTTCTCCTTTCCCAGGACTCTCCACTCTTCATGCACCCTCACTGTCTTTCCCACTCGTCCCCTCCCTCCCTTTCTCCCTCCCTCGGGTCCTTGGAGAGTCACTCTGCTGTTAAAAGCAAAGGGCCTTGCCGTGACAAGCAGTGTTCAAATCACCGCTCCTTCTCCTCCTGCCTTTGGAGCCCCGCTGGACCTAAGATCAAAACCTGTGTGACTTCACTCAGGTTACTTAACCTCTCTGAACCACCTTTTTCCTCATGTCATGTATAGAATGGAAACCACAGTCCTTAACATAAGAATAGCCTCGAGGATTAAATATCATTACGTGGGGAGTGAGGAGAGGACTGGCTGTGTTTTCCAAGTGCTGGGTTCTCCCTTCCTCCTTTCACTATCCACCTGCCTTTCCTGTTACCGCCTTCCTAGCCCTCTTTACTCCCGCTCCCTTTCCATTCTAATCTCTGATGCCCAGAGCTGACAAGTGATAGCACGTCGCACATGATTTCCCGACACAGAGCACTCACTATTGCATGTTCTTACGTTCAGCAGCAGGAAGGAGGATCTGTCCCCGTTTTGCTAGGGCTCCAGGGGAGATAAACCATGCACACACATCTTTGACATATATTTGACAGGCTGCTCACACACAGGCACGCATATGTGCACAAATACACACACACCTGTACTTTGTTGGGTTTGTCTCTTTGTTCTAAGTTCTGCCAGCGAGGAAAACCTTCTAGGGCTCTTGCAGTAACTCACGGTCAAAGTCAAGGCAGGACGATCAGTCCTACCTGCATAGCCTGCCACCTCCTGGCCCATTTGTGCGCCCACTGCCCACAGAGGTGATAGATCCAGCTTGGTGAGTTGAGCCCCTCCCAGACCAAGGAGCTTGGTCTCCCTGCAGTGTCAACACCGCAGGAAAGCTCCCTAACAGCAGTCACTGTGCTCCAGCTCCCACCTCCCCCCCAAAACTGATGTCTTCAGTTACCGTCTTGCCATGTTTGTTGGATGGCCTGAGATAGTTCTCGATGTTGAACTTACCTTCAGGGAGACCACCAGGAAGAACAAGTGATGACAGAGGTGTGGTGGAAAGAATCGGGCTTTGGAGCTGAACACCATAAACGAATGGAATAAACACTAATGAGGAGGCTCAGACCTTGCGCTGCTATTCACATCTGAGTTCTGAGTTTTTTGATGATGGTGTCTCCCTCTCCCAGACAGAGCAGGTGGATCCTGCTCTAGGGAGTATGCAGCAGGGACGCAACAGAGTGGCCTTGAAGCTCCCAAACAGAAAGCACAATTTATCATGAAGAAAAGCGAGGTAGCCCAGGGGCCTCTGTTCGCTGGAGAGGTCTCCGGCACACAGTGAATAAGGGAGGTGAGGAGAAGGCAGGTGTTCTGCCTCAAGCCCTGGGCAGGTGCTGTGGGGAATGCAGACATATTCTGCAAATACCCCTGCCCTTCAGGAGCTCCCAGAACAGGGTATTTCATGAATCTCATGAATCATGTAAGCTATGTTCATAAACACTTAGCCTATTTCAATTTAATGTATGGTGTGCAGATGCAATCAAATATTTACCAGTTGGATGTATTAAAGGAAAAATCAACTTCACTTTGCCTTAAACTTCTGATTAAAGGAGTCCTATAGAGGTACATTTTTTCATTCATTCTTGCACCCAACACATATTTTTGCACCTGCTTTTTCTTCTTGGGAACCAAACATTGAAAGACCAGCGTTTCTGAGAATGAAGAAAATACAAACAGTGCAGAATTGTATTTGCCTTAATAATGCTGGGTCACCTTTGCAGAAGGATGAAAGAAAGGTCTTAGAGTCCTCTGCTAACTCATTCTAGAGATGAGGAAGCAGGCAGAGAGAGTATGAGCAAATGTCCTGGGGTCACTCAGCTGGGAAGAGATAGTCAAGATGAGCTTCCCACACTCACCTGTGTGAAGCCACAGCTCTGTCTCTTCAGATGCTTGGTTATGGAGATTGCTTTGTATGACCATTATCCAGCTCATTGGCTCCTTGTGGCAACTTACAAAAGAAGCCAGAGGTTCTGTCATTCTTCACGCCAAAAACAAGGCTCAGAGAGGCCTCCCTGGTGGCGTAAGCGGTTAAGTCACAGCACTAGGAAACTATCTGCAGCCACTGCAGCATGAGTCAGATCCCCAATTGCAGGGGACCCACATGGCGCAGCAGACCTTTCCTGTCTCACCTGCTGCTCCCCCAGCAGTGTACTTCAGTGGATCTGCGTGTCTCGCTTCGCACCGTTTCTCTGATAAATCCCCGCACCCAACTGCACCTCTGGCCTACAGGCTAGCCCTTGTGTGCATAAATAAATCTGTCCAAAAAAAAAAGGGCCAGAGAGCGCAAACCGTTTGCCGAAAGGCACACAGTCTGTTGGTGGGAAATCTAGAATGGGAAATCGTGTCTCTCAGACTTTAAGGGGTGCCTTGTTGCTCCCGGGGCTCTTGAGCTGAGACCCAGGAGCCTGGCCTGAGTGTGTTGGATGGCACAACCCCCTCTGGCTCTCAGTTCCCCCAGACAGCGGCCCACTAGCGTGTTCTCCTTTCTCTCCTCCAGGGCGGCCTAATCGCGCTCCTGCTGCTGCTGCTGGTGTTCACCGTGGCACTGTACGCCCAGCGCCGCTGGCAGAAGCGTCGCCGCATCCCGCAGAAGAGCGCCAGCACAGAAGCCACCCACGAGATCCACTACATCCCCTCAGTGCTGCTTGGGCCCCAGGCCCGAGAGAGCTTCCGCTCCTCCCGGCTGCAGGCGCATAATTCCGTCATCGGGGTGCCCATCCGAGAGACCCCCATCCTGGACGACTATGACTATGAGGAGGAGGAGGAGCCACCCCGGCGGGCCAATCACGTCTCTCGCGAGGATGAGTTTGGCAGCCAGGTCACGCAGGCCCTGGACAGCCTGGGCCGGTCAGGGGAAGAGAAAGGGGACTTTGAGAAGAAAGGTGAGTTCTCCTGGCATGCTGCCTTGCAGGGGCACTTGGGGGGAGGGGGGCTGAGAAGAGCTCAGGAGCTGGGCTCTTGGGGATAAGGTCACCTCTTCTGGTCTCTCCTTGTGGTTTTGTGGGTACTCTCCCTGCTGGGTTATCTGTTCGCCTTTGCTTCTTAATATGCTAAGAGCACAACCAAGAGTAAGTAGTCCAAGTTCTCTCCGGTGGCCCTTGCTCACCTCCCTTCTCACTTCGCCAGCCAGTGCTACCTCGTTTCCAGCTGCTACTGTTAAGACAGTTTTCCTTTTTCTTGAGTTGAACCCCGTTCCCCTGGTCTTCTGTGTCTGCACAGACGCAAAAGTGAATCTGACCTTCCTTCTCCATAGCAACTTTCTTGGGAAATTTGATAACAGAATAAAACGCACCCTGTAGCTTCTGGAAATCAATTAATTAAAAAAAAAGGTCCCATTTTCATTAGCTTGTCTCATGATATGTTTGTCTGATCTCATCACCCCGGTCACTGCTGTTTAGATGGACGTTGCTATTTTGGGTGCCCTGGAGTTGAACACTAGAGCTGACAAGCAGGGAGTGCAGAGCAAAACGGAACTTTCACCTTCCTCTTGTCACCTGTCATGCTTCTGTTGATGCAGCTTGCGATCACAGTGGTTTTTGTAGCTACTGCTGGCTCATGGTGAACTTTTGGGTGACTGAAATCTCACTCTGTCTCATACATGCTGTTCAAGATCCATTCCCTTAATTCTTTGGGAGGACAGTCAGTTATTCGGACACAAGCACAGGATATGTTTACATTGGTCTTATTCGCTGTCCATGTCTCCAGCGTATTTGCCAAGGGAATTTGAAGTTTTCCTTTAAATAAATGCTGCAAAGGTACCATTCTGCTACTTCTCCACGTTGTCCTTGTGACCTCGGTGCTAAGGATGGGTTCAAGGTGTGGCTTGGAGATCCAGTGCTGGCCATGACCCAGTCCTGTGAGCTGTGAGGAGCCCTTGGGGTTTGATCCAGCCCTGGATGCCTGAGGCCATGTTCAGCTCTTCTGCCCCTAAGACCCTCCTGCTCAGACCCATCCTCCCATCATGCCCAGCAGGCAAACAGGAGCACTGGGGGCAGGTGAGGACACAGGAACCATCTGGACTTGGGTTCAGATCTTATCTCCCCAGCTTAGTGGGTGACCTTTGAGAAGTGGGAATTCAACCTTCTGAGCCAGTTTCCTCTTTTTGGCATGTTTGGAAGGATTACTTATTAAAAAAATAAAAATTGTGTAGAATATGTAGCTTAAGGGCTGGTACATGGCAGGTGCTGGATCCCCAGGGGTTATTTGCAGCCCTCAGGCCCTCCATGTCACTGGGCTTCCAACTCCATACTCAGCTCATCATTCCTCGCCTGCCTTGAAGTTCCCACGATATGGGCCCTCTGATGCATTTCCTTGTCCCCGTGATCCCTTGTGTCTTTGAACTGGTTAATCGACCACCTCCCAGTTGTTCGCCTCCTCAAGTGCGACTATTCCATGTGACTTCCCATCTCACAGCCAGGACAGCCTGCCCCAAGGAGTCTAGCACGGTGCCTTGTAATTATAGACTGGCCAGTGGTGACCGATCTAGAGGCCTGTTTGGGAGCAGCACCATCATGCCAAAGCATCACGCTGCTTTTCTCTAGGATAGAACTGTTCTACGACAAGACAGGGCCCATCTAGGGACAGGACAGGCATCAGTGTGGCTTTTTTGACCAAATTCACTGAGCCTTTCTGAGCTTACATGCAAGTGGCTTATTCAGAGCCAGCCCACCCATGTGGCATCTTTGCTGGGGGAGCCCATGGTAATTTCTGTGCTATAATAGATGCTGATGTTTTTCTAGCTGGCATTTTTCTCTGATGGCCTCTTCCGCCTAGCTATGAGGAGTGTTGCTCTCTCTCCTCCAGCTCTGGCGAGGCTGGACTGTCAGGGCTGATCACTGTTCACATTGAACAGTCATTTCTCTCTCTGTCCCCAGACTGGACTTAGTGAGCAATGGCAGGTCTCTGTCCTGGAGTCACTGGCACCCAGCCAGGCGCTGATGCTTCCTGGGAGGCACTCTGAAAATACCTGTTGACTGAATGATGGAAACAATTGATCGTGTGTTTGGTCAATCAAGATCAATCCCAGCTTCAGTGACACTTCAGATGCTCAGTTTCAGGACTCAGGTGCTCTCGCTGTCCTCGAATCTGGGGACCCTGTGAAGAAAGTGTCAGTGAGGCCACGGTAGTGATGACCAGTCTTGCAGAGATGGAAACCAGGACACATCACTGATGCCAGACGAGCACCAAGGAGAGGGGATAGAAATGGAGATATGGAGATACAGGCAACCCCACCCCTCCTCCACCAAGCTGCAGAGGGAGAATTCAGGAATCTTTAAAGAGTGGGGCAGAAGCGGGAGGTGGTTACTCCCAATAATCTTGTTCCACCCCCTCCCTCCCTCCAGCCTTCCCTTACTTGTTCCCCTTTTCCCTTTTTCTCTTGAATTCTCCCGCCCTCCTTATTTCTCCTTCCCTTCTTTCCTCCTTTTCTTCCTCTTTACCCCCTTCTCTCCATTTCCTCCTCCCTTTCTTGTATCTTTCCTCTTTTTTGTATTTTTCTTGTATTTTTCCTCTTTTTTTTTTCCATCTTAACAGTAGTCCCACAGCCCTTTGAAATTACATTGCTAAAGCCTTATCCCACTTCTGCAGTTCCTATTCAGAATTTGCCTATAAAATCAGATGTCAGCCTGCTTTTCAGCCAGGGCCTGAAAATAACAAAGGGACGATCTCCAAACCAGAGGGAGAAAGTTCCACTCTCAAGTGCCAGGTGCTTGAGTTCTTTAGGCCAAGAACATGGCGCTAGGTGTCTCTGATACTCTGAGGGTTCACACCATGTGGCCACCCTTCGTTAAATAGCAGAAACTCCCCATTTGGGGGTCCTTCTCCTGCCTGAAAGTCTCAGCCCCTCTCCACAGACCCTTCTGGAAACCCCACTGCCTGGGACTGGGGTGATTTGGGGAAGCTATTCCACGAATAGGTCTGGCACCCCATCTTACTGGTTAATGCCTGATCCCCAGAAGCCCTCAGGTATTATAACCATCACCCCCACCACCACCACCACCACCAAAGCCACCCGAGCAAGTGGCTAGGAATTTGAGCACATCTGCCTGGGGATGTCAGTGTAGTGTGGATACACAACAGAAATGCCACACCTTCACCCTCCTCATGTGTCCTCAATATGGCTTCCCTCTGTGAATATTATACAGGCAAGCTCAAGGAAATCAAAGTAGCAAGTGATTTCATCAGGGATAGTGCAGGGAGGGGCAGAAAAGACATTGGTTTTCTTATTTATTTTTTTTATGTAGGACATGTATGTTTTAGAAAGAAGGGAAGGGGAAGAAGAGAGATGGGGAAATATATTTGGAGAGAGGGGGTGAGAGGGAAGGGAAAGAAAGAAGGGATAGAGAAAGAGTGGGAGGTAGGGAGAGAGAGAAGGAGGCAATAGAGAAAAGAGAAAGTCTGAGTTCTGTGGAACAGTATCTAAAATCCTACCTTGTCTCTCCATCCTGTCCCTCTAACAGAACCCCTGAGCTAATCTTCGAAAATAGTTTGATTTACATACTTCTAGCATTTTCCAGTGGACTCATAGATGGGGGCGTTACCTAAATAATTAGCATATTATGTTAGATAATCTGACTGTTTATTTGCAGTGTGTGAAAAGCATCTTCCCCTGGCATCCAGTCACTGCAGTCTTATTCTTTGGGAAGCTGTGCAGGGTCCCATAATATGAATCTACCAATCACACCAGCATTTATTTTACTGACCCCAATTGTTGACCATTATCTCAGTGTCATTCACTTAGAATAAACCAGTAAAATCCTAGTACATGCACACATGCACACACACACACACACTTACTTGTGCCTTTCTATAAGGCAGATGCCTAAAAGCAAAATCACTGCCTCAAAGGATATGTATTACCCATGTGTAATTACAAGTTACTCATTTATCATTTGGGTAAGTGCTGCCATATTTATTCATTTTTCAAATGTGTTTTCTACGCCCAAGGGGGGAGGCTGCCTACAGGCTCCCACAGAGCTCTGCACAAACGGCCCGGGACCCCAGCCCACTGCTGACATTCACCCGCTTTCTTGACTGCTCTTGGTCCCTACCCACATGGTGGCCATCAAGTTCTGTGCACAGTAGTCTCTTGATTGTTCTTTCCTTCCTTCGTCACAGCCCATCCTCCTAGGTGCCCTGAATAAGGACTGTTTGGGTGTGAGGATGCAGAATCAAGGCGTGTCTTTGCTCTCCTGCTTCAGCGCAGGACCTGGGGCGGAGAAGGAGGAGAAATGGTCTCAGAGCAACTGTGGCACCCTATTGTGATGGGGAGGGGCCCCAGTCTCTGAGGTGGGAGAGTGCGTAGCCCCGATTGCTCATGACCGAGACCCACGTTGGGGGGTGGGAGGAGAAGGGGCTGGAGTGAGCGCCTCGAAGAGTCAGGTTGCTGTCCTGTGCAAGACCAGTGGACCTCTTGGACTCAGGGGAAACTGCTGCTGTTGCTGCTACTGATGGTGATGAGGAAAGCTGGCCTCTGCTGAGGTAGCACCACTGTTTTGGGGACTTTCTATGAATTATGCCACTGGCACCTCATCATCGACCTGGGAGTGATGTGCTAACACAGCCCCTGTTCTACAGAAGCTGTAGGGCTAAGGAACTCCAAGCTCACAGAACTAGAAGTGGCAGAGCCAGGTTAAAAATGTAGCGCTAGAGAGCTGTTGGGTGAGGGCCTTCGCTGAGGGGGTGAGCATGTCGACTCCCTCATCTCTTGGTCCTCAGCTTTTCCTGTCCCACAGCCCCAGGGTAGCTACAGCATGCAGACTGAGAGCTGACGCCACCCCCAAGTTGGGGAAGACTCAGGTAATTCACATCTGTTTTCTGAGGCAGGAAGCTGCTACACTAATACTGAACTTCTGAATTAGCAGGCGGGACTGACAGCAGGGAGATCCCTTTTTTTTTTGGGGGGGGGAGTATTTTGAGAGCTCCCCAAGGGTGCAGGAAATTTATGTTTAGTATCAACAGAGCACTTTTGGGCGGCAGAGAACTGAAAGGTGGCTTATTAGCTCACCCTTTCCGTACCCTCTGTGAATACCAGGTAAATAGCATCCTGTGTAGGGCTTTCTACTCCTTCCAGCACACAGCGGATGCTGTTAGGGTCACCGTGTGGGGGCAGTTCCATGCTTAAGATTTTTCCAAATGTCTCACAACTCTTCCTCTCCCTGTTCCAGCCTCAGTGGACTCCTCTCTGTTACTTAACTTTTTCACTAAGCTCCTTCCACCACAGAACCTTTGCATATGCCATGATTAGCATTGTTAGGAAAAAGCTGCCTTTCCTTCCCCATTTGGTCATGAGTGACTCCTCTTTATTCTGGTCTCAGCCTAAATCCCACCTCTTCAGACAAAGTTATTTCCTCTATGTGAGTTCTTCTCTTTATGTCTTTTGTAATAGTTCTTTTAGCTATTTGGATTTATTGCTTAAATATTTTAATTACGAATTCCATGAGATCACATACCAGATAGCTCTGGTTTATTCTGTTCCTAATGAGTGTCTGGAATATGGTATCAGTAGCTAGAGGAATAGAAAATTGAATGGAGAGATAGTTATGTTTCCTTTCCTCTGCCTGGTAATGTTGGGGGGTAAACTCCTGATCCCTTTTGCTGAACAAGACAAATCTTGTTTAGTATATTTAAGTCAATGAATGTTGAATTTTCCCAGCCTTCGCATAAGAAAGAAATTGTCTCTATCAAAATTTAGAGATCATCTCAAAGTTACTGAGCTCAAACTAGTAAAATCAGAGTTTGAACCCAGCTTTGTCTGATTGTTCAGTCAAGAATGTTCTAAAGATAACCCAGTGTGCCTTAATCCTATCTATTTATTTGCAAAGGGGAGATAAGACATGGACTTAGATGCTAGCAAGCTAAAGTCTCATAGAGCTGTGCTTTTCAAAGATGCTGAAGACTGACCATAGTGAGAAATATAATGTGCACTGTGGCCACACGCACACACACACGTGTGTGTATGTAAAATGCATCTTCAGAAGAATTCTTCCCCTTGTTACAGGTGGTGTGCTCTGATATTTTCTATCCTTTTTATGTCATCTTTTTTTAATGTTGGTATGAATCACTGAATTGATTTTGTAGTTGATGGGTGGGTTCTAATATCAAGGTCTATATCAAATTGCCACTCCCCTCTTCTCCCTAAAGCACTTTTTAAAATCTGCCTTGTAAAATGCAAAGGCTGCTGGGCAAGCTCTCTTTTCCTCTGCGTCTTCATCGGCCTGCTGGAGAAAGAGGTGGGCTGACATTTTTAATGCCTGCATCTTTTCTTCGGATCCACATTCCCTCACTGACCAGCCATTGAGCCTCACATTCATTTGCTTCTTTGGCACATGAATAATGAGCACCTACTATGTGTGAGACACTGTGTTAGTGCAGAAGATACAAAGCAAGATAGGAAATGGCTTTCTCCTGCTACTTCCCCATTTATAGCAGTGTAAAACAACAATGGCTTCTTTATTTTATACAGTCCTTTAACACTTACAGAATGGCTTCATAAATATTATATGGTAAACTCTGTTACTGAACCCTTCTGAGAGACAAGGCACCTTACTTGGGCTCAGAGAAATTAAATCACTTGCCCACAATGTAGAGCAAGTACTGAACCTCTAGCTACAGAGTTCAAGTTCAATACTCTCTTAGTTTTTCTGTTTATTTATTCTTGTAGCCTCCTGAATAGCATTCTTCAAACATCATGTTTCTTCCTTACTGCCTTCCCCCTCTTAATCTTCAAGATCATAAACTCCTGGTCTTTGGAAGCCCTCAAACAGACTAGCTAGCCATTTTATTGGGGGTGCAGATTAGACATGATTTAAGTAATCCCTTCTGATTGTTTGATTGTGAAAATTGAACCTTATCTGTGTCCATTCCATTTTGTTCTTAGAGCATCTTAGAAATCCCCAGCAAGATCTGTGTGAAGCCAATAAATTCCATAGAATTAGATACTCTGGAAAGTATTGAGAATTGAAATTGTCTTTTCTTTTTTTCTTTCTTTCAACCTTAACTAATGGGCGAAGCAAGTGCCACTTGCAGGATGGCAGAATGGTTGCTTGTGCTCCAGTGATGTGTATCGAGTGTGTATGGCTACCTGGGGCAGACCCTGGCCCGGCAGCCGTTTTTGGCTTTGAGCCCTTCCTCTCCTGGACCTTGGCCCTGGCGCTGGAATGCCTGTATTTCCTACACCAGTCAAAGCAGGAGCCGCAGTGCCTCCGACAGACGAGAGCCCGGCACCCCCAGACAGCCGCCTTCCCAGCTGTCTCTGCATCCTCTAAAATAAGATATAGACAGAGATTTGTCATGGAATCACAAACAGGAATGTCACCAAAGCTGTCACCAGAGCCCCTTAAAATGTCACTTCCCAGCATTAATTGCCACAATAGCAAACAAATGGGCACCCTCTGAACATTCGTTCTTCCCTCTCCTCCCCACCATGCTCTCCCTCTTTCTCTGTCTCCCCTTCTTCCTGACGCCCTCAGAGCACCCCTCCTCTTTGTCTCTGGGGACCCTCGGGGCATTCTGACTTGATGAGACTTTGCCCAGTGAGCCAGCTCAGCGCACACTGACAGATGAGGGTGAAGGAGGTTTGATAAATGTCAGGGGCTGAGGAGACTGTTCCCTGATTGATCAGACGAGCAATTTCCCAGCAGTCGGGGCCCGTGTGCCTCCTGGTCTGGTCCCTGGAAATGACTGGAAACCACTCTGTGGGGGCCTGGCTGTCACAGGGGCGACCAGGCTTCCACAGGAACCTGTTGCCTCCGGGGCGCAAATCCTCCTTCAGCTCCTGGAAGGGGTGACGCCCCACCTTCACCTAAAATGACTGTCTGCCCTTATTCGTCCTGTTCCCTAATTAAAATAGCTGTATAGACTCATTGTAGAAAAGTTAAAAAACATACAGTAATTTCTCAGAATGGTGGTTTTGACATTCCCCCCCTT
Source organism: Galemys pyrenaicus (assembly GCA_019455555.1). NCBI lineage: Eukaryota > Metazoa > Chordata > Mammalia > Eulipotyphla > Talpidae > Galemys > Galemys pyrenaicus. The sequence goes on from JAGFMF010011623.1 coordinate 4,255,063, forward strand.
TCTTTCCCGATTGAAGGTAAAGAAGCTGTGTTGTTTCATAGCTTATATTTTCATCGAATAGCCTATCACCACATTTGAATGAGTTTATCATTCTCTAACTTCTTCCTAATTTGTTTATCGATGGATAGTCCAGTTGCTTCCTCCCCTGCCACCCTTTGCTCTTTTGTGTTCTTCGGCAACAAGAATTTCGGGGTTGTTTTTTGCCATTCTGTATTTCTCAGGGTATATTCCCAGGAGTAGAATTTACTGGGTCAACTGTTCTGAATATTTTAAGGTTCTTGATCTGTGATTAGCTCCACATGCCTGTGTCACGCAGTCTCTGTCAACACTTGTTAAATAGGGGAAAAGTGTCTTTTTTTCGTTCAGTGATTCAGTGAGATTAATTAAGGAGCTACTGTGTGCCAGGCACTCTTTAGGGCACTGTGCATAAAGCTGTGACACAGGCATACATAAGTCTGTTGGTCTTGAGCTGACATTCCAGCATGCAAAGACCATAAACAAGTCAACCTAAAAATATATTTACATAAAGTATTTTATTTGTTTAAAGATTTACTTATTTGTGTATACAAGACCGGGTGTACAGGCTAGAGTCGTGGGAGGTAAGCGGATTCACCAGAGAGAGAGCAGGGAGCAGAACAGGCAGATCAACTGAAATACACTGCTGAGGGGAGCAGTGGACGAGACAGGAGAGGTCTGCTGCACCAGGTGGGACTCCTCCCTGGCCGGGGATTGAACTCACGCTGCTGTGCTGCAGATGCTTCACACTGTGGTGCTCAACCCTCTGCACCACCAGGGAGGCCTATGTGAAGTATTTTAAATTAAATATAAAATATTTTACATAGCTATTTTATAATAAAATATAGGTAATTATATAAAACATAATTCTATGCGTACATTTCATATCATGATAATTACAGTGGAGGACAAATAAAACAAGGAAGGGAATTCGAAACCTCAGGAAATGTCTTCCTGATGAGGTAATATTTTAGGGTCAATCTGTAGTAGATGAAGAAGTAAGGCATTTGGATATTTAAGGAAAGAGCTTTTCAGGAGAGAGAATAATAAGTGCAAAGTTCCTGTGGTACCAGGAACATTCAAGTCACAGAAGGAACAACATGAGAAGAGCAGTAGAATAAAGTAGGTCATAAAGACATTGACAAGAACAGCACTAGATCAGAGTCCAGGAGACCTCGGAGAACTTTGGCAACAGAGAGCCATAAAGTTCCTTTCTTAAACCAGACACCCCTGCGTTAAGTCTCACTCCTGCAATTAATTCCCTAAGTATGAAAAATGTATGAAAAATGTAAAACATCTGAGTCCCTGAGATGCAGTCTTCTAACCTCTAAAATGGGAGCACTTTTCTCGATCTTGTAGAACTAAAGGTTATCAAGTATGTAGAACACTTAGCATAGTGCTTTGATTCAATAAGAAAAAAAGAAAGCCATTATTTTTATTTCTCTGAAATGCTCAGTGTATTCAACAAACCAAGACTCAGAGAAGCAAAGGTATTTAGATGAGGCTCTGAGCAAGTTAATACTGGATATATATGGGTAACAGGTGTGGGCGATGGTATGGTGGTTCTCACGTAGACCTTCTAGAGCATTCCATCCTGTGTCACCTTAACATCACTATCATACCACCTCTGAAGGGGTGCTTTTCTCTCTCCAGATCCTGGATGTGGACCTTGGTCCTGAAACGCTGTCAGCGATGAGTACGTAAAAAGTGAACAAATGAGTGCTTGCATTCCTGACCGGGAGGGGCTGTTCGCTCCCTCACGGGGAGGTGATGAGCAGCAGCTTTGCTGAGCCAGCTCTGGAGCGCTGTCCTGCTCAACTGTGTATATTTCTCCTTTCCTTATACCCCAAAGCGCCCATGTGTTTTGTCTCTACAGGCATTGCTCGGGAGGCCAGGGCCCCCTATCTGAGAAAATTAGGGTTTCTGGAAGACAGGGCCCTGACCCGCACTGCGTCTGGGCAGGGAGCAGGAGAGGTCTCAGTAAGTTGCACACAAACTCTGAGGTTGCACTCAGAGCTTGCACACGGACTCTGAGGGTCCTGGCTCCTGGGGGGAAGGTGTCCACGGAGCCCACTCAGGCTGTAGTGCCTCTGACCTCCATGCTGGCGGGTAACCCCACAGGTAGCCAGCTCTTGTGCTGCCCATCAAATGTTGCTGTCCTCACAGCAGCCAGAGCACTGCTCCCTGGCACAGGTAGGCTGGGCGTTCATTGCGTGACCGTCCTTCTCCACGTTTGAAGACATAATGCCTTCAGCAGACTGTTTACTCTCTTCTGTGTGTTTCCTCATCTGTGCAATGAATTCTTAAGATGAACGCACCCTGTATCTTGGCCAGGAATCATCCTTTCGGGGAGCTCACCATCACTAGCAGGACAAGCAGGGTTTCTAAAGCATCCTTGGCTACCTAGGAAATGTCACAGCTTTTCCAGTGCAGGATCTGCAGACAGAGAATCTCAGCATCCTCCACTGTTGGCTTGGCTTTTTCATACTGGAGTAGAGACCAGTAATTAGCAAAATGGAGAGGATTATTGCTCTTCACCGCATACACCTCCAAACACCCTCCTCATATACTACACCAGGTAGTGTTAGTATGCACAAACTACCTTCAGGAAAGTGCATGCTAGGGACAGGGTGATGGTTTCAGTTCTCCCTAGTAGGCGATCCGGATCGTAATCTTATCTGCCCACAAATTTTGAGATCTTGCATTAGTCATTTCATTTCTCTAAGGCAGTGGTTGTCAACGGGGTAACTTTGTCACCTTCCTCACCTTCCTGGAGCTATTTGGCAAAGTCAGAGATGTGTTTGGTTGTCACCACTAGGGAGGGGGTGGGAGATGGCTGCTGGTGTTGAGTGGGTGGAAGGCAGGGGTGCTGCGGAACACCCTACAGAGCACAGGTCAGCCCCCACACTAATGGATTATTCAGCTCGGGACTCAGAAGCGCAGCTGAGAACCCCCTTGTTACATCGGCAAAATGGAGCTGCCTGTTGCACTCAAATGTGGGAGAACCAAAGACGGCAGCTGTGAGTGCGCCCTGTACATAACGCGCTGCACACATGTAGCATGGCCGTGCCGCTGCTTTGTTCTTTATCTTGATCACTGCTGTAAGGATTTGTTTTGAGGAAGCCTCCCCGGGGCATTGTATCCCTGAACGGGATCTCAGCCCCTGAGCAGTTCTTTCCTCAGGTGTCTGCGTGAAAGCTGCCCACGGTCTTCCAGATCTTTCCTCCTACGTCCCCTTACCATTGAGGTCACACTGCAAAACCCATATTAAAAAAGAGTGCAGGACGGACGATTGTATGTGCCCACAGCATACTCACTAGTCCCCCTTTTCTGCAGTCTTTGTCCTGCTGCGTTGGCCCATTACACATGTGTGTTCTCTGTCTGTCCCCAGGAATGCTGCCTGTTTTGTTCAGTGCCGCCTGCTTATTATTTAGAACATTGCCTGGCACAAATCAGACAACAAGTAAATAATTCTTGGATGAACGGATGGATTGAATGAGTCCGCAACTCAGTGAATGACTGACACCGAGTGTTTTAATTGAGCTTGTTCAGGTTTCAAAGAACATTTGGTCGTTTCGACTGATGAGTCTTTATTTTTAGCTGCAACAGGAGTAATTGTAGCCTATGTGGACCAGAATCTGTGATCAAATTTCATAAATGTTTATACATTTATTCCTCAAAAAAAATACGGTGTTGTCGGCACCTCTAGTCGGGGTTCACCGTAGGACCCCATTTTCCAGATGAGTTCCCCAGAATGGGGACTGCTCAGGGAACATGCCCAGGAGCACACGGCTTTAAGGGGTAGATCTGGGCATATAGGTCGTGTGACCGCGAAGTATTCACTTGCTGGACCAGGGCTCTGCTGTTCTTACCCTGCGAGGACTCAGGCCGGTGATGATCAGGAGCCCCGGCTACCTGGGGGAGCCAGCCGAGCAGTGGGCGCCGTGATTCTGCCGGGCACCTCTGCTGAACCCGCGCTGCTATGGCTCTGCCTCTGCTTCCCTGTGGTCTCCGTCTGACATGACTTCCCGTTTTTGCCTAAGCCCAGGGCTTCTACTACCATCTCCCAGCCCCTTTGTTCCACACGAGACCCGCTCTTTCCATCTCCTACTATCGTCTTGATTCTGTTCAGACACCCCAGGAGGGAATTTTGTACCCACACTGACTGTCCTGATAGGCAGACCCTCACACCAGGCCACACCACATCCATGAGCTAGTTGGGACCTGGGCTGTCTCGGCTCCAGGCGGCGCTCTGGTTCCATCCACTTTGGCAGGATCTTGGGGTCTCAGAGTACCTGGCAGGGACCCCTCTGGGTTGCGAAGCACCTGCAGCTACTTTTCGCAGAAGCAGGCATCTGTGGCCATGGCAAGCCCTCAAAGCATCGTGTCCCGTCCAGAGCAGCGGGGAGCCCATCTGCTCAGAGCAGGGCTGATGTGCCTTGCGTCAAAAGAACCTGGTTTGTGAATAGTACATCGTAGCAAAGCGATCCATCAGGGGCTGTGTTTTCCTAGACCGTTCTTTATTTTACGGAAGTGCTCACCATAGGACCCCTTTTGCTACCTGGTACCCCACCAGTCATGCAAAAGATTTAACTAATGTTTAACTTACCAGGTTGCTGAAAGGCATGGGAGTCTGTAAAGCAAAGCAAAATCACAATGCCAGGGCTTCGGGGGACATGGCCGGTAGTAGGGTGATGGGGCAGACCGAGAGTGCTGTCCCCACGTAGCGCCTCCATCTTGGACAGGTAAACACCTTGTTAACTTAAGCTTCAGATTCCTCACCCATGAAACTGGTTGAGCCATAGTGTCACGTTCTCAGTGACATTATCAGTTTGAGCCTGAAACGCCGTAATACAGGCATCACCTGATACAGAGGTGCCCTGCTGTAAATGTAAAGATCTTGGGAAAGTCATATTCCTTCCCCGAGCCTCAGTTTCCCCATCTGTCTAATGAGCAGCTCGGGCCTTTGCAGGTGTAAACTCCTACCTTGTTCAGTTTCTGCTCCTTTCAGTGGATTTCTGGGCCTGCGGCTCTCCATGTGGCGCGGGTCCAGTGGAAGTTGTGTCAGAACTCAGTGCCATATGCCTCGCTGGCATGAGTAATGATCTGTGTGTGTGTGTGGGGGGGGGGGGGGAGATATTANGTGGGGGGGGGGGGGGGGGGGGGGGGAGATATTAGGAAAAAAAACAAGAAATTTTTTAAGAGAAAGACGTATTCTCATGCAAACCCTTATCGCCTTAAACCTTCTTGCAGAAGATTTGCAGTGATGCAGAAGGGGGATGATGACGCAGAAGGGAGAAGAGTGTCAGTGACTAGCATTCAACTGGGCTAATGGGGCACAGGCCAGTCTCAAGCCTCTATTTATAGCTTCCTGGCTCCAGCGCTGTGCTGTAAGTGTCACAAGGAGGTGGGCAGAATGTGCTCACTTCCTGATCATTTCCCTGGTGAATGAAGCCTTCAGAGACCAGATGCAGCCCTTCCTTATACTTAAGTGCTGGCTGATTGGTGTGATGCACAGCCCCAGGACAGCAGCCTCGCCCAATGAACGGGCAGACAGCCTGCTCAGTCCAGTGCAGAGCACAGCTTGGTGCCAGCTGTATCCTGGGCAGTGATGGCTTGTATCTATGGAAGAAGAGAAAGCATTGGGGGAAAAATAATGGGCATGGGCAATATAGGGAGAGAGAAAACAAGGGGAGGCAGAGGGGAGGTGGGAAGGAGGGAGCCTGGACTCCCCCTCAGCCTCCAGCTGGCTAAAGCTGAGTCCTTTTCTTCTCTGGATCTGAACCTATCTGTGCATCAGCAGCAGCACTCTGAGATGTCTCCACTCCTCCCAGACTCAGCTTCTGACTAGGCAGTATCTCCCCTTGATAATCTAAGGAAGGAAAGGAGCACGTGCTTGGGTCTTGGGGGTCTGAGCATCATCCTGTAGAGTACTGGAGAAGTGAGAACTTCTGCACTGTGACCTCACACTAGAAGACAATGAGATTTGAGCCTCCTACAAAAGGCCACAGGATGGGAACATTCTGATCTCCAACCTAGAGATCCGCACGAAACCGGAACCCCACTCTATATAAGTTCAGACACTGAGTGTGTGGGTTTGCAGAAGAAAGTGGGGGTGGCAAATCAGGAAAGACACCATGGCAGGGGAAAGTTTCAATCAGGATATTTAAAGCCATGAAAGATCCAAGAGGGAAGGTGGAAGGATGGAAGCACCATCTCTCTCAATAGTGTGGTGGTTGGGGAGCAGACTCTGTAGCTGGGCTGCCCTTGGTAACTTCTGACCTCTTCTGACATGTATTAGTCATATATCATCACCTTGAATAAGAGTCAAGTCCCTGGCTCTTACTGTCCCATCTCTAAAATGGGAGAAATGGAGTATGTCCCAAAGCGTTAGCAAGTTAGGACATGCCATGGGGCTTAGAAGAGAGCTTTGGACTCAGAGAAGACTCAGTGAGTGCCAGTTATCATTGTGTTGAGAGTCCTTTGCAGATAGATCAGGTACTTTACCTGTGACTTCATTTAATCCTTATAATGATAGAGCAGTCCGTCTGTCCATCCATCCATCCGTCATCCAACCGATGACCACTCATTAGGACAGCATTGAAAGGGGTCAGAGTGGCCCCTGCCCTCAGAGGTGTTACCCTCTGATGGGGAAGACATGCTGTAGATGCAAACCTGGTCACCTTACAGTTACCTGTTCAGCTCACGCCAAGCTGCCAGATGGAAATGTGCTGGGAGAGGAAAGGGGGCACCTGGCCTCAGCTTGGCTGTTTTAAGACCTTTCTGAAGAAAGAAGATTTAAGCTGAAGTCAGGAGAATTAGAAAGCAACTTCTGCAAGAAAAACATGGGCTCTTTTTGGGAGTGGGGTGGGTGTGACCCAGAGGCCAACGTGGCTAAACATGGCGAGAGACTGGGCCAGAGTGTTGTCATTACCCGCACATGGGGACACTGAGGCATGGCCGCAAAGGGAGTACTGAGAAGCTGGTTCTGTTTGCTTTCATAGGACGAGGCAGGCCGTGTCTGAGCTGACAGCCTGCATGCACAGAGAGCAGGGACTGAGGCAGTGGTGGGACAGCCCACAGGTGCCCACCTGCGTTTGGGCCTCATCTGGTGTCAGTCCCCTGGGGTTTCAGAGTAGCACTCTGAAACCAGTAGCACTGGTTTGAAAATAACCCCTATGCTCCTGGGCTTAATATCTCCTGTGTCCCCTGGGTCTTCCTTAGCGTGAGGATGTCTGCTCAGATCAGAAGTATAAAGTGGTTTTGCTTTTTCACTGGTGTGCGTGTGTGTGTGTGCACACACACGTGTCTTAATTCCCCCAAGCCTGCTGAGTTCACTGAGGGAAATGCACAGGACTTGGGTGAAATCTTATTTATTTTTTTGGAAGGCATGCAGTACAAAATCATTTCTCTCCCTGCATAAATATGCATGAGGCCGGCCTGTTCTCTCCTCCTCAGGAAGTCTGGGCAGGGGGGAGAGAGCCCCACGCGATGGGTGTCATGGCCCTGCCCATGGCTGCTGGCACCCCATTAATCAGGGGGGAACAGCAGCCTCCCGAACTGTGAAATTGGCAACCCCCTGACAGCTCCAGGGCCCAGCCGAGCAGGCACTCGATTTCACAGCTGGAAGGTGGCAGGGTGGAGCAGGAGGCAGGGTGTGGGGCTCGGCGGGCTAGAGTGCCCGTGCTCTCCACAGCCTTTGCAGACCCCAAATGAGGCTTGCTGAGAGGGCATGCCTCTTGATTAAGGGGAGACGGAGAGAGAGAGGAGAACTGGCAAGATGAGGATCGCACTGAACGATAATGGCCGTCACAGCAAATACGTATCAAGTACCTCTATCTGCTGAGATCCAGGCATTATGCTGTGCACTCCTGCATTTCTTTTTATTCAATTTCTTTATTTAATCCTCACTATTACCCTATGTGGAATCCTCATGGGCCCCATAGTACAGAGCAGAACAAATGGGACTCAGAGAAGGGAGCTATTTCAGGCCCAACGAGCTGGTAGAGTTCTCGAACTTGTTTCTGTCTGCGAGGTGTAACCATTGCCCTCTCCTGCTAGCTAGCATGCTGTGAAAGCAGAAAAGCAAGAGAGAATGGCCGTTGGCTCAGTGACCATTACAAAGGGCACGTTTCAGGCAGACATGCCAAGTGCTGGGATTCTGGCAGGATTAACATCTTTGACTACTTTGCAGTGTGGGAGGTAGAGCTGAGTAAACAGGTGCCACGGCAGTAGGGCAGAGTGGAGGCATGGGCAATGTACAACTCAGCTCTGACATTCACCAGCTCTAGGGCCTAGGGCAAGAAATTTAACCTCTCTTGGCCTCAGTTTCCCAATCCTGAAAGAGGCATATGAGCATACTCATCTTAAAAAAAATCAATGAAGATTAGATACCCTATGGAAGGTGTCTAGAATAGTACTCGATGCATAGTAATTAGTAAATTTTTGCTGGGAGAATACTGGAAAATGGATATGAACAGATAATTTAAAGCTCCCAGGAAATGATGTTATTGATGTGTTGAGGACACTGGGGAAGGCATTCTTCAGGAGATAAAACATGTTAGCTAAAACTTAAAATGCATCAGTTAATCCTAGGGGCAGGGAGATTGGATGTGCAAAGGCCCTGAGGCAGGCAGGAGCAGAAGAATGGCAAGTTAATAGGAATTCCAAGAAGTTCAGAGTGGCTGGAGCCAGGAGTTGTGCTCAGGAACAGCAAATTGATGACTGATGCCTTGGCTACTCTCTGGCAGGCACTGGGGAACTATTGAAGACTTTTCATTAGGGAGGGCCAGGCTCAGCTATTTCTCTTCCCAGAATGATTGTTAAGGTGTCACCGTAAGTGTAAGAATATAAGAAAGGCAGGGGGATGGATGGAAGGCTGCTGCTGGGATCCAGATGAGAGAGGAGGCTCTAGTATGCACCTTGATATGCCACTGCATTTGTCTGCTTCATCCAGAGCTCTGTTCCGGATGTGCCATTTGATTAAGTGGCCTGCGCGAGACCTTCGTTTTCCATCTATTAAGTGAGATCTGGGGCTCTCCGAGGGACTATCACCTCCTTTGTTCTATGTCCTCCAGGAGGAAAGTTAAAGAGGAAGGGAGTATGTGAGGTTAGGAAACGGCAAAGCAAAGGGAGGAGGAAAAAGATAAGCCCCCAAGCGTTGGTTTTTCATCAGATCTGTGATGAAACTGACATCCATGCATTGAGGCCGGATGGGAAACCTGGGCTGAAAGACCCTGTGCTTGGCCCAGCTGGCTGCCTGGAATGGCCTGCTGTTGCCCTTTGATTTACTGTGGGCAAGGAGGAGGTGTGGGGAAGTGAAGATGAGAGACGTCTTGTAGGAGCAAGGAGAACATTTCTGATCTCCTTTCTGTTACTACAAGCCATGGGGTCTTCTGTGGAGTTGGCATCTTGCACTGTGACTTCCATCTGACCTCTGTTCTAGCATGTAGGAGACCAATACATGGTCATAAGTGTCTCATTTAGCCCGGACTGATTATATATGAATGTGTGGGTGTGTGTGTAGCCTGATGTATAAACAGGCATATAATATAGACACATCCCAGTCCCCAGCCTGCTCCCACAGAGCCAGCCCTGTCTGTGGGTGGTGGCCCAGGGTCCCCTGGTAGCAGTCCTGTGTGTCTAATAACATAATTAGGGCTGGTGCCACTTGCTCTGCGCACTCAACTAGGTCCTCTCCCCCAGCAGATGCTGTTTTGCCAGAGCCTGCTGTTTGATTCCCTCCCCTGTGCCTTCTCTGGGGTCTTGTTAGGTAGCTGTGAGTAGTTGGGTGAGTGGGAAGAGGGGCGAGGGGAGACCTGCCACATGCCCTGAAGACTCCGTGTCTCTCCTGCCAGCAGGAGAGAATGAGAATGAGAATGTCTCCTGGCACTTAGGACGTCCTCCGTACGTATGAGTTGAATCAATGAATGGGATGAGCTTATGGTCTGAACTGTACAGTGTAAAGGGTTGTACTCTTGGAAGTTATCCATTAACTCTGGTTTCAGACCTTTAGGGCATAAGGGCTCATTTCCCTGCCTGCTCCTGTGGGGTCACTGGGAAAGCCACTGTCACTCTTCGTCCGTGATGGCCCCTGGGTTGGACACATGGATTTTTCTTGGCCTTCAGCATTGGACGTGAAGTCAGTCTGCAGCAAGATGTAGCGAGTTGGGGATGTGTCTAAAACCAAGTCAAGTATCGAAGTCATAAAAACCAACCAACTTTTCTCCCTCCCTCTTTTCTTTCTGTTCACCCACACCCATAAGCACCTACTGTGCACCAGGCAAATTCCAGATGGTGAGGACAGAGCAATGTTCAAAATAGAAATGTCCTTGTTCCCCTGAGGCTTATACTCTCCAGTGGAGAGGAAGATGTTCATCACAGGAGCCCATTTGTGGACCTTCTAGAGGGAGTGGTGAGGGGTGGATGATGGGTGGGGAGACAGGGAGCAGGGGTTGCTGCTACTTCAGCATGAAACTCAGAGCTTGGAGATGGTCTTAAGCAAGGACATAGAGGGGTGGGGTGGAATGAGGAGAGAACTCCAGGTGATGAGGTTGGAGACCAAACCGGGGGCCAGGTCACATGGGGTCTTTGAGCTGATGCATGGTGAGCACCAGGGATTCTGTTAGAGGGTGTGGAGCAAAGAATGCAAGCTCAGATTTAGGTTCTAAAAGGGTTGCTCCTTCTGCTATAGGAGCAGGGAGAATTTAGAGAACACGTGTGTGAGCTGAGAAGACAGGAGATGGTTGCATAGAGCAACAGGCAGTGCCGTAAACACCACTACATTGTCATGGGCACCTTGGCCTGTCCATCCCCAGCCCTCCCAAGGTGAAGATGCCTAGTGAGACGGCTGCCTGTCCACGGGTCTGAGGCAGAACATCCAGTTTATGCACTTCTCTGTAGAGCAGGGGGTGGGGGTTAATGTGGGGTCCCTGTTTGAAGGTTCCCCTATTTTCAAAATTTGGGGAATTTTGAATCCCCCAAATTTGGGGAATTTCATTTTCTTGGAGAGAGGATCCATAGCTTGGACATGCAATAAAAAAGTCCTAGCTGTAAGCCAGAGTAACACTTTTTGGCTTAGCTGTCCCCAAAATGTAATTTGCTAGAAAAATCAGACCTTCACCCAGCTGCCCAGCCAGGCCACTTGACTCAGCTCATGAAACCACTCTTCACAGTCACAAGCTCTCAGCAGTAGTGAACGCCAGACTGTCTTCCATTCCAGTCCACTTGGCGGCTGTAGGGTAGAGGTAGGCTCTTCACCACTTCCCTTTCCTGTATAAGGAAATAGAATAAAGAAATGGGGGTGGCCCAACAGAGCTAGCTGTAAGAATTCAATCAGCTATAAAGCATCAGCTGTTGAGAGCAGAGGCTTGGCTTTCACAGGTGCTATCTGATCACTAGCCCTTGCTCAGTTCAGCCTGATTTCCAGGAGGGTCCCGTGGTGGGCACAGGTTAGTGCCATTCACAGGACATGAGACGCTAGCACCAGCCCAGGCATCAGGCGCAAGATGACTGTGTCTTCTGGGTAACTTTATGGCCATCTGAATCTTTCCTCTGTCTTCGGACTGTCTGCCAATCGGTTCCATGTCCTGTGGAAAACTAACTCCAGCATGTGCACTGGGCTTGAGAAATGTTAATTTTGACTACTGCTCTTCCCCTTGGTTTTGTCTTTATATCCTGTCTCTGAGTTACAGCCTGTTAGTACCACCAGATTAGAAAATTACAAACACTTGACAGTCCACATCATCTATCTATTATAAATAAAATACATAGCTGAACCATCTCCACTGATTTCGTTCCTCACCACCCGAAATTCGGTGTTTCCCTCCAATTTGCATGTTTATAATTTGACTTCATTTATGGTATCTGCAATCATAAACACGACTGTCCTCTGTGCTTTAAAATTTTATAGCATATCACACTCCCATCAATAATGTACAAACAACCATTTTCCCAAGTTCTCAATAATACTTCTTATCAGTTTGCATTTTACCCATTATAGGTTGTAAAATTAGAGCTTCAAAGATTTAATTTGCATGTCAGCTGTTATTAATAAAGTTAAATATCTTACATGAAATTTTCTTTTCCTGTCAATGTCCTGGTTTTTAATCTGTTCTACATTTTTCTAATGAGTTTTCTTTTTCTGACCAATTGATAGAAATTCTTTATCAATATTACTAATCAAATTGGGGGAAAAAGTAATCCTTTGTCATTTGAAAAGCTCTTCCAATTGATAAGTCATGTTTTAGTTTAAGAGAATCATTTCCTAATTTTGGATTTTCATTTTCATGTTCTACAAGAAGTTTTTCATTTCTAGTTTATATTTCTTGTGAGTGATTGAAGAAAGCTTTCACTACCCTATTGTCTTATTGGTGTTTCTGTATTTTCTTCCGATCTAAAGCTTCTCTTATTACATTGAGGTCTTTCGCCACGGCATGCATGGTTCATATAGGGTATGACTTAGAGATCTAATTAGCTTAATTTTTGCACATGCATAGCTCACTAATCTGTCCCCTAAGGTGTCCATGTTCTGCTGATTTATAGTCCTTCTGTCATATAACAAGTCCCCGGTAGGGGTCAATTTCTGAACTCTTTCCTTCTCAGTGGTCTACTTATCGATCCTTGCTCTAGTGCTGCAAAGCTTTTAATGATTATAGTTTTTAATGTCTTGCTATCAAATAGGGCAGAACCCCTCATTGTTCTTATTGAAGTGTCTTGACCGTTCTTTACTCTTTCATGTGAATTTTAAAATAAACCTCTTCTATTTTAGAAAAAGCCCTGCTGGGATTTGGGTTTGGGATAATATTACATTTTCAGATTAATTTGAAAAATTTATAAAACTCAGACTTCCCACTCATGAAATAGTACATCTCTTTATTTAGGCCTTCTTTTATGATTATAAATAGAATTTTAAATGTTTGATGTGTACCTACCATGCCCATTGAAGTGTATCTAATTTCTAGGACCATCACCACTGCTATTATTGCCAATTGTACCTGTATTATTACACTTCTTATCTGTTGTTTGTTCACATATAGAAATACTAGCTTTTCAGTGATCTTGAATCTAGAAAATGATTCATTATTTTATTATAGTTTACCACTAGGGTTCCTTAATTCAATGTGAAAACAATCAAATAATTTACCAGTAGCAAGACCTTTTGCAAATCTGTACATCTCGTCTCGATTCTCTCTCGTCTTGTACTTAGAGGATGGGACTCCCTTTCAGTGTTAAATAAAAACGATGACAGAACATGTGGTTTTTGGCATCCTGACTTGAAAAGGAAGAATCCTCACAGTTTGTCCTTATTTTTTCTATGTGTGCAGAAGTTTTGGTAGATAGTCAAATAGGAAAGGTTAGTAAGCTTTTGGTCTGAAAGACATTTCTATTCCTCGTGTGTTAGGGATTTTTAAATGCATGTCTGGCGGTTATTTTATGAAATGCTCTTTCGACATCCAGGGAGATGATTTCTTTTGTAACCTGACTGTGTAGTATATCTCAGTAATTTGTGTTGTTTTAGGAAAACATCCCTACACTTTCTTCCACCTTTGACAAGTTTTAATATCCACATTACCCAAGCCACATGAAACCTGAGGCTAAGTGGCCCCTCCCCTCACACTCTCATGCTGTTCCATTAAACAGTTGGTTTAGATAGTTACTGTATAAAAGGGGAACAACTGATAATATTGGTTAAATTTATTGGCTAAGATCTATCTGGGCCTGATCTATTTCTTAGTTTGTTAGCTGATCACTTCTATCTACAGATACAATTACAATATAATATGGCTGTTTTTCTTTAATTCAGTTTTGGTGTTGGATACTTTTCTGTAAAGTCATTGATTTCTATCAAGCTTGGCCCCAGTCTGGACATGATGTTTTGTATCTTTAATATCACTAGTTAAATGGTTTAGCAAATGATAGTATAATAGATTTGTCTGTGTATATACATGTGTGACAAGTATGTCTGTGCCTATGTATATTTACATGTAATGGATATATACAAATATCCTTAATATATCTATTATCATACAATCATCATTTTAATTCTAGATAATGGATTTATTTGGGCTTCTCTCAGTCTTACTGGTGTAGCTGTTTTATTAGTTTTTTAAAATTCACTCATGGTTTCTTGATAATCTACTTTTGTCTGCACCACTAATTTCGTTAGCTTAATTATTTTCCTCTTCCAGTATTCTTTATTATTACTCTGTTATTTTTAACTTCATGAATTACATGTCTAGCTCATTCATTTTTAAATTTTCTCTTTTACTAATACTTACATTAACTGCCATAACACTATTTTCTGTGTTGCTTTACCCCTAGGCACCAAATCTTGTGAGTGAGGATGTTACCATGTAGTTCTAAGTATTTTTCAGATTTCTTTGTGTGAACAACTAATTATATCAAACATTTTATTTAATTTTTAAGCAGACATTTAAAAAATCTTTTGTTATTGGCACTACTTTTATATTTTGTCAGAGAATGTAATCTGACAAATTACTCTTTGCGGAGGTTTGCTTTGTAGCCTGGGGCACAGCTCCTTTTTGTAAATGATTGTTGCATGCTTGAGAAGCATCGTGCATTTTGTAATTATCAGAAAAAAGATTGCATATATAGCTATTAGGCCCTACCTGTTAATTATATTGACCAGAATTTCTATGTCTCTTTTTCTCAGCTTCACTTTCTTTTTTTTTGTTGTTGATGTAACTGTTGTTGTTTCTGAGAAAGACGTGCTAAAATCTTCCATTCAAAATCTACACTCGTCATATTCTTTTTTTTCTGGCTTTTTTTTTTTTTTTTTTTTTGGGAGCTACATCGCTAGGTGAACAGAATTTAGATTGATGATTTATTTTTTGTAGGAAATCGATCATTGACCATTAAGTAATGAGATGTTTACTACTCCTAGTGCATTTTGCCCTTCTTTTCATCAGGATTTTCCTAGAATATCTCCTTGCATTTTTTTTTTTTTTTTATCCACGAAAGCGCTAAGTTTCAGAAAGAGTAGGTCGTTGATGGCTCAGAAAAGAATCAAAATTTAAGTCTAGGATTATCTGAGAAAAATAGATAACTGATAGATTCTGTTGAGTCTGATTTCATACCATTTGGCCAAGAGTCAAGTCACCTCAGGTGAGGGACTGTGCAGTGGTGACAGAGTGAGCTTGAGCAAAGATTTCTAATGGAAATGCTGGAAAGCCAGGCATTATCCCCCTTGGTATGCTGCTCCATTTCAGAGCAGTGTCTGGCACTTCGGTGCACAGAAACGCAGCAAATGAATCAATTGTTGAGGGGGTCACCTCAGCAGCTCAGTTGCCTTTTCCCACCACTGGGAAGAGGCTCAGGTGACACAGCTTGACCAGGAAGGCAGTAGGCAGCATTCCTTGGAGCATCCACCCATGGACTTGGCTCTAGGCCTCTCCCTTGTACTCTGGTGACACTGACTACCAGGCGGCACTCAATGACTGAGCTAAGGAAGCTCTTTCTAGTCGTTGCTGATGTTCCTTAGTTTGAATTCCCGTGCAACGTCCCCAGCATCGACAGAGATTATTGCAAAGTCTGTGATCATGGAGGGTTCTGAGAGCACGTGTCCCAGCGCTCCAGAATGCTGTGGTTGGTTCCTGGTGACCGTGCTGCTCCCAACCCCTTTGTGCCAAGCCCAGAGCCCCACTCCCTCCGCACATGGAAGCAGGGCCGTAGATACAGCCGGGGCAGACCTTTTGTAAGTGTAGCTCTAAAATCTAATGTGGGTGCTGGGTGAATACTACTAGTGCTAATGTTAATGTGTGCGAAAAGCAGAGTTGTTTTGCAAAACTGAACCACTGTAGACTCTCCTCCTTCCAGAAGGTCCGTGTGAGAGATGGATCGAAGCCTCTGGGCATTTTCACCTGCTGTTCCCGTGGCTGTGATTCTGCTTATCTTTAGCCTACCCACCTGGCTTCTGATTAGCCTTCATCACCTGTATGGTTGTCGCTTTCTCTGTAAGGTCATTCCAGGCCTCCTTGTTTTAAATAGCATCCAACATCCCCAGCAATTGCTGTGCCTCTTTCCTGCTCTTTCTAGCTCCTAAATGCTCAGCATAGCCTGACATAGCCCCTATTTTGCTTACTGATGTTTCTCTTTCCCCCATTAGGAAGTGGGGGCTTTGTCTTCTTTCTTTGAATCCCTGTGCGGACACCAGCACTATTCACGGCATGTGCCGTGAAATATTAAAAACCAATAGTAACGACTAGCAGGTGCTTAAAAATAACTTAAGAGACAGATGTCTCCTGAGGCTGGGGTCAGATGTAGAGGACTCCCTTCCCAGGGGGAGGGATGGTATCATGTTCTGCACCCAGAGTGTAGTCGGGGTATCTAGAAAGTGGGAGCAATTTGGAATCTAATCATACACTCTCAAAGCAAAAGGAAAGAGGAGGGAAGTATTATTTAGCACCTACTATATGCTAAATATGTACCCATATAATTACTAGTAAATATTTACTACTTGATGGGAGTTTGCAGTTTGTCTAGCAGTTCACAAACGTTTTCATATTTAATCATAGCAATGACCTTGGCCAGAGAGGTATTATCGCATCTGTGTCATCAATGGGGCTGTGATGCCATGCCCAAGGTTACAGAGCCAGGATGTGCTGGAGCAGAGGTTCGAACCTAACAAAGCCTGGTAGCAAAGCTCTTTCCTCAGAGCAGGCACCTCCCTGGAGAGAAGGGCAGTCTCTCCTGTTGGTTACTTCCTCCCTCCCCAGCAGGGAGCTCTCTGGTAGATCAGTTAGATACTGGCTAACTCAGCCTTGAAGTCTTTGCCCCCACCAGCCTGTCAGCACAAAGTAGGCACCACAGCCTGTGCTGACTGAGTTTTCTGGGCTTGGGGCCCTGGGACCGCATGTGCTGGCGGCTCTCAGCCCTCCTTCCTGGTGACTCCCTTCTGCTGCATCATCCTGTCATTGTTTGGGGGAGCAGTGTGGACTGTTTTTTTTTTTTTTTTCTGGTCTGTTTTAATAATTAATACCTTCTGCTTGGAAGTGAAGTTCATCCAAGAACAATCATAAGCAAATGCAAGCTAAGCTGTGAAATTGTGGTGGAGAGGGAAAACAGGGAGCCACTATAAATAAACCCCAAGCCCACGTGCCTTTTTTTTTTTTGACTCTCACACACAACTATAAATGTTTGATGAAGCTTTTTACTTATTTATAAATCCTGTCACAGCAAATAGAGGCATTTGGACCAAGTTCCCCTCCCCACAGCAAATAGCTACATTTGGAAGACAGAAAGACCCCCTGGGTAGAAAATGAATGAGGTGTTTTTTTTTTTTTTTTTATCTTTGTCCTTTCTTCCCTCAGGCAAGAGGGATTTAGCTATGCTCTAATTCCCNAGACCCCCTGGGTAGAAAATGAATGAGGTGTTTTTTTTTTTTTTTTTTATCTTTGTCCTTTCTTCCCTCAGGCAAGAGGGATTTAGCTATGCTCTAATTCCCCCATTAGCAGCCTCTATTTATAATCACTAGCATTTATTGAACACCTATTCTGTACCAGGAAATCTATGTAGGCATTTCCTATGGTGTTACCTTAATTCTCTCATCTCTTTAAAGTAGGCATTATGATCCCCATTTTATAGTTGAGGAGATTGAGGCTCAGAGAGGATGTGTGTCACCCCAGATCACCCCAGCAGTTAACTGACAGCCAAAGAACTCAAAAGAAAGCTCTTTGTTCTTTAAGCATTGTTTTTCAAACTGCAAGTTAGACTCCATTTGTTGATAATCACCAGCTTTTAAAACATGAAAAAACAAACTGCAGTGAAATAAGTCAGAGAACAATACGGTAAGAAACAATGGAAAACATTCCAGTCCCTCACCTTAGTATTGTTCAGCTGGGTAGCAATAGAGAATGTATATCTGATGATGAGTTAGGAAGGTGCAGCTGTGCTGACTGAGTATTTTCTTCTGCCGATGGAGTTCCCAGCCTGAGGTCTATAGATGAACTTCAGGACGCATATGCTAGGAAGCTGGGGGAGACTATAGACCCATGTCTTGCACTAAGCATTTTTCTAAAGGGCACTAATTTTCTTCAAAATCTCAAGGGTATAAATTAACAAATCCCATATGAAGGGCTATGACCAAAGCCCTCACACTATGCATTTCCTTTTAAAAACAAAGGCAGTAATAAAACAGCTCTTATTTCCACTAATATACTGTGCATAGCATTTTCAGGTTGTGGAATGTTTGTTTACACAGTATTTTTTTATAGCCCCTCCATCATCCTCTTAGCTCCTCCATCATCCTCTTAACACTCCATTCCTTTAGGTTTTTTTTAATCCCTTTAGCGCCCCATGATCTTCCAAGCTTCTTCCTCTATCGTTTTAGCTCCACCCACCATATTAGCTCCTCCCATTCCCCCTCTTGGTTCCTCCCAGCAGCTTTACAACAGAGGTGGAGGAAGGAGGATTGTCACCTGTAGCAGCAGGAAGGTGGCGGCACAGGAGCAAGGTTCTGGATGGTTCTGGGCAGACGGGTCAAGGAAGGAGTCTCTTGGAGCCCTTGGTGACTTTTCATGCTTTATTTAGTAGAGGTGGCCAGGTACATGGCAGGCATGGGTGCCGGGGGGCTGGGAGGCGCATCTCACCCTCTTGGCTGCTGTTTCTCTCTCTCTCTCTCTCTCTTTTCTCTCTCCTCTCTCTCTCTCTCTCCTCTCTCTCTCTCTCTCTCCTGCTACCGCCGCTGCTGCCAGGCCTATTAGTTCTCTAGGTTTGGTCGGTCGGTCAAGTCCTCGCAGTTCTGTCTGTTGATCCTCACAGTTCTCTCGGTTCTGTCCTCACAGTTCTGGCGTCCTCAATGACGCCGCCCATTTATGCCTGTGTCCAACACAGGTGCGCCCACTTGCGCATGCCCACCCTGGAATGCTCGCAGCACTGCAGGTGTCCATCATCAGTGGTGGGAGGGTGGAAATAACTGATCAACCTTTACCCTACATCACCGTATAGTAGAGATGAGGAAACTGAATCTCAAAGAAACTGCCTCTAGTTAGTGGCCTCCACCCAATCTTAGGGTCCACTGCCCTGTGGTCCTTTCTCCTCAAAGTCATTCAGAGAATATTTCTCAAATATCAGAAAGTTCTGATCACTCTCATGATTCAAAGCCATTTTAGGATAAAGACCAAGTCAGAGGCCAGCTCAGATATTCCTTCCTTTGGAACAAGTTTGCCATTGATGTAATTACTGGAGTTCAAGGCTTTTTCCCTTACTCCAATAAGCATTCCATGAGAATAGGATCAGTGTTTGTTTCCCTTGTGTACAGTTTTATATACAGTAAGTGCTTAATATTTACCAAACATCTGATTCTTTTCTGACTCGCACAGGCTGTTTTGTGCACTACACTTAGGTTAAAGAGAGACGTATTTCCAGACAAAATTTAAAACTCCCGGAAAGTCATTTCTTGGTTTATGAGTTCATGCCCCAACATTATTTTGAGCATTTGCTTTGATTCAACTTGGCACGTGTCCCTTGCCTCAGCATGACATTATACTTGGCGAAGGTGACTAAAATGAAGAAAAACCCAGCGGCTTCGGGAATTTATTTAAATCATCCCCAAATCTATCATACACTGAAAGTTAATTGCTAAGGAATGTTTTAATGATTTAATTATAGATGACTCAGAACTGTATGGATTTCATTTCTTCTAAACTCACAAGAATTTAGCTATTAAGGAAAGATGTTTTCCGAAAAAAGTACTTACTGTTATAAACACAAAATAGAGATAGATGGAGAGAGAAGTAGGTAGTAAGAATATAGTGGACTTGTCATAAAGTCGGGGAATTTTTCAGGGTCTAATTTATGGTATTTTTCTCTGTTTATCAACCTCCTATCTCAAAATCCCCAGTTATGTTTTGGTTTAGTTTGGTGTTGCCTTTCTAGGTTATCTTTCTAAATTAAAAAATGATAGTAATGAGGCAAGAACCTTCTCTTTCCGTTACTGTTGAAAGTTTAATGGTATCTCCTCTGTGCTCTCTTCCCTTCCTACCATCCCAGTGTGCCTAGGAGAATGGATGTTGTCAGTGGCATTTGACTTTCGAGAAAACTGAGGCAAAAAGGAATCAAGTTCCACATGTGTCTCCCTTGGTCCTCAGGAGCTTGTAGTCTGAAGAAGAAGATAATTGGACAGTGAGAAGGGACAGGAGAGAATTAAGTGGCTCTGTGGGCCATTTGTCAGGAGGAGCCACAGCAGAGAACTGACAAGACACTTGGCTAGCGGGCAGCAGGGACAGAGCGGAGCCGCCAGGAGCGTGGTCTGGCTGCCTGCGGGTCAGAAAGGAAGGCGTGCATTGGGGTTGAGGGGGTTCCGCGGCCAGGCTCTAGGGGGGGGGCTTTCCTTGCCAGCTGCACAAGCATTTGACTCTGTCCTAAGGACCGTGGCAGGTCTTTAAACTGGTAAACCCAAAGAGCCTGTTTGCATTTTTGGCAGACGGAATGGATTCTGACAGGAAGGGTGGGTTAGAGAGGTGAGATTGGAGAGGGAGAGAAAATGGGACCCAGCCAGAGACTTTGCAGATAAGAGAACCGAGTTCTTGATTTAACCTTTCAGGCTCCAGAGCCACGTCTTTCTTTTTGGTCTCTCTCTTCCCACGTCATTAAACACTCTCTAAAGCTACAGCATGTTATATGCATGTTTGATACTATCTTTAGTGCTGTCATTAATTTAACTGTTATTAAACTGATTATTAGCCAGTTAACTAAGTCTGCTAAGAGTGCAAATGCTTTTTACTCCACAATTCTTTTCCAGAGGCCTAGAAACCTCAACCAAGGTGTTGATTCAAGTGCAGATGTTCCTGTGATAATCCCAATTTTTTTTTTTTTTTTGGATACTCACTTTGTGTGAGGCATTATGCTAGACGCTTTGCCTCTCGTTTCTCATTTCATCTTCCAGCCAATTTTATGGGGAGGTGGTATTATCCCATCTCGATAGACACAGACAGCGGAGTTCAAGAAGCGTGAAGCGACTTGCTCAGCAGCTCACAGCTAAATGTGTGGAGAAAAGGGACGATTCATCACCAGAATTTCAAATACCTGGAGTGAGTAGGGTGCTGGGTGCAGGGCTCAGGGGGCAAAAGAGTGAACGCACTGGGCCTCACTCTCAGGAACCCACTGTCCAGGGGCGTGAGGGATTCATTAATAAGAGTGGTTGTGGCGCATCTGAGCTGGGTAGAGGTGCATTGCACGGACAAGGCCCAGGGAGCAGAGGGAGGAGGAGTGGCCATTGTGAGTGGAGGGGACAGCCAGGCAGAGCTTCACGGGCATCAGGCAAGGGCCTCCCCCACCACCACCACCCTGAGTCTTGGCCTTGTCCCTGCCTGGGAGGCTGTGACCTCCTTGGTTGCCATCCCCACTCTGCAGAGGCTGAAGCATGAGTGTAATGTGCTGAATCAGATGAGGCGTGAGTAAGTGCTCAGCCAGTTCCACACGCCTGCAGGTCAGTGGCAGTGTGGGGGCAGGCCCGGGGCAGAGAGGCCAAGGGAGGCCTTGGAGGAGGAGACTGTGACTCCCTGAGTTTGGCTCGGTGACCATGTGGGCAGCAGTGATTATGAAGCTAGTGGTGGTCAGCGTGGGCCCTGAAGTGAGGCTGTGTGTTCCCGCACCTCTTTTCCCCTCTGCTCACCGCGTGACCTTGGGGGAGTTAGCCAGCCTGCCTGAGCTGCAGGTTTGTCATTTGTAAAATGACCATAATAAGATGCTAGTTAGCTCCTAGGGCTACTATGGGAAGTTCGAGATGATCCATGCCGGCCTTCTGCCACGGGCCTCCTGCTGCCTCCTGAGTCACAGGTCACTTGTGGACGGGGGGAGTTCTTGCAGTGGGTGTGGTGGGGGCAGGAGGGGCCACGCGCTGGGATACTTTACCAAAGCCCGAAACTATGGCACCGTCAGAACCCCTGTGTCTTGTGCTCGGAGGAAGCTGCACTGCTTTGGCTCAGCCCTGGGCTTCATAAACATGTTTTGTTAACAGTTTCAAGCCCAGCTATGAATAACATTCTTCAGAGCCCACTGGCTGTCTAGTAGGGGGGGTTAGTAGGAGTTCAGGGAGATCAGGAGGCTGAAGATCTGTTTTGACTTGATAGTTATTGACCTTTCCCCAAACTTCATGCAACATTAGGCTGGGATTTGACTGTGTGTTCTCTGGGACCAGAGCAGAAGCTTCCTCCAGGCTTCTGTTCCCTTTTCATTTACACCCAGCAACAGCCTCACCTGGAGATACCCTGGAGTATGAATCCATAAAAGCAATCAGGTATGTAGGACCAAAAGGTCCTTGAGCCAGCTTGGAGCCATAGAAAGAGAAGTGGGGGCTGTTGGTAGATGCTTGGCTACTGCTCATCCTGCCCTGCCCAGGATGTCACCCCACCCTGTGAGACTCAGTCTTGCCATTGCAGTAGTGCTTGTAATGGTTTCATAGAGTTCTAAAACCCACACTCATAAATCTGATTTTAAAGTCTATGGGAGTGATGTGTTGGTTGGGGATACATCTTAAGAGAGTTGTTACACCAAACCAATTGCTTAACAAATGAAAACATCATTTAACCCAGGAAAATAAGTGCTTTGAAACACAAAGTGAAAGTCGTAAGTCCTCATGCATCCACCCACTGACATGACATATACTGAACACTTACTATGTGCCAGGTACTGTGCACGAGTGAAACACTAGATGAAAAGCAGTACATTGAAAAGATGGTCTTTGCCAACATGGAACTTGTTTTCAACTGGGGAAGGCAGCAGTCATATGTTGCTGCAGATAATCAGGGGTTACAAGAGCAAGGGCGTAAGATGTGAACATACAGAAAATAGCCCTTAGTCTGTGGCAGGGGGAGCAGGTGGAGGGGAAGTGCATTATTTAAAAGTGTCATTTTAGACACCATTTGTCTCCATGAAGAATGGTTTATGAATCAGGAAATAGACCCAGTTCAAATCCTGTTGCTTCCTGTGATGATTCTAATACATGAAACAAAAAGAGAGTCCTCAGTAGAGTGGTCAAATAAAACAGTAAGTGTACCAAAAATAGTCTTAGAAAGTTGTCACTTCATGTTCTAGCCAAGAACAACCCAGAGGATACAGGTGGAAAGCATGGTTACTTTGCCCACCCTCATCCCTTTGCGTGTCCTGAATAATAGTATCGCGTCAGTTTCTCCTCTGCTCCCACCAAAGAAGTGTGAAAGTTGTTTGGACAGTTGTAACTCTTCCCTGTACTCTTTTCTCCCTCTGTCATTTTCCTCGTTTCTTTTTTCCTTTCTCATATTTTGCAATTCCATTTCCCTATTAATAAATCTGATGTGGTTTTTAAGAGTCAGTTCAAAAGACTTGTTCCACGAAGCGACTTCCTACTTTTAACTTTAGTACTTTGCTGAACCTGTTATGAGCGTTAATTCTGCCTGCCTTCACAAGATCTATTTTTATATACCTTTCCCAAGGAAAACTGTAAGTTAAGGGTATGCTCATTATCATCATCCTCACCATCACCCTGGTAGCTCCCTGTTTTGTGCCAGACACTTTAGTAGATTATCTCGGAGACTGGAGATATTTTGGCAAAGTCTCTATACTTAAACCAATTACATAGATGAGTTCTCTGAGAATTGCAGAGGTTAAGAGACCTGCCAAAGCTGCACAGCTGGAAAGCTATAGAACTTTTATTCCCATAAAAGTCATCAGTATTTTTCTTCCAATTCCAATAATATTTCAGGTATATATTCTTTATAATCCATTATGGTTAGTACTAATACAAACCACCACTACTGCCACCCATATCATCATCATCATCATCATCATCATCGTCGTTGTCGTCATTATCCACTGTATCTGTCACAAAACCTTCTTCACAGCTCAAGACAGTACCAATGTTGGTACAGGTTGAGTTTTTATGTTGCGTGCACAGAATATTAATAATCTGGAGCTCCCATGCCTTGCATTTTATTTAGTAACAAATCTTTATTGCATACCTCCTGCATTCCACTCAATACTCTCAGTACAAGTGATATAACAGTTAACAAAACCAACAAAATCTTCTCATTTTATATAACTGACATTTGGACAGGTTGAGGGGGCAAATAGTAGACAAAATAAATTATATAGCAATGTCAGAAGTGCTATGTTTAATGAAAAATAAAAAAATAGTACAGAACAATACAATTGAAGATGAGCATGCCAAGAGGTATTTTACCTCTTAAAATTCTGTTTCGGTATCTCAGCCACCCTCCAACAACCTGCTTAGGGGTGTTGTCTGATGTTAATACCATTTATATCGGTGAGAGAAACTCAAGGTCTTAAACTCAGTACCACTTCTATGTCGCCATGGCCACATACCTTTGACCTGATCCCTAACAATGTAGGGTTTAAAACCCTAGGCCTGAGAGGTTACTGGGTATCATGGAAGCTTGATAGATTTATGGGTGTGCTCATTTAGATTATTTTCCAGCAATTACTCTCCATTTGCTGCTGTGAACAGGGCCACATTATTACCTCATTGATATTGAACCTGGCCTTCTGACTGACTTAGACTACTGAGATGTTAATAGGTGCTTGCACAGTGAAGTTTCCTTCTTGGGGCCTCATGCATCTGTGGAGATAGGCCCCTCATAGCTCAGTGAATGGACCAAAGAGGATGAGAAACACATGGAGTAGCCCTGAACTCAACCTACAGCTCTGTAGCAAGCTAAGTCCAGCCCGAATTATCAGATCCTCACTGGACATACAAACACATGTATGACTAGTCTCGAATGAATGAAAGATACATTGATTCTTTTTTTTAAGATTTATTTATACATACAAGGACCTGGTATAGGGTAGATGTGTGGGGGGTGAGAGTATTCACCAGAGACAGAGTGGGGAAGAGAACAGGCAGACTGACTGAAATGCACTGCTGAGGGGAGCAGCAGGAGAGACAGGAGAGGTCTGCTATGCCATGTGGGTCCCCTCCCTGGTGACCAGGGTTTGAACTTATGCTGCAGTGGGTGTGGATGGCTTCATGGTGCTGTGCCCTCATGCCTTGTGCCACCAGGGAGGGCCTGGAGTGACTCTTCATGCCAGTAACTAGCTAGTCCTAGAATCAGGACTAAGTCTCGCCTTGTCCACTTAGCTCTTGACTTAGGCCAACTTCCTTAACATTTTAGACCCTCAGTTTCTTTCTCTGTAAAATGGTAAAAAAAGAAACCACTGGAATTTGTCTTGCTGAACAAATTGGATGATGTATGTGACATCTGGTAGGTGTTAAATAATTTTTTTCTCAACGTCCAAAAATGTTCAACTCACGTCTTGGTTTCCACTGAGAGCTATCTAGCTCCATGCCCTGGTTGTGGACCCTCGCTTGTTGTTCATGCTGCTCTAATGTGTCCCTCGCTGACCTCAGCAGTCTTCATTCTTCTCCCTCATTGGGACGCCAACACTTCCTTTTGCTTGAGAAGTTTTAATAAGCGCATAACACTAGTTTGCATAGTCGATGCTGGCATTTGAGCTCCCAATATGTTTATAATTATACCGCATTATCTTAATTACAATGATGTGGGGGGGGTGGTTTAAAAAAAAAACGATTCAGAAAAATACTTCATGAAAAATAATCCCCAGTTAGTGGACGACAGTCCTGTGATTGTGGCCATAATTGGAAATGGCACTGTTAATACAATACTTATTCATTCTATATAATAAAAAAATGGAAATGCTTTTTTGCAATTACCCAATTCCAAATGAAATTAACATTCTGTGGCATTTCCATAAATGGTTGGTTTGCACACAGTGATGGAGACAATTAGCTTGAAAGTGCATGAGGGCCGTGACTGGGAGAGGACAAGGTAGGGAGGGAGAGGGTAAGTCACATCCAGGAGGTCAAGAGTGAGAAAAGGGATTCAGATCTTGCTGAAGATAAGAAAACAGTGAAGGGCAGAGCGGTTAATGTGTCTGGTGGCCAGGGAGATCAGTGGGATTTCAAGTACTGGGCTTATCCTATAGGTCAACATCACACAACAAGCCCATTAAACAGGTAGATGTAAGTGTTTGCGTATGTTGTGTCTACCTAACTTGCAAATTCAGTCATTTGCCATTAAATCAGTGTCCTCCTTGGCTGTCTGCTTGAACTCTAGTTCTGCCCATATCTCTGAGTCCAGGGTATGGTCTCTCAGGCATCTCTGTCCTGCTGCCATCCACTCGTGGTGGTGGATAAGATGCAGAAATCTCTCCATGCCTTACATATTATTTTCTAATGAATGCTTTAAGTTCCATAGGCAAGTTGATCATGATAAGAAAAGCATCCCTGGCACCATCCTCCTGTAATCAAAAAGGAGAACATTCAGGAACATTTGATATATGTTGGGCAAAAGCTAACTCTTGAATCACATAGTTGTATGTTATCTTCGGTAGGAGAGTCCAGAGGAATTTGAATTCTGTCTCCTCCAACCTAGATTTACATCCTATCATTTCTGGCTAACCTCTAAATACCTATTTTTCCAATATATATCTTATTTTCTCTTTTTTTTTTTAAATTATATTTGACATCATTTGTATTCCCCAGGGAGTACCCACCACCATTCCACCTGTGCACCATCACCTCAGTCCTTTGTGCATTTTCTGCCCTCATCCCCGTTTTTGCCCTCCTCTCCTTCCCCTCCCCTCATTGTTTCTGGTTTATCTTGGCTTTTTGGTCTTGTTGAGTTTTTTGTTTGCTTTTGGTTATAATTGCCCAATTCATTGAGCTTATTCTTTGTGGTTGCTGTTGTTCTTTCATATTTCTCCTAATATTGAAGCCATCCGATATTTTTCTCTTGCCTTCTGACTTGTTTCACTGAGTATAATTCCTTCTAGTTCCATCCATGTTCCCTAGTTTCTCATTTTTGATTGCTGAATAATATTCCATTGTTTATATGAACCACATCTTCTTGATCCAGTCCTCTACTTTTGGGCATTTGGGTTGTCCTTTGACATTGCTTTTGTCAAGATCTGGACCTTCTGTATGGACTTGGAGAGTCTCCTTGAATAAATGCATAGTTACTGGAATTGGATCTAGGTTCCTATTTTGACTCTACTAATAATTACTATTGGGAACCTACACATAATTTGAATTTGCCAAAAAGCAATTTATTGAAGTGCTTGCCTCATATAGTTGTGTTGAGTACTAATTTGGAACATTTAAGTAAAGTACTTAGCATAGTTACTGGCACAGACAAGAGGCTGAACACATTACAGATATTTTTATCATTATTATCATTATCTATTCTTGCCCCTAAATCCCTCTTCCGTATTTATGTTCATACTGATCTTTCTTGACTACATTCACATCTGAAATGACATTCTTGACCAAAACCCTCCTTTAGATGCTTGGATCTTATGTATATGTACAGTCTGTACTATTAACAAGGTGATATTCAAATGCTACCTTGGCATTCAGGTGGACATAGTCTCTTGCTCACCCCGACGACGAAAGCACCCCTCCAGGAAACATGAACTACAGCCATAATACATGATTCGTCGTTTAGTTTTTGAATCAAAGCTGACTTTGGATTTCTGATTCCTGAGTCACCTAGGAAAACTCTCTTACCCTCTTGGGTATACCACATCCAGTATCCAGGTATTGCTTCAGTCCCCGTGCCTTGCAGGGGAATGCCAAAGTCAACTAGGCAGGTAGGTACCTCTCTCCGCATGGCTTTCGGGATTTGGAAATGCATATTCCCCTTTTGCTTCTTGAGTCATCAGTTAATTAAAGAATTCTATTTGCTGTCCAGTCCACCTCAGTCCAGCTTTAATTTAACTTCATCTTGGGTGGAATTCATTGCATCATCAGTCTCTTTTGGAAACTGACTTTGAAATGTCCCTGGGTGATTGGCTTCCAGCAGGCTTCTGTACTAACTAGGGTTCATGTGTCTTTCTTTTTTCTAGTCTGTAATTGCTAGAGATGTGTGTGTATGTCCCCTCCGCTTTCCTCCTCTGTATTCAAATACAGCAGGGAGGCAGATATTCTCTTCATGAAAAGGGGGCAGGTGGAAGATTGCAGGTTTCCCTCTTGTCTCTGTCTTCCTTTCTTAGACATCATTAAGACCACTGGTAGAGACGTAGCAGTTTATCACACGGGCTTGCTCGTGTATCTCAGCCTTTTTTCCGTGTAGACCCAAATAATGGATCCATTTTTTTCTGAACCCACATGCACGGACAGGAGTTTAGGGCTATGGGTTGGGAACATCTCAACCCATTCTCATGCATGTAAGAGTGAGGTGAATTTCTTTGGCATTTTGCTAAGAGTAATACAATTCAAATTAAGATTTTATTTTTAAGATTTTATTTATTTATGCATACAAGAACAGGTACAGGCCAGAGATGCAGGGGCGGGGCTTGAGAGGATTCACCAGAGTCACAGTGGGGAGCAGAACAGGCAGATGGACTGAAACACATTGCTGAGGGGAGCAGCGGGTGAGGAAGGAGAGATCTGCTGCGCCATGAGGGTCCCCTCCCTGGCCGAACTTGCGCTGCTGTGCCGCGAATGCTTCACAGTGCAGCGCTCAACCCACTGCGCCACCAGGGAGGCCCCAAATTAAGATTATTTTGTTTCTCATTACAATAAAGATTTGAACTTCCAGTTTTAAATTTTAAAAAATGATGCTGCTTTTAGGGTTATTATGAGTCTCACCTCCTCTAGTTCGCCTTTATCTAAAGCTTGACACCTCCTGTGTTATTTTTGCAATGTGAACCTCTGCCTGATTATTTCCAGTTTCAAAGAACACTGTCTCCACAAGCCCTTCTTTCCATAGTTGGAGAGCTGTCACATGGTGGCCTCATAAAATAGTAAATATTACTTTTGAGACTGTTATTGCTGTTAATAGAGTAGTTACCAGACTAGTTAACAGAGTAGTTACCAGTTAGAGATGAAGTAAACCCCCACCCTCCCGTTTGGTATTTAGTTATCTTAAGCAACCGGGGGTGGTTTGTCTCTCGGGGTGCTGGCCAGTATTTGAGGACATCCTGACTGTCCCAACTCAAGGAGGGGATTTCTCATGTTTAATCAGCAGCCTGCAATACACAGGACATCCCACAACAAAGAATTACACAGCCCCAAATAACAGTAATGGCCTTATTGAGAAACCTGGCCATAGTCAAGAACCTTAGCTGCCTCAGGGTCAGCTTTCCCATCTGTAAAAGAGAGATATAAATAGAACTTGCTTTGTAGCATCATTGAGAGTTACATGCAATTATATCTGCAAAACACATTAGCAGGTACCTGGCCTGGTATAAGCACTCACAAAAATTAGCTCTTGTATTTATAACATAGATAATGCATGTATCATGGCGCATGGGATGTAGCTACTGTAATAAGGATGTTAAACACTAGTATTCGAAATAGTACTAGTACTACAGCCCTTCAAATAATTGAAAGCAGTTTTTACTCCCTCACAGTCTTCATGTTACTAATTATACCATTATAAGCCTTGATCTCAGACTCGACTTGCTCTACTTGACTAATAATATTCTTAATGTGATTCTCAGATCCCAGCAGTCCTGTAGGTGTGGTCTGAGCTATGCCAGTGGAGCTTTCCCCTCCTTGGTTAGAGACTTGATGCTTCTATTAATCTTGCATAAGAACATATGTTCCTTTTACAATGATCACCTTACTGATAACTCACATTGAGATGCCCAAAGCATTGATGGAAACCACATAAGCAAGGGAAGGAAGGAAGAATGCCCAGATGATTGTATACTTAAAAATCTGTATTTTGGTGAAGATGCAGAAGAATCTGCTTGGGTACATTTGTCTGATCCAGGCATGTGGGGTCCAACTTCTGGGGGTTTGAACCAGGAGGTGACTGATTAGAGTAAAGGAAGAAGAAGAGACAGACACTCAGAGGAGTGAGAAAGAGCACAGGGTGTTTATAGTCTGGAATATTTTTATCAGAACAGTGACGGCGGCGTAAGTGTTCCACAGGGCCATAAGCAGCTCCAGTATTGCTTCTGCGTGAGCGTGGTGTGAAGGTTCTATCACCTCCCCTTTCTTTTATCACATTTATTTACCTCATTGTTCACATCGCAAAAGGAGAGCATTCCTCAAGGCTCATCTGTCCGTTTATGCGGGGTGTCTGTGTGAGTGGCCCCTAGGATGGATCTCTATTATTTCACCAATAAATAAATAAATAATCAGGGGAATTTGTTCTGCTCCACTGAAGACATGATTTCCATTCCTCTGTACTTTTTCAGTTCGGTTTTTTGGCTCATCCCTGAGGAAAGGAGAGAGAAAAGAATATAACCACAAGACTGACCTGAGCCAGTTTTGGCCAATGGTTAAAAGAAGGTTTAAGCCAATAATTTAAATAAGCAAAAAGGAAGATAATCCAGGATTGTGTAGCCATGGAATAAAAATGATTCATGAGGTGCATGTGTGACCCTGTATTTACAAGGCAGCCCCTGCTGCATGTTTGGGACCACCCCAATATCCCACATTCCCCCCCATTACCTTTATTTTGGATTTAGCATGTACTTCATTTCAACCTTGGTTGGGATCACGGAAGCAGACCACCTAAGGCTCTGGGTCAGGCTTTCTCCCATAAAGCTCCCATCAGGCTGATGGTGAGTGGCATATGAGGGAACGGTGCCCAGCACAGAGTAAACACTCAAGTCAACATATACGAGTTAATGGCATCACGAGTGTGCTTGCAGGCATTCACGTCTGCAACGAGCAAATGAAGCAAACAGAGGCACAGAGATCGTGTTCTTGTCCTCAAGGGCAAACAGATGCTCATGGTCAGATCCAATTTTGAAGGTCAGTGGAATAATAAGATAACGGTGTGCTGTGTTTTGACTAGGCTTCATTTTGTCTCACCTTTTTATGTGAACCTTGCTTATGTGATTAAGGATGCAAAAGGCAAATGATTTGTACCCTCTGAAGAGAAATCAAAGTATGTGATTAAGGCTGTAAAGAGCAGAATTTAGAAAGCCAAGTCTTCCCTAGTAATAGTAAAGTGGCAATATTGCAAATTTAATAGTGAGCCAGCCCCTCAAACCCTTTAACATACATTTCACAGGAATTTTGTTTCTTGAGGCTCAGAGAGGCTTGGTAAGGTGTCCAAAGTCACACATGAGCTGAGCTGGAACTGAAGAAGTCTGTCTCTCCCTCCAGATCTGTTGGGTTTCCAATTCAGATTCTCCACTATTCACCCACCCCCACATCACCTGCAAAAAGTTGCCCTCTAGTTCCCTGCTTGTGCTTTTGTGTGATGGTAGCACGTAATCATGAGGAGTAAAATAAGCCAGCTCTAACTGTCACGTACAAGTGGGAAATTGAAATTATAAGTCATTAAATGGAAAATCCCGAGCCTTATAGTAACAGCAAGTCAGCCTCAATCCATTATTGTCTATATATTTAGCCAGTCTATTTTTAAGAGTTTAATATGGAGAAATAGGACATATTTATAATGCAGTTGCATTAATTTCACTCCCAAATCCCTACCATTTGCTATAGTTGCCTTACATGTGTTTAAATTTATAACCACCCTTTTGCATTGGGAAGATTTTCCTTTAGTTTAAAGGAACATGGGTGGAAAATCTGCCTGTTGAAGTATTAAGAATCATAACAAATTCTCTACTCCCTGGTCCACCCTCTCCCCCAGCATAGTATGGGTTAGTCACAGACTTGTGAATGGCCCTGTTTTGAACACTGCTCATTAAGTGGCATGTCATGCATTCTATGAAACGTCCATTCATCCATTCAGTGTGTATGGCCTGACCCTGAACGCTCTGAGGAGTTGTGTTGAGTCCTTATGTCACTGAAGACAGAGCCTTAAAGTTAGGTGGTGCTCTATCTGGGATTATCCTCATCATTATCATTAATATGGTCTAATGGGAAGCTGACTTATTCCTTTCACCCCGTCTACTGTGGAAGCCAGCATATTAAGTCTTGTTTATTGGTCTCACTGCAAGAAGATAACATTTGAAGAAATAGTATTTGAAGGTATTTGTCCACCTCTGCTATGCATAGGCTATATGAATCTTAAAAAGTTAATCAACCTTGGAGTGTCTCATTTATCCATACCTATGGTAGAACCACACATAGCCTGGAAGGTTGGGTATCAGTGCCAGGTGATCTCTTAGAGGTCAAATCACAACCTTGATGAGCATGACAGAGCAAGCTATGAGAGTGAACAGGGGACCATGAGCCCGTGCTGTGGTCCCAGGATTAATGTTGCAGCCCCATCCAAGGCCTGGGTTATGGCCAGCATCAAAATATAGCCACAGTAGAGCTGAAATAGAGTAAAGATGAACCCCTGGGGTCACCGGGGCCTGGGGCCAATTTGTGCATGTGTGGACAATGGGGAGTTAGGGTCCACACACTCCTTAATCAAAGTCTCTAACCAAAGGAAGTGGGGGACCCAGTTTGAATTAACATTTGACTGAGTAAAAAGTCCTATGCACGCTTATTTCACTTAAGCTAACTGATGGTAATGATGATACAGATTATACTTTGTGACGTGCTTCAACTATCTGGGGTACAAACAGAACCTCACAGTTCTTGAGAATTTATGCTCAGTGCTGTACAGAGGAGAAATGAACTTAGAGAAGTTCACTCAACACTCAATAGGCATAGTGAATAAAGGGTAGAACTGAGCTTTAAACCCAAGTCTATGGGATTACCTCACTGTGTGCCCCCAAGGCCCTCAGAGGACCTGACATGACAGTGGCAGGCGCCAGAAAGGGCAGTGGGTCTGGACAGCAGAACTCGCAAAAGAGGGTGGGGAAAGAGGTAGGAGTGGGAAGGGGGAATGGGGCCCTTTTGCTTAGCTCAAACATGGACTTTCTTGGTAATAAAACCATCTCTCACTTTAAGCTTTGAGAAGAACCAACGTGTGGGATGCTCTGTGTAATGCTGGCCTCTTTCTCCTGCTGCTACTTCTCTTTATGTTCGCTTTACCCTGTTCTACATTCTCTAAGAAGAGTCGGCATCCCCCTGGAATTTTCCATCTTCTTTCTACTAGCGACAGGAATCAGAGGGCATGTTTTCAGTGCTGTTGTGACACCTTCCCTCTCCACCTGGGCATTTAGCACACTCTGTCTTCATTGCCTTTACCTGTCTCTTCCAGTAAACAGTGTTGTGTTGTAACGAAGGCACACTGTTCCGTTCATCACTGTGTTGCCAGCGCTGGCCTCTGAACATAGGAGCCCATAATAGTGCCATCAGAGAGTCCTGATCGTAGAACGCAGATGCCTTCATTCCTGGGAGGGTTGTCTTGTGCCAAGACAGAGAGAGGAATCTGGTCGAGGGTCTGCTAGTGATCACGTCCCACCACATTCAAGAGATGAAGTGTCACTGGGGCCGTGCAGAGGACCTGGAGTTTTGACTGGTGGTTAGAGACCTTTCTGGCAATAGCATTATTAACTTTCACCTTCAAAATATACTGTATCAGGCACTGTGATAGGCATTTCAACATCTTAGTGAGTCCAAGAACACCTTTGTGAATTTGGAATTGCAAACCCCATTCTAACACTTGGGGAAGCAGAGTTTCTGAGGGGTGACATGATTTCCCCAAGTCTGGAAGCTGATAAGAAACGCAGTTAATGCTCCAAACTGGCAGGTTCTTAAAGCCTTTCCTTAACTATGATTTGCCACCAAGGCGGTGATAAAGTGACTAGACGTCCTTGACCTCACTTATCCAGTTATGTGAGCCTTTGAACTGGATTTGTGGACTTGTGGCATCAACTGCGGCCTTTGAACATCTCCTTTGCCTCTCTGGACTCTGTACAGTGGAATGTTGGGAGGATGGTGTGGAAGAGTTGAAAGTGCTTTGCAAGGTGAAGAGTGCGGTTCCAGTGGTTATTGCATTCATTAATTAGAAGCACCTTCATTTCTATGTAGAATTACAGGCCCATGGGGTGTGAAGGAGTCTTAGAGGCCATATGTGCCTGACTAGGGATTGCGGACCCAGTTCCAGAGAATCTGTCAGGTATATGTTTTAGCAGAATAGAGGGAAATGTCATTAAATTGAATTCCATCACTGACACTCGAGGCCATTCTCCAACAAAAATTATGAGCACTCTGCAAGACCTCAGTATAAACCGATACGTCCAAGATCATGTGTATAAAAAAAGGTGATCCCCAAGTTTTCCAATTTGTATTTGTTGCTTTTTGTTCATTTGTCTTGTCTGCAGGCACTTGCTTAGAGATAAGCAGTACTAGGCACCAAAGGTGTAACAAAATATGTGGGAGAAAAAGCTTGAAAGTGTGAAAATACTATCTATCAAGTTTTTATTCCTAAGCATCGTGGAGGAGGTGGCCATTTTAAAAATATGTACATGGGTTTTAGACTTGCTCTGCTAGCAGAATATTCCCATTTGGCTAAATGTTGGGGGGAGGTGTATTTTTTTTTCCTTCATCAAGAGGTGACTTCTATAAGAGACAAATTATTGAACTGAGTGACTAGACTCTCACTGCTTCCAGTGATTCTTTGCATTTATACTTTCATCTATGGGTCATATTCATACTGTATATCTTTTTGTCGGTCTGTCCCTCTGTCTGTCCATCCATCTATTCTCCCTCTCTCTATATTATCTGTCTGTCTATCTGTCCATCGCAATAAGCTTCACTGAATAATCTCCATGATGATGGAGACCCACAATTTAAGATCTTCAGAGTACAATAGTAGACTAGAGATCCTGAGATTT
Source organism: Galemys pyrenaicus (assembly GCA_019455555.1). NCBI lineage: Eukaryota > Metazoa > Chordata > Mammalia > Eulipotyphla > Talpidae > Galemys > Galemys pyrenaicus. The sequence continues at coordinate 4,289,716 of JAGFMF010011623.1, forward strand.
GATGTTTCATCTCACATCAGACGGTGGTCTACTACTAGAATCTCTTATTCCTTGAGGGAGGTCAGTCTTCTTCCTGTTAATGACTTTGTTGAATAAAGCCCCCCACATTATAGAAGGTTGTCTGCCTTAGACTCTTCTAATGCAAATGTTAATCTTGTCTAAAAATGTACCTTCTCTAGAATAATCTTCGACCAACTGTTTGGGTCCTATGGCCTAGCCAAGATGAAGTATAAAATTAACCAGTATGGGGATCTGAGGTTAAAATTATCCTAGAATTTGGAGAAGCAGAAAAAATAGTGGAAATCAGAGAGTTGGATGCTGGATCTTGGCTTGCTGGTGACTTTTCTCATGACTTTATCTCTTGGTGCCCCTATTTTCACATCTGGAGGATGTGAAAGGGGAAATATAAACTATCTAATAGACTTTCCAGACAGGATATCTTAGAATGCAGATGACATTCAAAATCAATGAAAAGATGAATGGATGAATGAATGAATCACTTAACCAATCAGTCCTGAAACTGAAGGGTAAGTGAGATGAAGTTGGGTAATGACTACTCTTTACTGAGCACTTAGTATGTTCTAGAAGTTCTCTTAGACATCTGTACACAATTCAATTTAATCCTCCCAGCAGTCCAAGAAATTTCCAGAGGAAGAAACTAAGCATTTTGAACGTGAAGGGAATGACTCCAGGTCACACAATGGCAGAGTTGGCATTGGCATTCAAGGGGACATTCTCACTTTTATCGGTCCAAGTAGCCAACTAGCACCCACCTGTTCCTTGGTCCTCTGACCATAGATCTGTAATAAGATAGAAATGACACAGTGGGGCATGAACTGGACCTGCATCCTTCGAGTTGGACAGTCTCGACCATCTTTCCTAAGTAAGGTTCTTCTTCTACAGTATGTTAGTCTCCAACCAAGTTGTGCTCATGACTTCAGTCAGGGCCACTGACTGTGCAATCATTTTACAGGCCTGGAGAAGTCACATCCAAAATCTAAGATTGGAATAAGCATCTCCAACTGAGAGAGAGAGAGAGAGAGAGAGAGAGAGAGAGAGAGAGACAGAGAGAGAGAGAGGGGGAGGGA
>JAGFMF010011623.1:4290973-4417492 GCA_019455555.1 Galemys pyrenaicus
AGAGGGAGGGAGAGGGGAACGGAGGGGGAGAGAGAAGGGGAGAGAGAGGGAGGGAGGGAAGGGGAAGGGGAGGGAGGGAGGGGGAAGGGACGGAGGGATAGAGGGAGGGAGGGGGAGAGAAAGAGAGAGAATGAGAGAGAGAGAGAGAGAGAAAGAGAGAGAGAGAGAGAGAAACAGTAACAGTGCGGCAGATGGAGCCAAGTCGAAGAGTCATGGTAGCCGGAGTCCAAATTTGCTGTGCCAGCTGTGTGACCTTAGGAGATGAGTGAACTTCTCTGGGTCTTGGTTTCATCATTTCTAAAAAGCAGTTACGATATTTACCTTTCAAGGTTATTAGCAAGAATAAGTGAGAAAGCAGAGGAAATGCCTGGCTCTTTGCCTGGCAAAGCCTCGGTACTCAAGATTGTGTATTTTGCATACATGGGCTAGATGAGTGCAGAAAAATTAAAGAGAGTGATAAAGTGACACAGAAACTTGAACCCTGAGCTACATGAGTTTCAGTGGCAAGACGCCCAGTCTGTGTGGCGGGAGAAGAGAGCGGTGCAGAGTTTGAATACAGAAACCCTGAGTCCAGTGTAGACACAGTGTGTAGCATCTGCTCTGCAGAGTTGGGCATCGGGCAGAAGCTTGTCTGGTGTCTGGGGGCCAGTGTGCCACTTCTGCTTTCGCACAGGCACTGAGCATCGCCTTCTTTCTGGTTCTCCTTTCCCTGCTCTGGCCTTCTGTCTCCACTCTCTCCCGTCCCTGTTCCTTGCCTTTCCTGCGCCTCCTCATCTGTTTTCATGTTCTCTCCGCCCCTGCCTCGTCCTCTCCCTTTTCTCTCTCTGGGCTTGGGGGCCGTGGCTCCTCTCCTCAGGCCCTGGTGGTTCATTCCCATTAAACCTGACAGTCTCTCATATGTCAATTAGAAAGCGCCCTCGTCTCCCCCCCTTTCCCGGCCTGCTACGATGCTCAGATCAAGCACCATCTGTTGCACTCACCCAGGCACCGGCGAGCATTTTGCTGCTCTGGGGAGGCAGAGCTCAGCGGTAGAGATAATGCAGCGTGTTTGGACAACTTGATGTATTGATATTGATAGAACTACGGAATCAGGTCAGGAGGGAGGGTGGCAGGAGAAAGTGGTGGGCAGGATGGAATGGGCCATGGGGGGACTTGCATAAACACTCCCTCCTGTGGCCCCCCAAAGTCTGTCTGGGCTCTTGACTCTGTTGCCCAGCCAAGGACAGCAAAGAGCTGGATGGGATTTTCTATAGTCAGGAGCAGAAACCCTTGCAGCTCAGGGGAGCAAACGTTCCCACTCTGTGTCTTCCTCAGCCCTTCGAATCTGCATCAGCTTAGAAGAAAGGGAAGCAGAAAATGACAGGGTGTGAAGTGGCTGATCTTTCGGCATTGCTGAAAGTTAGAACCACAATGAAACGAGCTGGTGGGTCAGTTAAGGTCCCAGCTGGACAGAGAAGACCCCCTTGAACAGTATAATTAGGAGAAGTTCAGTGAAACAACTATTTATAGAGGTAAAGGGCACTCTTGAAGAGAGCCCACAAAGGTGTCTCAAAGAACCAGGGACAGGAATCAGGATGCCTCTACTAAGCCCTGGAACCCCCGGGTCAGGGAGAGGAAGTGCTTTCACTGGAACAGACTGCACTGGGGGGAGGATCTTCAGATCTGGCTCTGGCTCTCCCTGCCATTCTGGGCTACCTTTATCTGCTCCGTGGGTGTCCACCCCATTGCACCGGCTTCCTCTCGGTCTCCCCATTTGGACCGCTGCCCTTCTTCAGTGAATTTTCTCTGCTGCCACAGCAGTTGTAGCTAACTGGAAGTCTGATCAGGTCATTCTGCTAGCTAAAACCTTCATCATAGTCTACCCTTAGCAAGACCCAGAGGTGTTAAGGTTAGAGCGAGGATGAGGGTTAAGCTTAGCTTTGGGATTTGGACTTAATTTCTCCAGCAGTATCTCGAACCACTGGCTTTGGATGCTGTAGCCCTGGTGGCTATTTATTGAAGCCTCTGCCTCGGTTCTTCTCCCTCAGGGGTCTCTGTTGAGATTCTGCCCTGTGTCTCTTTTGCTCTCTTCACTTCCCCTCCCTCCCCCACCTCCTTTCCAACAGATGTATGCATATTCTTCTCAAAACTTAGTCTCCCTGCTTACTTCTTTGAAGCAAGTTTCCTTGATTTTTCTAGACCGGGTCCTATTCTCCCAATCAGAGCTTCTGTCCTCTCTCACCTCTCCTTTGTAGAACAAACCACTCGTAAGTTCTACACTGATGTGTCCATCGGTTACTCCTGTTGGTCTTTCTCCTGTGTGATGAGCGCCCTACGGGCCTCTGTTTGCTCGCTCAGTACTGGAGCTTGCTGAGGGTTCAGTGTTCGTGTTCATATTCATATGTTGAGGCCTTAACGTTAACTGTGCTGATCTGTTTGAACTTCCAAACGGGGGTGATTTCAACAACAGAAATTTAATTTTTCACACTTCGGAGCCAAGGAGTCCAGGGTCAGGACGCCAGCATGGTCAGGGTGGTCACAGATGGCCGCCCTCCCACCATGGGCTCACCTGTCCTTTCCTCTGTGCATGATGTGGGGTGCTCTCTCTTTCTGGCTTCAGCGTGTGAAATTCGGAGGGAATATAATTCAGTTCAGACTATATGGAGACAGGCTCTTTAGGAGGTAATTAGAATAAAATGAGATTATCAGGGTAGAAGTCTAGTCTGATAGCTTGATAGGACTGCAGCCTTAGAAGTGATCTTTCCTGTTCCCCTGCCACCTCACTGCCCTGTCCATGAGGACATGGGGCAGCCACCTGCGAGCCGGGAAGAGAGCCGTCCCTGGAACCCCGCCGGGCTGACACCCAGCTCTCACATTTCTGGCCTCCAGCAGTATGACAAAGTAAGTTTCTGTTGTTTCAGTTACCCAGTCTGGGATTTTTGTTATGCCATGTAGATGCATCTGTCTAAGTCGATAAGCTTTTCAGGAAAACAGGAGCTCCTTAGAAACAGGTGCTGGGGTGCTCACAGGCCTCCTTCATCCAGTCTAGTGAAATTCCTTCAAAGAAACCGGGATCTTTGGCACACCCCATCTCTTGGCATGGTACAGCAGGGAGCTCATGCTGGAGAAATGTTCTTGCCTCCAGAGACACAGTTGGAGAGAGCGCTGAGTTTGAAGATTTCAAAGTCAGTCCTCTCTGGGGTTTTCTCAGAACAAAGGTGCAGAGTCTATTCAGTAAGTTCCTTTGGTCTTCCTTGGTTCCTCTCCTTGCCTTTTGTAGTGTCTCTCTCCTCCCTTCTCAAGCTTTTCTGATTGTTTTTTTTTTTTTTTCTTTTTCCCTTTAATCATTCACATTTGTCTTTCTGTCCTTCGCATGTCACTCTTTCCATTCTCTAGACCTTTCAGCTAGTCTCCATTTTGGACTGTGGCTCCTAAAAGATCAGTAGAGGGGACTGATGCAAGGTTGGACTAGGAGTTAGAGGGCTCGACTGTCCCTTCTCAGCTTGGAGTAAGTTGTTTGCTTTGTTTGGGGGCCTCAGTTTCCCTTCAGAAAAATGGGAATGTTGTACCAAATCATCTGTGTATCACAGTACTGTGGTCTGCCTTCTAGAATGTCCTGCTGTCTGCCTTCACTATTTTGATTTAAGCTACCATTGCCTCTGGCTGGTTACTGCAAAAGATGTGCTGGCTTCTCCCATAGCCTTTACTCTCATTCTTCATAGTCCAGTTAGGAATTATTATCAAAGGGAATTAATGTTACTGAGGTATAGTTGACATATAACATTAATTTCAGGTGTACAACGTAAGAATTAAACTATTCATTTGAAAGTATATGTGTGCCCCCATGTTCATTGCAGCATTATTTATAATAGCCAAATATGGGGGAAAAACCTAGGTGTTCATTGATGGATGAACATATAAACAAGGTATGGTGTGTTTATACAGTGGAATATTATTCAGCTGTAAAAAGGAAAATCTTGCCATTTGTGACAACATGAATGAACCTTGAAGGTATTATCCTAAGTGAAATAAGTCAGAAAGACAAATATAATTTAACTTACACATTGAATCTAAAAAAGCCAAACAAATGCACAATCAAAACTCATGATATGGAGAACAAAATGATGGCTGCCAGGAGGGAGGAGGTTGGGGGATGGGAGGAAATGGGTGAAGTTAAAACAAGTCATGGGGAACATGATGACTATGGTGAATAACATTATAGTGCTTACTTGCAGGTTGTCAAGGGAGCTTTATTTGACATGCTAGTGTTCTTTTTAAATGCTTTTGACAGTTATTGTTTACTCTTAGGATAAAATCCAACATGCGAGGGTTGATCTTCCTAAGGTTATCTCACCTCTCCAACCACATCTCTGGATGCTCTGTTGCATCCATACAGAACCATTTTCAGTGGTTTATGAACCATGCTCTTTCTCCTTCCACATCTTGGCACATGCCTCTCCTTCTACCCAAAGCACTCTTATTCAGATATCATCAGTGACTCCACTCTGATCCTACCTTCTTGGCTAATTCTACTCATTCTTCAGGTCTCAGTGTAGATATTGCCTCCTCCAGGAAGTCCTCCTTCACTCCCAGGATGAGTGAATGACCCTTCTTGGTATTCCTCTATTACTCTGTATTCTCTTAGCACAGATTTATTATACAGTGTTGTGAATACCTACACATGCATCCCACAAGATATAAATTCCTGAATCATCGATTGTGTCTGAACTTTCACCATTTGTCAAGGGCTTGCGGGCCCAGAACAATCATGGTGTTAAATAAATGGATGCATAAGACCATAATTATATGCCTACTGGTACCTATGGCTTTTGTATCACCGCTGGGTGAGGGAGGGAGCACCAGGGACTCAGCGTGGCTGGCCCAGTCCTCCAAGGACTGGAGATGGGCCAAGCCCTAACCTCAGCCCCATTGCCCACCCTGTAGCAGCAGCTGAGGCGACCCAGGAGACAGTGGAATCCCTGATGCAGAAGTTCAAGGACAGTTTCCGTGCTAACACACCCATCGAGATTGGTCAGCTGCAGCCAGCTCCACGCAGTGCCTCGGCAGGGAAACGGAAGAGGAGGAGCAAATCTCGAGGTAGGCCCTCCCATCCCCTCCTGCCAGGTTGCCAGGGAGCTGTTCCCCAGTTCTGAAGATGCCAGGAAGCACTATGTCCTCTCTCCTTGCTTCCCTGTGGTCACAGAACTCATGCCACTGTTAAATCATCTCAGCAGAGACTTGGAGACAGCAGACCTGTGCCCCAGGATGTAGGGTGGCCTCTCTGAGCCCTCGCTGCGTCATCCGACAGCAGGGATGGGACGTCCCTCCTTTGGAGTGGTTGAGAAGGTTAACAGCAACCGAGGGAAAGTGCCTACCTAGGGACCTGAGCACAGTAGGTGCTCTTGAAGCTGCAGCTGGAGTCACTGTGGAGCGTGCCAGGGAAGTAGAGTGTTCTCATGGAAGGCAGGGTTTGGGCTCGCTCTTCAGTCGTCTGAAAAATCTGGCAGTCAGGCATGGGAGCATTGCAAGTTAGAACCGGATTCAAAGTTTGATTTTACTGTTAACTGAATCACGCTGTCACCCTGGTCACTACTTCTTGAAGCCACCCCTTGCTCACAGTGCTGCTGTAATATTTCAGCACGGTACTAAGCTCACATGTGAAGAAAAGTAGAACTTACTGTTCTCTCCTCATCCTCCTGTCTTTCTCACCCTCTCTTACTTGTTTTTTTTTTAAAGATTTATAAAGATTTATTTATTTATGCATACAAGCACTGGGGTACAGGCCAGAGGTGTGGGGGAGGTGAGAGAATCCACCAGACAGAGCAGGATGCAGAACAGGCAGATTGACAGAAACACACTGCTGAGGGTTGTAGCGGGCAAGGCAGGAGAGGTCTGCTGCACCATGTGGGTCCCCTCCCTGGCCGGTGGCAGGGATCGAACTCGTGCTGCAGTGGCTGCAGTGGCTGCGGTTTGCTTCTTAGTGCCTTCCTTAACCCACTGTGCCAGCGGGGCGGGCCCCTCTCTTATTTGTTATCCTGCTGCTTCTTCCTCTTCCCCTTCTTCTCCCTACTCTCCTTCCTGTTCCCTTGCCCCTTCCCCTCTTGCTCCTCTTCCTCTCCTTCCTCTGATTTCTTGTGTGACTTTGTATATGGAATAAATCCTCATTATTGCCTGATTCCAAATCCCAATTTTTTCTTTCATTCCCCCTGAATAGACTCAAGCTCGTCACTCTGCTTCCTGGCTCACACTTCTCCAGTTTCTATAATTTGATTTGGGTTATGATCTGGTACCCAAAAGCTACAATGGTCGTGGAGTTACCATCAAACATCTCCAGGCTTATGAAATGATACTCAAGGCCACAACAGAGGTCGCCTCTCTTTGCTGCCTCTTTTCTTTTTTTTAAGATTTATTTATTTATGCATACAAGAGCTGAGGAACAGGCCAGAGTCCAGGGTGGTGAGAGGATCCACCAGAGACAGAGTAGGGAGCAGAACAGGCAGATGGACTGAAACACGCTGCTGAGGGGAGCAGTGGGTGAGGCAGGAGAGGTCTGCTGTGCCATGTGGGTCTCCTCCCTGGCCGGAGGTAGGGACCGAACTTGTGCTGCAGTGGCTGTAGTTTGCTTCATAGTGCATTGCTTAACCCACTGCACCACCAGGGAGGCCCTTTGCTGCCTCTTTTCAAACTAAAAGATTTCACTTTCACAGTCTTTCCCAAATCATTGTCTACCTAAAATCTCCTATCTGGAGATCATGCCATATTTTGACATATTCCCATGCAGAAGGTGAAATGTTGTATACCTCTGGCCTCATTTCTTCCTCAGCAATCCTGTGAAACAGCTGCAGTGAAAATTCCCATCTCACACACGATATCACTAAGGCACAGGGAACTATAACCACTTGCCTGCAGGATATCCTAGTAAATGGAGCCTGGAAGAACTGAGCAGACCGAGTCCCCAACTTAACTAGACTGCTGCATTCTGGAGCCGGTGAAGTCTTGTCTGTCTTTCCAACTTAAGTTGCAGGGCACATTTCCATAAAGACATCATTTATTGTCACGGTCATAATTCACTCTGAATTCTTCCATGTGTGAATTCTTCCTCATCTTTATACATGTGTTCAGCATTGATTTCATTTTTATGTGATATCATTTGCTTTTTTATCTGGCTCTCTCTTAGCTAGACAGAGTTCTTTGAAGTTGGGGATTGTCGTCTTATTTGAATCATCTTTGGATTTCTAGACTTAAATCACTGCCCATGGTAGACACTTACAAATTGTGAGAGAATGTCTGGACCTTAATCCTGGGAAATCCTGGATTCTTTGAAGAACTAAGATCTGCACATTAGGCTGAGGTCATCAATTGAGGCAAATGTTGATGATCAAGCACCATTGGGGAATCTCCTGGTAAACCCTGGCTTGAACTGGTGTGTGATGATAAAGGCCAGTTGCTTGGAAGTCAGAAGTATCGGGGTTCTAATCCCAGTCGAGTTTCAGTTTATATGATTTCAGGAGAGTCCTTGGAATCTGTCTCCTTTTGTAGAAAAGGTATGCCTTCTACATGACTTAGAGTCTCAGTCTCCCTTGGTAGAAGGGGATGCCCATCCCTATGGGGGAGGATTGGAAGAAATGATGCTTGAGTATTCAGGCTCACCTGCAGTTTCACTCAGCCTCAGCCCACCTTGACCCTCTGCCATTCACTCAGGATCTCTCTCCTCTACCTCCCATCGACTTGACTTGCACTGACTTGAGTTGGAGTCAGCACACTTGACCCTAAGTTCATGGATTCCCCTCTCTTCGTTGTCGACCTGAATTCATCCGTTCTTGTAACCTTATCATTTTTTATGCCACTTAAGTCATCAAAGGAATCCCCTTTCAGGCATCATCATTGTCTTAGCCAGGTCCCTACTACTGTGAGGCATTTGGGCAGTTTCTCATATTTCACTCTTGCCGACAGTGACACATACACCTTTTCTTTTCATAAAACTTCACTTTGGAATCTTGGTTTCCATCTCTTAGAGCAGAATCTCAGAATTAGATCATTCATGAAAAGCTATCCTTTGACTTGCATTATGATTGGCCATCAAGTTATTTGAATTTATAAGCTAATTGGGGCCTCAGGGACCTAATGCAGGAAGAAATGCATTTTCCCCTAAATGTCCTTCAAGTCTGACCTCCCTTTTTTGGTCACCTTTATGACTGCTGTCCTGCCTCACCTCCTGCTTGCAACTTTACCCGCCTTGAGAGCAGGCTTTGCAAAGCAGTCAGATGACTATAGAAAGGTAAACCAAATAAGAGTCCTCTTCTGCCTCAGATCCTCAGTGGTTTCTGTGGCCCTGAGGACACGATCCAAACTCTGTGCTGTGATTTGTGGCCCTGCTTCCATCTGGGAGTGGCCCCTGCCCCTGGTCCCAGTGACATCTCCCTGCGCTCCAGCTATCCTGACTTCCTTTGTGTAAACGAACACCACAGACAGGCCCCCGCCAAGCACTTGTGTCCCTTCTGCTTTGCTGGGTGTCTTCGTCCCCAGCTGCTCTCCATGCTGGAACTTCTCACCTGGTGGTTCTCAACGCAGGTGTGAGCCCCCCAGAGTCACATGCCCTGAACTGTCCAGTCTAACTCATTTCCCTCCCCAGCCTGCCACTATCTGTTCCTTAACCCATTTTTATTTCTGCCATGGTAGGATGGTCTAAAATTAATTTTGTTTGCCTGTTTACTGTCTTCCTCTCTAAAATATAAGCTTCATATTCATAACCCTAATACATAGAAAGTGCTTAGTAAATATTTGTCAAACAAATGAGTGTATTAACCTCAAAGATCATTGGAAAGTGGCTCAGTTTTATAACTTTCAAATTGATGGTGTAAGAGGGATCTGGAATAAACCAAAACCTTCTGGTACAGACCTCCAGGGAATCCCGTTTCCTCTGGAGATAGACGCGCTGATGGATAGCACATTAACTGTGCTCAAGTGGATGCTGTTAAAGCAATTTTCAAAATGGCTTAATAACATTGTGTTTGTGATTTTACTGCCTCCATTGGAGAAGGATTTTGCAAGAGAGGAAGGATAGTCTGTGCCAGCCTGCATTTCCCAACTCACACTTCCTGCCGCCAGTCCTCAAGTCTTAGGCGAAAGAAGTTCTTGGTCAATACATTTTTGAAATTCTTCACATGTCCTCTTTGTGGGATCTTCCTAATGCATCTTGGGCTGGGAGGGGCCCTGGCATCCTGCAATACGGAAGGAAAGCTGGGCTGCTTTGTTTACTCAACGTCTGTGAAAATATCTTGACCACAGACTCTATTCCACCCCCCCTGGAATATTTCTTAACATCTTTTAGAACAGAAGCATCCCTAGAAACACAATTTTGGAAGGCCTTCATTAGCCTTCACGGGCTGTCAAAGCCCCCATAGAGGATGCTTTAAATCCCCTGTCTTTCACTGTCTGTCTCCACCTCGGCCACTGAGGTGGCCATGGGCCTTCTGGTCCAGCGTGGGAGCACCTGGCCTCTCTCTGCATCATTAGGCTCCACGCCCAACCCATGGTGCCCAGGGGTTCACAGCAGATGGGATGGGGAGCAGAGAAGCACTGTCGTGGAATTGAGCACACGGCTCGAAGTAGCTTCAATGTGTTTTAGTCACGGGGGCTTCCTCCTGAGAGGCCTGTGGATGCCGAATACACCGTCCTCAGGCTTCCGCGGAAGGCAGTGGAGGACTGGGCTGCTGTCTCCATGTCTGTGACAGGGTTTTATGAGGCAGTTGCTGCTGGATAGTGGCTCCCCAATGCTGCAGGCAGTGAAAGGAGGGCTTGACATTCAAATAAAGCAGATTTCCTCGAACTTAAGGCAGACCATCTTAAGGTCTACGCAGTTTAAGGAGTGGTCTTTCAAAGCGAGACTTCATGTTCGGAATTTAATTCTGCTCTTGGCCAATTTAATCTCAAGAAAATTAAACCCCGTTTTAACCTCAGTCTTGTCATCTGTAAAGTAATGCTAATAATGCCAAAATCGCACATGCGTGGTGAGCCTCTTCCTGCAGAATTCTTAGCCCAGTGCCGGCACATGGTCAGCCCTCAATAAAATGTTGCTAATAGCCTCAGGTCCCGCTTCTTCACTGCTAGCATCTTGCAGATTCACCCATTTTCTCCTGGGCCATTGCTTCCAGGTTCCCATACACACCTATTTACCATCAATCCCATCTTCCACCCCAAAGGCGGAAGGGATCTTTTGAAAACACACTAGATCTGCTTACATCACTGTCCTGCTCACAACACTGCCCTGATGTTCTGTCACTTGCATTGGGGGTCTCTTAAGTTCAGCAGTGAAGTCTTCCTAAAGACAGATGCACAGGGACACATCCCAGATGGTCTGAACTGTGGTCACAAGACAACAGTCATCAGCCTCAAATTCCAGATTCCACAAAAATTATGCTCTTCTATTTCATAATATGTCCATATTTTTTGTAGTTTAAATTTTATCAGTTAACATTTTTCAAGTCTTTAGGTAATGTTGATGGCCCAAAAAGAGCAACCATACTTATGCAGGTCATGTTAGGCAGATACGTCACAGTCCTCCCGGGCGTCCATGGGACAGCATGAGAACCCTGGCCCGAGCACAGAGCCTGGCAAAGGAGCACACTGAGCATGCGTACTCTGTTGTCTTATTATTTACTGCTCTGATCACTGCTCTGTCATTACTCTTTTTTGGTCAGTGTCATTATCCATTGGAGATGCAGTAATCTGATTTCAGAGGTGAGCATCTACAGGACGAATGGCACACTGTTTAGCAATATTAAAAAGTCACCAGAGCTTCCCACCTGGGCTGCTTCCAGCCTGGCCTCCAACCTGCCTCTGGCGCCTTCCAAGCCCCAAGCCACTGTGTTCTGCAGCCTCCACTGCCTGGCTGCTGCTTCAGCACCGTGCAGTGCTTCCCAGTCTGTGTCCTGACTGTGCTCTGCCTGAAAGACCCTCCTCTCCTCCTCTCTCTCTGCTCCACACTGAAAATTGCTATTCAGTTCAGTTTTAAAGTCTTCTTTGTAAAGACTCCAGCCCCACTCTATCCTCAGCTCTCAGCTCTCACCCCAACTGAATGGGTTGGTTCCCCTTTGTCTGGCTCGTCAAACTTCTGTGCCACGTGCCATCCCAGCCCTTATCACAGCCCATTGTAAATATGTGTGGACACATCTGTCTCCCTTCTCCACTCTGACAGTCCCATGATGGGAAAGACAGTGATTTATGCCTCTTTTTAGCCAAATGCCTAACACAGGACTGACACAGAATAGCAATTGGCTGAATGGGAAAATGTATGGTTGAGTAGGTGGGAGGGTGGGTGGGTGGATGGATGGATGGACGGACGGACAGATGGACAGATGGATGGATGGATGGACTGTGATTATTTGGGGCCTTGCAGGATACAAAGGTTTGGTGAGATGTGCTATAACTAGAATCTGTTGAGAACTTAGTGTGGTCTCAGCACTATACTCATCAACTATTATGTCATTTTAAACAACCCCCCAATCCCATAAGGTAAGAACTATAATTATCCCCATTCTACAAAAGAGAAAAGTCAAGCTTAGTTAGGTGACTTGCCCACGTTTTTCCAGTTCATAGACTGTGAAACTGTGAACTCAGAGCCCACATTTCAGCTCTCAGGTGACTTGAGTTCTACTCTTAGCTGGTTTCACTAGGATCATTGAGCTGTGAAATTCTACCAACCTGGTCCAGATACTAGAAGGAGAGACTGCGTTTCCTCTTGTGTTATCAAGTGTTTCTTTGTCATTGCTACTGCTGTGAGGGTGATCAGGGGCTACAGGGTTCTGAACGATGAGTCATTTCTCTCTCTGAGCTAACAAAGAGTCAGAACTACCCATTTCAGGCTTTATTTTTGGCCCCAGGGAACCAGTGCCATGTCTTTGGGAGTGGTATTCCCACTGGTTATGGCATTTTCAGTGCTCTGTACGTTTTCTACAGTACTCGTTCAGATTTGATTGGTATGTCCTATATAGGCTATGCCATTCACGTCTGCCCACCGGCACATCATCATTTAGTGAAGGAAGCAAGGAATTATACATTTGCATCCCGAGGGACACATGGGAAGGTATGTTCATTGGCCTGGCATGTTGCTAACCTGGGAGGTTAATTAAAGAAGATTATACAATAAGGTGGCCCTCAAAGAGTGCATTGGCAGTAACCAAGGAGACAGGTTGGCAAGGCATTGCTGGAAGAAGGAAAATACGCAGAGTCACATGGGAGTGACACTGTGCAGGGCTTCCTGGGAATATCTAGGGGGAAGAAGTGTGAACAAAGCTGATGCTGGTGAGATGGGCAGACTGTCCAGATCCACTGTTGGCGCTAAGCCCAGGATTCCCGACTGTGTCCCCAGCTGGGAGGAAAGGCACATTTTCCCTTATCCTCCCTGATGGATGAGGCCCAATGGTTCTTGTATTCTGGGACACTGACTGCAGAACGCAGGCTTGTGTTAATATGGTTAATACAGATATAGATATATGAGTGTGTGTCTTTGTGTGTATACACACCGTTGATTTATAACTGAATGTGAATTAATTCACTTAGTTGGAGAAAAACACTACTTAGGGACATTAGTGGTGGTAAGTTTTAAATTTTTTTCCTGTGAATAGCCTTAAATGATTTGCCTTAGTGGGTTATTTCTGGGCTTAAAGATTCCTCGGGCAGTTCCTAGATTACTCTTTTATTTCTGTGGTTCACATCTCTCCCCCCCAATCTTGTCTCCTTAATAGCCCTCCCTTCCAGTGATGGCATTTTGAATGGTGCTTACTGCCCCTTGTGCCAAAGGAAGTTTGACAACTGCGTAATCTAGATGAAGTTCAAAGTCAAAGCAGGAGATGCTTGCAAGGAGAGAGGGGAGACTGGACAGACTTTAGTGCACACTCTAGGGCAAGTCTATGATGAAGCAGCCTCTATTTCTCTACCTCTGTGCTGTTTCTCCAGCTGAGTTTACCACACCTTCTCTGTTCACTTGCCAAAAGTCTGCTCTTTTTCCAAACTAAACTTTAAAGCCACTTCCTTCAGCAAATATTTTCAAGTTTTTCACAATGAAAGTCATGCATACTTCTACACTTTAATAATCTCTTCTTTCCCTTGTCACTTATTCCCTTTTATTAGAGTAATTTAGGGCCACTTCTCTTCCCATTAATTAATTTCCTCAAGTCCTTTCTGTGCTGCTGTTGACTAGTCTAGTTCCTGACAACTAGCAGATGCTCATTTAATGCTTCATGAATCACAGGAAGATTAATCAAATGGGCTTATGATCTTGAACAAGACCTTCAACTCTCCAGACCTCAATGTCCCCATCTAAGGAGCTCTGCGGTTTGGTGGAAAGGAGAGGAGCTCAGGTTCTGGGATCAAAAGTGTTAGTGATATCTCAGTCCTGCCTTTGCCTGGTTCAGGTCTGGGAACTGACTTACTGGGCTAAGTTGCCGTTAGTCAATCTGCAAATCTGAACATCAGCCAACTGTTACGGAGGCTGGGAGGCCTAGGGTTAATTTATGAACAGTGTTCAGTGGGCAGCACTGAACGCAGTAGGGACCTAATAAATCCATACTGTTGCTAATTTGGTAAAGCAGAGGGGTGGGCTGGTTTTGCCCATAGGTCTACTCCAACTCAATTGATCTTTGACTATAAATCTGATTGAGAAGATTTATTGTCAAGTGAAAAGTCTAGTATTGGGAGTCAGCAACCCTGGCTGAACCCCAGCAGTTAAGGGCAGCCTTCCTCAGGGCAGCTGTTCAGTCCCCTTGGAACCCCATCTGTAGCACCTGGAGATGTATACATGCCCACCTTTCTTTTTAGTCAGTGTTGTTGTGAGAATGTGCCTGAAAGTTTATGGAAATACTGTTAACTACAGCCTAGAGCCAGAGCACTGGCACCTTCAAAGGCAGGGGCTGTTTGCTCTGGGGCTGTGCCTTTTTGTGGGCTGTAGGGCCCACCTGGAGGCATTGGCAGGGCCAATAGCAGTGCCACCCAGCGCTCCCTGGCCGGGCTGGAGTGAGGCATGGGAGAGCCCATTTGTAGTCTGAGCACACTGCTGCCTCCCTAACTCCTCCCTGGTGTGTCTTGTAGAGAAGTTCGCATTCCTAAAAGTGCCTGTCTTCTCCAGGGATTTTCCTTGTCCATCTGAAGCATGTCAGGGGCTCCCAGGCAAGCCTGCCCACCTGGCTGAGTAGAGAGGCAGCTGGAAGCCTTGGCAGAAGGCTCGGAACCAGGCCCCAGGGAGGCCGGGACACAGCTCTAGGTTAGTTCACTCATCAGAATGGGCCAGTGCGATGTGATGGAGAGTTGTGACTTACAAAACACCTGGAACTTTGTGACTTGCATCAGCACCATTTACTAGGCTTAAAGTCAGACTGATCGTTCTGGTTTGGGTAGAGCAGCTGACCTCAGCCGTGTGTACCTGTGGTTGCTCTTTGGGGGTCAAATGGCTGAGAGGCTCCCAAAGGGGAAAAACAGGATCTATAAGACTTTTTGAGACAGAAGCTCCCAAGTACCTGCCATTCTTTCTGCTTCTTTCTGTTGTCCGAAGTGAGATATGATCCCATCTCAGGATCCCAGGGTGGAGACAGAGAGTTCATCTCTTGAAGGAGGAAGGGGCAAAGCAATGGGATGATTTTTGCAACCTGTAAGTAATGACATTTGACTAAGTCTCTAATGTATGCTAAAACTTGGATAGGCCCTCTCAACCCGATGATGGTTCTCAATTTGCTGATTGAAAAACTGAGAATCAGCTGTAGGGAAAAACTTCTGTACATATATTTGGTACAGTTAGTTGAGAAAGGACCAGCTCCCCTCTTCTAGTCCCTTTGTAGCTGATCTAAAGACTAGACAGTTGACTAACAACATGGGTGTGGACCTCATGGATCTACTTAAAGGTAGATGTTCTTACATAAATAGTGTTCTGTTTGCAGCAGTGCTGTATGGAAATAACTCCACAGGCCATGAGAACTCCAGATTAGGTACTCACATGGGTGAGCTAACATCCCAGGATGGCCAGGGCTCTGCTTGACTCTCTGACTTCTCCAAGATCAACCTCTGTGGTCCCAGCATCCTCCCTGCCATAACGTCTCTAATGCTACTGCTCTCACCCATTTCCCAGGTTCCGGCCCCTCCTGCTACTTCCCGCCCAGCTAAGTCTCTACCACATGTGAGACTACTGTCAATGTGTCTTCTCATGAATTTTCTTAACATTTGTCTTCTCTAGTTTATAAATACATAATACATGTTCATCAAATATTTTTGTTATCTCTAAGGTTGCTGGTCAAGTATAGGCTATTGGTTATTAAGATTTGGGGTCAATAAAAAGCCGGGATAAACCAAAGGGACCATGGGGGAGGGGAGGGGAAGGGGGGAGGGCAAAGACGGGGAAGATGCCAGAGGGTGCACAAGGGACTGAGGTGATGGTGCACGGGTGAAATGGTGGTGGGTACCCCCTGGGGACTACAAATGATGTCAAATATAACTAATAAAAAAAATTAAAAAAAAAAGATTTGGGGTCAAATGTGCTATGTGGAATTTTGTATGGACCTCATGTTGTTTAAAGGTAAATGGTGCCTTTTAAAACTTCTGCTTACTTACCTCTTTATTCATTTTAGAACTATAGATCAATAAAAATACACTTGCCCACTACCTGTAATTTTAATTTTTTTAAGAAGTTCACCCTTCAGTCTACTTACACAGCTATTAATACAGATAAACTCTTGTCTTTTGTGACAATGTGGGTGGCACTGGAGGAGATTATGTTAAGTGAAATACATCAGAAGGAGAAAGACAAATACTAGATGGTGTCACTTATGTAGAATATAAAGGAACAGAACAAAGGGTCAGATAAAACCAAACCAGTAACACACCCTAGAAATTTCTGGCTGTAGAATAGAAGTGACAGAGTGGGAAGAGGACAAGTAGGGAAGGGACGCAGTGGACTGTGAGGTGGGCTATGGTTCTTGGGTGGGGGCTGTAGTGTGGTTCTTATACTGGAAGGGTAGGATCTGGAACATCCTATATGGATCGAAATCATCTATAGTATTGCAAACCAATATTGCAGAGAGAGAGATTGATTTACCTCTTTTAGCAATGATAAAGATACCCAGCTCTCCAACCTTTGCTGCATATAGTCTCACTTGTGGTAGGGGAGGACAGTAAATCTGAATCTCAGTATCTAGGTTTCATCAGCACTTTTTTTTTTTCCAGTAACGGGCCAAGCAGAAAGTATTTTAGACCTTGCTGATTAAGAGGCAAACTTGAGGATAGTGTGTAGGCACTTATACAATGAGAGAAAATTTCTCACAAATTTTTGTCATGATATTCCAAAGATAATAATAACCAAGTACCATTTTTTGGTAATAGAGTTCTACTAATGAGAAAAATGGAATTTATTTATGGACACTAAAATGTGAATTTCATATCATTTTCCCATCTTAACATATGCTGCTGCTTTTGATTTGTTTTAACTGCTCAAAGATGTAAAAACCATTCTTAGCTCCTGGATCATATAAAAACAGGCAGTTGGCCAGACTTGGCCCTCAGCCCCTGGTGTGAGGGAATGTCTCTGGTGTGGACTTAGAATCCTAGTACTGCCCTCTGACTCCCCAACTGTTACATGACTTTGGGTGAATCCTGATGTCTCATCATCATTGTCGCCAGGATAGAGACACAGTGGGAAGAAATATTCCCTGTTTGAAAAAAATTCTATGGTCTATGTATATCTATATCCTCTAGATAGCAGCTATACCCTATATAGAGATGTATCTATACGTTCAATATTCTTAGTCCACAAAAAATGAAAATCAATTGCAAGGTCATTTGCTCCAGCCTGCTTGTAGATGTGGAAAGCGATGCAAAGGGAGATCTCAGTGTCACAGAGGAAACTAGCAGCCTCATAAATGGAGTCCCAGATCTCCTGACTTACAGAACGGCCCAGTTTTCATTTTAACTTGTAAAATCATACAGGCCCTTTACCTACACAAGGATCGACTCCTGGGAAATTGGGGCAAAATATGCTGCTCGCAGCAGGCAGCTTGTCCCCTTTTCTAATTCAGCTGCCATCAAATGGGTTAATCACTTAGAAGATTACAAAGGGGCACATTTCCCCATGTTTGAGATAAGACACGGCTCCACGCTGGAGTTGTGGGTTAGGGAGCTAGGGAGCAGAGCCATCTGAGGGAGCTGTCCAGCGTGTTCCTGTCAAAGCTAGGGGCAGGGGGTGAAATTGCTGCTGAGTTGTAGGGTTCTTTCATCATGCCCCTTTTCTGTATTTACATATTGAGCCTTAATCATTTTTTTAAAAAATATTCCTGTTTATAGAATATGTGTTTTTATACACAAAAAATGTTTTTGTTTGTAACAGAAGCTCCCATTCTTATATGGGAATTAAGCCGGCAAGATGTGTGGTGAGCTCTCAACTCAACAGCTGAGGGCTTTCTTCTTGCTGTGCACACGTGCACACACACACACACGTGTTGAATGAAACCCGACTTTCAAAAAAGTGTAGGTTTATCTTAAAGATGAAAGGAAACTCCTTAGGTGGAGAGAACAAGGAATGAGGAAGAAATGCCAAGCCTGGACCTTGAGTTGAGAAGGCAATGTCAGGAGGAGTCCAGCTAGCCCTGTCATGGGAGGAAGTAAAAGCAAGGGAAAACCAGGAAGGCAAAAAAATAAAAAGAAGGATAATGTGGTTGAAATAAGCCCAAAAGCACCGATAATCATTGTGAATATAGCATGCACATCAAAATTCAAAGATAGGTTATATTAAACAAAATCTCATTATATGCTATTTACAGAACTCTTCCTAAAACGTAAAGACACAGGTTTGACAGTCAAGGAAAAGGAGACATCGTAGGGAAATACTAATCAAATGAAAGGTTGGGGAGACATATGAATACACGGCAAAATAAACTTTATAAGAAGAAACAAAAAATCCTTAGGAATAAAGAGGGTTGTTAACGAATCATAAAAGGAGCGGTTAACCCAGAGAAAAATGAAATCTGTCCTTATATACTGACAGCAAAATTGAGAGAAATGCAATGACAAGTTGATATGTATATTATCCAAGGGGAAAATTTTTTTACAGAAATCTTTCTGCTAAATCTGGCAGTCACAGTGATGATAGTCATAGTTTATAATAATATACAAAATTTCAACTATCCTATTAAACTATAATCAAAGAACATGTGTCAAATTCTGCCTCCAAGAACCAGAGTTTGAAGGTTGTTTTTTTTTTTTTTTTTCCTCAAGAAGTTCTGTTTATGGGCGTTGATTAACATCTTATGACCTCAATTTTCTGGCTTTGACCCAATTTACTGAAATATTTTCAGTGATAATCCTTTGCAAATTTATGACTCAATGTAGTTTAATTTCTTTTACTCTGAAAGATATTCCTTTCCACCAAGGATGGGAGAGGGAGAAGCAACTTGAATCTGTTGTTTGTTTGTCTGTTTTGGTGATAGGAAGAAAGGAGTATATGGAGTATTTATGACTGAAGAGAACATTTCCAGAAAAATGGTCACTGTCAAGACAGAGTATTTTGTTGCAATCAATATTCCTCATATTTCTCCTTCAGGCCATAAAAACCAGTGTACTTTGTCAGGATATCTTCTAGGAAATAGAAAGGTCTTATGCTTAGGCTAGTTCTGAAGATTTCCGAGACCTCTTTCTTCAGCTGTGGCAGCTGTTCACTTTCCCGAGGGAGCACCAGAGAGGGTCAGTGTGGCCTGGCCGGGGGGAAAGTCATGAATTGAATATCAAACCTCACAGGTTGTGTGATGGCGTGAGGGCTTGAAGAAATGTTCTGTTTGTGGCAGTGCTGTATGGAAATAACTCCACAGGCCATGAGAACTCCAGATTAGGTACTCACATGGGTGAGCTAACATCCCAGGATGGCCAGGGTTTCTGCTTGTCTCTCTGAGTTCTCTGAGATCAGCCTCTGTGGTCCCAGCATCTTCCCTGCCATAGTGTCTCTAATGCTACTGCTCACACCCATTTCCCAGGTTCCAATCCCTCCTGCTACTTCCTGCCCAACTATGCCTCTACCACATGTGAGACTTGGCCTGAGATGGCAGCAGAAAACTAGGCACAGAAGGACCCCACTCTGTGGGGATCACGGAAAGAAGGAGGAAATAGGGCAGTCATCAGTCAGGTAGAAAGCATTCAACCACAGTGATTACACATTGTTACAAGTGCATTGGAGAAAAGGACCTTGGAGTTGACCACCAAGTCTGCAGTAAAACCAGTCAGGCTTCATATTCCTTGCCTGGTTGGAACGCATTTCACTGCTGGTGACTCCCCCACTACGATGAAGTTACAGGAGGAGCAAACCTGAGGCTAATGCTGTGATGTCTTTTCTTTTTCCCTATTTTCTGCTTCAGGCTGTATATCTGACAGGGAACAGCAGCAGTAACTGGCTGTCTTTGGTGGGCCAGTCGCTGTTCTAGATGCTTTCAAATGTATTATAACCATTTTCTTTCTTTTTGAAGTAACATCGGTTAACAACCCTGTATGTGCTCAGATGTCCATCACCACAGCCACCCACCACCAAGACACCCCAGCCCTCCGCAGTCCGTTGTACCCCCTCCCCAATTTTTCTTCTCCTACTTGCCTCCTCTATCTTGTTGCCTCAATCCGCAGTTAGAGTTTTAGTTGGATTTTTACTATTTGTTTGGTTTTGTCTGCCCCTTTGTTTTGCTTCTCTATATTCCACATAAGGGAATCTCTCCAATATTTATCTTTCTCCTTCTGCCTTATTCCGTATAGGATTATCCCTTCCAGCTTCAGCCATGTTGCTGCAAATGGCAAGAGTTCATTCTGTTTATATAGCTGAGAGTATTCCATGGTGGATATATGCCATATTTTTCTCTTTCATTGCTCTCTCCTTGGGAAGACTGGCTCAGCCCCTATGGAAAACAGTATGAAGATTTCTCAAAATAGTAGAAACAGAGCTACCATTTGATCCAGCAGTTCTACTCCTAGATATCGACACGAAGAATGCAAACATGAATTTAGAGGCATTATGCACTCCTATGCTCACTGCAGCACACCTTACCGTAGCCAAGCTATGGAAACAACCATCTTTCTTTTACTCTCATTTGGTAAAAGAAAACGATGTTCAGAGGCATGAGGTATGTGACCGGCCCTCATGTGGTCAGCCAGATGCAATAGGGGTATAAACCGAGATTTGTCTGTCTCCAATGCCAGTGCCCTTTGTCACACGTTGCAGTTGTATCTGCTGGGAGTGGCTGCCTCCAAGATTTGTGTTCACATTATGTGTCTTGGGTCTTTGCACAGGCATCGTCCTCAAAGGTTAGACTGAAATTCGGCAGAAATCAAGGCAGCCACTAAAAAGGACCCTTTCCTGAATTCCCTGATTGCCCTGGTGGGATTTGTAGTCATTTTCTTGCCTAATTATTTTTAAGAATATGCCACCTGTGAAAATTCAATTTTATGATTTTGTTGTAAACTTTGGTACAGTTTAACTTTTAAAAATCCAACCTTTAATCTTATTTCAGTATGGAAAGTGTTGGTTTGATATACAAGGTCTAATTGCCCCCATCACATGCTAGAAATCCAAATGTAGTTAAACATTAAGGTTAAATGATGATATCACAACTTACTGGGTTTGCATTTTACATCCAATTGAAAACACAAACCCCTCGCCTCATTAATCCTTTGCAATCCAATTTTTCCCCCCCTAAATGAAATGATCCTTTTGGGACGCATTTATATCCTTTTAACAGCCGCCTGACAGTTCTGCTGATGGAGTTTGTATCCAACTTTGTTACTGGATAGTGACAACTTGCCCTGACGGATATGTGTACATAATTATTCTCTCGCAGTTAGATTTAATTAATGCTTACCCTCATCATGATCTTGCAGCCAGCAAGCTCTCTCTGCAGGAACCGTTAATGGCAAAAGGATTTCCCTTTTAGCCAAGAGAGACTCCAAAAGGCTTTGTAAAACTCCTATAGTTTTTTAAGAAGAAAAAAAGGTGAAAAAAATACTCATCCTGGCCTGTTCATTTGTTCCCTCTTCACTTTAATGCTGGAGACTAAATATAGGGCCGGAGTTGCTAACCCTAATTTCACATAACTGGCGCTAATATGAGCAGCTCCAGCAGATCACAGGAAGATATATACTTTTTAATATCCTGACTTAGAATTGAGGTGTCCTGGCTTTGTTTTGTTTATGTCTCTGTGCAAAATACGTATGTGTGTATTTTTCGAACCAACTGTCTCCCCAAATGCCACCCGGGGTTTAGCAATAAATAGCTCTGCAAGAGAGAGGATATTAAGAAATAATCAGCAGACGGTGGAAGTAGACAAAGGGAATTTGAAGATAAGATTTAGAAAAAGATCATTAGGAAGTTGATAATAAGGAGAGGGAGTGTGTACTTATAAAACCCCATTAACAAGAGTGCTTTACAAATCATTTGTCCCAGTCCACGCTGGTGAAATATTCATGTGCCATTTACTTTTTATTATTATAATGCCAATGCCTTGTGTTTGCAGAGAGCTTAACAGTTTATATCACATCCTGACATCCATTACCTCAAGGGATCTTTGGGAGTTGAACTGAGGAACATTCACTGATGAGGAGAGTGAGGCCCAGAGAGGTTAAGTCACTCACCCACACTTGCACAGCTAACAAGTAGAAGAACCTGCTTGGCATTGAAGCCACCACCTCTATAGTCAAAGCCAATGCATTCTTCACTTAGGTAGCTTAGGCTACCTTTCCTTAGGTTAGAAAATGCATGCAGGGAAGATTTAAGCAAGTGGCTTACGTAGCAAACCGTCTTTGCCTTCGTTTGTCTTGCTGAAGCCTCTGACTCTCAGTTTAAAGATGCCATCTGATTTGAGAGTAATATGATGCTACTTGCTTTAATGATTACATGCAATATTAATGATCATTATTACTGTGCGTTATTATGAGAGATTCATCCAGGAGGATCTGAGAGGCCGCCAGTAAAATGTGGTCATCTGAGGATAGGGGGAAATACACTCTTCTCTATCACCTCAAACACACTTTCAAGCTCTTGACCTTGAACCCCAAATAAAATAAAATATCCTAGAAACTCAAGACTGTGGCGTGGGAGATGAGTAGTTAGAAATAGCCCCATAATATAGATGAGAAAACTGAGGCCCAGAGGGGCAGGGACATCTCCACCATGAGTTAGAAGCAGGTCTGTGTACTCATCCAGATTTACTTAGTCCTGGTTGAGATCTCTGTCCACAGCACTTTTACTGAAGCCTTAAGTGAGAGGGGGTCTGAGAAATCTCATGTTTGACAAATGGAGAACTGAGACCTGCCTGAGTGAGGGAGTGGCTCACCCCACATCACATGTGGACCCAGAGGCACTTATTGTCTCCTTAATTTCTGTAAACTCAGCCCAGTTCCAATAATACTATTTGTGCCAATGTTATGTGCAAGGTATCATGGTAACAGCTGGGGTGACTTCAGCTTCCCCCAAAACTAGCTACAGGCATATTGTAGAAATGGGAGCAAAGAACAAAGCTGTTCACCCTCATTGGGCACTGCAGGTAAGAAGACTGGGAAATGGATTCTTCGGGAAGCCCAGGTTCAAATTGAAACAAGCTGACCTTGGAGAACAGGGCTCAGGAAAGGTGAGATGTGAGGAGGGAGAGGAGAATCGGAGGTGCTCCAGCCCCATCATGGAGTCTCTTCTTCCTTGCTTTACTTCTAATATTACTTCTCTGTGGCCCAGAGGAGGAACATTTGAATTGAAAAACAAGCAAGATGCCAGGAGCTTAGTCTTCTACATCGGTTGGCACTTTACAGTTTACAAAACACTACCCTGGTTTCCTTGTTGACCAAGGGCTTACTATGTGTCAGTCACCATGCCTGTTTCCACTACATCTAATTAAATATGCACAGTGCTCCTGTAAGGTCGATACTCTGACTACCTTTACACAGGTGAGAAAATTGAGGGTGCCCAGGCAAGGGCCACATGCCAAAGGTCACATAGTCAGTGGCAAAGCCTGGATTTGAATCCAGAGAAGTCAGACCCCCACAGGCCAGGCGCTTAGCCTGGGGCCTCCCTCTAGGAAGCCCCTAGAACCTCCAGAGCACAGGGCAGGAGTCCAGGCCCTATCCAAGGTCCTCCTCTGAATCCCAGTTGCCTTGCAGCGATGCTCAAGTGCCATCTTGCCAGGCTCAAGGCAGCTTGGGCACTCCCTGAGAACATGATAGAGATGCAGATTCTCAGACCCTGCCACTGCAGAGAAGCCTAGAATCTGTGTTTTCACAGCTCTGGGTGCTGCTGCTGTGTGATTAAGAGACGGCCTCTGCATCCTTGATTCTTTTATTGTGGACTCTCAGGGCAGAGGGGCCCCGCAGAACACTGAGGCCAGCCCTTTAGAGCTTGTCCCGTTCAGCTAGTATCTGGCTTTGTTCTTATTTTGTCTGGCC
Source organism: Galemys pyrenaicus (assembly GCA_019455555.1). Classification (NCBI taxonomy): domain Eukaryota; kingdom Metazoa; phylum Chordata; class Mammalia; order Eulipotyphla; family Talpidae; genus Galemys; species Galemys pyrenaicus. The sequence goes on from JAGFMF010011623.1 coordinate 4,314,389, forward strand.
AGTCATCAAAGCCAGCTTGAAAGGACTGGCGCTCTCGAAGCTTTGTGAACAGGCTCCAGGGACGCAGGCGGAGTTTCGTGCAGGGTATTGCGCTGCAGCGTGTGTGTGAATCACTAACAGGGAAGGGGCAGATTCCACCACGGTGTCTGTCTGCTGCTCCTTCGTAAACCCTCCCCTGGCAACCGTGCTCTGGCCTGCAGGCTGTTGTTTAAGTTGGTGTTGAGCAAGCAAGGGGAGGGGATCTTGCTGTCTCTGTCCACGGCTCTGCCCGGCCACGGCCACTCAGGTCATGCAGCAGTTAGGACTGACTTGCCCCTTCCTCCTTCCCACACAGTGGGGGACAGGTGCACCTTGGAGCTGTCCGCGTTGAGCTTATGTCCATACACAGGGTCAGTATCTCTTTGTCAAACCAGCCTGGCTTTTTCCCTGCCTGCCCCCAGGTGGCCTTGGGTAAAAAGTGAGTGGAAAGTTCCAGCACAGAACCACATGGGACCTGGGATATCCACTGATCCCTCTGACCCTATCTGGGTCTGATCTTGAATGCACCATTTCTATTTTATAATGAGCCCACACTCTCCCTTGTGCCTTGGTAGCCTGTGAGAATCCAGCTCGCAGCGGGCAGGTGTGACTTCCTGGTCTCTCATTAGAACCCTGTAGCAAACTAGGGGTTACCTCTCCTCCTCTCTGCTGCAGATGGCGTGGCCTTGCTGTGGGTGCTTGAGGGGCTACACTCTGAGTCTCCTAGTTGCTACCTGCCATAAGTTCCTCATGGCGTTAACGATACCCCCAGTGATTCAGGCGACAGGTCTGGATCGTGTGGGGCAACTGGCATCATTGGCACCTTAGCCTGATTCCTTGCAGAGACTTCTGTACTGCATCCCCTCCACCCCAGATCTGGCAGCTGTCCATGCGCTGGAGAAAAGGGTCAAGGAATTCCTCAGCGGGTAAAACGCTGCTCACAGCGCCAGCCAGCACTGTGCTTCCTTCCTGGAGGCTTGAGATATGAGATGCAGGGGTCCCTTTTCTGTCTGAGCACAGCTGTATGGCAGGCCATAGGCCACTGAACCCTAAAATCTACACTGATAAGGCAAACCTCCAATTCTTCATAGGATTTATCTCCTACCTTCCCAAACACAGATATCTTCCCAAGCCCTTAAAGGTACTTTTCCCTTTTATGTTCAGCTGGTCCCAGTTGCCTGATGCCTCAACAGAGTGGGCCAGTGTGACATTCCACAGAACGTCTAGGTGGGCCATGCCCCCTCCGGACAGCTGTGGCAGAGAACAGAGCAGTTGACTCAGTCCTGGGCAAGCCTGCAGGTGCACAGTAGTCCCATCCCATCCCACGTGCACGGAATCTACTTTCGATCCTCTTTCTAGATAGAAATGGAAGCAAACTTATTTTCCCGATCAGCGGCCACAGACTGTGTACCCAAGGCTGTGCTAATAGATGTAGTGGAGACACCACATCTGGCAGTTCCAGTTGAGCCTACCATTGGCTTGAGGTTGTGCGCGCACTGTCATCCTCCTGGACCCGTCTGAATGTTTAAGGGACCGGGTGAGTTCAACGGACATAAGCTGCAGGCTGCCGCCCCTGCATCCTTGGGGTTTACGAGATCACTTAGCACGTCACTCCTCAGGAGATGTTGGTTTTGCTTTCCTCTCTCGGTTGGAAATGGAAACGCCTCCGTTTTCTCTCGCCACTTCTGTAGTTTTACTCGTAGATCACAGAAGCAGTGGGGTGATGGTGATGTACATTATACCTCTGGTGACTGGGAAATCCTCATCTCTCTGAGCTGGACCTGGGCCTGAACGCCATCTTGCGGCCTGGCAGTCCATCCATGCGCGCCCGCTTCCGAGCCCTCAGTGACTGGGATTGATGTCGCCTCACATTCAGCCATCTTTGGAAAACCAGGCTACCCCTCTGGGTGGGGGTATGGTTACCTGAACTCAACGGCCACAGGTCGTGGAAGGACTGTGACTGTGGAGACTGGCTGTGGCTGCGGGGCACTCCTCTAGGGGAGACAGGCTGTCCTTCATGAGTGGGTTCTGGGCCAGAAACTGGGCAAGAAGTAGATTCTCAGCAACCCTCGCCAGCTCACAGAATGACTGCTCCTGCAGGAAGTGGGGAGCACGAGTGTGGGAAGGTGGGACGCTCAGCCGTCCCCAAACAGACGTGGTGACGGTCTCCTGTGAGCCACCACCTTCTCCGGTTTCAGGGCGGCGTGTCCCTCTCCCACATCCAGGAGGAGCCAAAATATTTTGTAATTGTTCAGCATCTGGCAATTACATAACTCTGAACACAAGTCATTCCCTTGAATGTGAAGTAGCGCTCTGCACGCTAGGGACTCGCCCTTTCACATGCCTGCTCTCATCTGTTCACCTCCACCTGGCAGAATCTACCCACAGTCCACCCACAGAGAAGCTTCTGGAGTCAGCCTCGTCTCCTGCCAGGGAAAGTCAGGGTAACAGACATGTCACAATTTGTGTTAGCCACAAATACCTCCTCTCAGAAAGAGCTGATGGAGCAGGAATCAGAGTCCCTACTTCTCAAATTATAAAACTCCTTTTTAACTTTAAAAGAGTCAAAGAATTTAATTTTTTCAAAATCGCACAGTGAGGAAGAGGCTGAGCTCAAATTAGCTGCAGGCACATGTTCTTTGCAGCATGGGTAAGGGTGGGCTCTGTTGTGAGCTGTGGCTTAGAAAACTCTGGAATGGGAGGTGAGAGAATAAGGTGAGGGGAGCCTCGACTCTGAGAGGCCCCGCTCCGAGGATGTGTTCCCTCAGAACAGACCCTGCTTTCCCTGTCTGCTCCGGCCCTGGCCCTCGTTCCCTACACCTGAAGCCATTTCCTGGGAAATCCAGAGCAATTTGGGAAATAACACACTGTGCCTGCGAAATGAAAATCGTTGCTTTCATTTCCTTCATTTCCCCAGAGACTTCCTCATAGAACCAAATAGGCAAGTTCCTCAAATGTAGATATGTTTGCAAGAGATTTCTAGGCTACAGGCAAATCCTCTCCTCTTTAGACGAGCCAGGCAGAGCTGATATGGGGTATCTTCTCTGTAGCACTGAGCTTTGGACTTAGCACATGTTTCCCTATGCATTGTCTATTCATTCTTCGCACAGATATGTATTGTGTGCCTTCTGTGTGTCACACCCTTGACTAAGTCAAGCATAAGGTGATGACAGAGATTCTAACCCACTGAAGATTATATTCTAAGGCCACAAAAGAAGACAGGATTTCATCTCAGGTAATGATAAATGTTGTGAAGAAAAAGAGAACATGTGGGAATGGAAGAAGAGGATATTCAGATACTGGTCACGGAGGGCTTCTTGGAGGAGGTGGAATGTGAGCAGAGACCTGTATGAAGTGGAGAAGGAACACTGGTTTTTGTTACCACCTACCATGTGTCAGGTACCACAGCTAGCTAGGGGGAGAGGAGAAGCTCCTGTCCACGGTTTGAGAAAATGTGAGAGAATGCCACCTTTTGATTCTTTCAACCCTTTCCTAAAACAGCTTTAATGTGTATTAGAGCAGGTTTCTTTCTTTTTTTTTATTTTTTAACTTTTATTTTCCCCTTCTCCCTGAGCTATTTAAAACCCTCAACGTGTCCAAGGGAAAAAAGGAATGCAAATAACAAATTGAATTTAGTTCATTTCAGTTGGATCTGAGCTCATTAAATTTGGTATTTGCAAAGAGGCCTTCCAGTATGGACCTCAGACTCATAGACCTTCCCCACTGAAGGGGAAACTGAGGCTCCTTGCCCGACTATCTCTTCTTCATCCTGAAACCTTGGTTGCCCTGAAATCCCACCGTCACCACCAGTCACCATCCTCAAGTAGCACCATATTGTCTGAAAGAGGTGCAGGGAAAAATCGATGGCTATAGAGACCACAAAGCTGGTTGCAAGGTGGCACTTCAGTGTCACTCCATAAGTACAGGATTACCAGATATGTTGGTTTTATGACCTGCGAGTTCTACTTCTATCATCGAGGTATGAGTGGGAAACTGCTATATTTTTTTAACTGGATTTTCCCGGTCTCCTAGACATACACACACACATGTGTACATGTAAACACTGCACACATACATGCACAACTTTATGCAGAGGGCCACGCTCATCTGACAATCTAAGAGTGACTCTGCTGACCGCAGAACGGCGTTTGCCAGGGTAGTGTGCGATCCTGGGCAGCCTGACTTGGAGGAGAGGGCCTTGGCAGGTGTGCTGAACGAGGCCAAGCTCCCACTGCTGCCTCCCAGCACGCCGTTTTCTGTCCTTGCCCTGAGAAGTAGGAGAAGCTACTGATGAAATCCTGTACCTTAGCCTTGTCTCCTGTTTTGTTGGTGCAAAGTGACAAAGATTATTCAAAGTGGCAGTTCCGTGAACCTTGTTCTTCATGACCTGTTTGCCTATTTTTTTTTCACTCCCCTGTGGTCTGAAGGCACACAGAACACTGGCTCAGACGTGCCTGTTTTTCACCAGGATTTACAGAGGTCACAAGAAACTGCACAGCTGCCCACATTCTGCTTTCAGTTTTCTCTCCTTTAGTACCGAGCTAAGCCAGGTACTCTGTGTCTCTCAAGCCCTGATCTTCCTTCCACCCTCATGCTGTCTCCTACCTCCACAGATTGGGTCTAGAATCCCAACTATTCCTTCTGACCCCCAGGATAGGAGCAACTACATATTCCCAGTCTGCACTGGGCTAGCCTCCTACCTGTACTTGACACAGAGTAGGTGTTCAATAAATCTGATGAGCAAACATATAACTAATTGAGTACAACAACACTACAAGTATCTGAACAGTCCAAAATGTATCACACCCTTTAACACTACCATCATATGTTATTATCAATAGATGGCATCAGAGATGGAAGAGTTAAAGGATCTGAAAGTTCACCAGGCCCCCCAAGAACACTAATGTAGCTGTTGGCACCGAGGCCATGGCTAAAAACAACTACTCTTATTTTACCCACAGTTTTGTGGGTCAGAAATTAGGGAAGGGCTGGGCTGGGCAGTCCCTGCTTGGAGTCCTGTGTGGTCACAGTCAAACAACAGGGGGCGCTGCGGTCCTCTGAAGGCCTAGCTGGGTTGGATACCGGGAATAGGCCACTGGCATGGGTGGTGGTTGATGCTAGTTGGTAGCTGGGTGCTCAGCTGGAACATTGACTAGCACCCCCCACCCCAAATATGGGGGCCTCTGAGTCGTCAATAACCACTGTGAATGGGGACCAGTCACTCATCATGCAACCCCTCAAAAGAGCCAAGTGAAGCTGCGTGACGTTTTCTGGCCGAATCTTGAAGCATCTAGTCTCTCCTGACCATTGTCTTAGTACAAGCAGTAACATATCACGCTGATTCAAGGAAAGGAGAGTCCACCTGTCATTGCGAGGTATGTTGGAGAATAGTTGGTGGCGGGCAAGACTGTGTTTAAAACCATCCAAGTCATCCAGGGGCAAGACTCAGACTCCAGATACTCTGACTCCCAAACCAATCATTTTTTGCTGCACCATGATATGTACATATATGATGCATTTTGAATATACAAAACAATTCAGAGCTAATGCAGTGTAGCAGTGAAGGCTTCGGTTCCCCAGATAGCTGCAGGAAGACTTATTCTACTAAAAACACAATTTCTGATAAATTATTGAATTGTCTCTGTTCCAATTTCATGCATGGAATGTAGAGGAGAAGTGAGAACACTTATTCCTCTGGGATTCCCTCTCTGCCCTTAAGTCTGACCAACAAGAAGAGTGTTATTTGAAAGCAATCTGTCTTTAACTAAAATTTGTTTTTGAGTCATGCACTGAACCGGGAACAGGTTGCTGGCCTTCATCTGATAAATGCCACCAACAAGTTTATGGTGTTCTTTTTTTTTAATTTATATGATTCATGTTCATTAAAGAGAGTTATAGCCACTCCAGGATTTTCCTCCTGTTTCCTTCTGGAATGCTTATAGTTTTAGTACTTGTATGTCGTTCTGCGATCCGTTGTGACTGAATGTGTATCTACGGTGTGAACTAAGGATCTGTGTTCATTTCTTTGAGCATATGGCTCCCTGTTGTTCCAGCACCATTTGTTGAAAACCGTTTCCTTTGACAACATTATCAAAAATCAGTTGTGTGTATATTTTGAACTCTCTATTCTGTTTCACTGTTGTATATGCCTGTCCAATAAAATACTGTCTTGCTTACTTTTGTTTTATACTAAGCCTTGAAAACAGGTAGAAAATGTCCTCCAGTGTTGTTCTATTTTTATATGCTTGGCTCTTATAGATTACCCATACATCCATATAAATTTACGAATCACTTTGTCAATTTCTACCCCCAAAAAATGCCTGCTGGAACTATAACTAGAATTACATTTAACCTACAGAAAAATCGGAGGGGCGGGAGACTGATCTCTTAGCAATATTGAATCTGGCAACCCACAAGCCTGGTCTATAGCTCCGTATTTATTTTGGTCCTCTTTCATCCCAGTTTTCTTCTATTTTCAGTGGAGAGATCTTGCATGCCTTTTGTTAAACTTATTAAGTAGTTTAGAATTTCTTGTATTGTTGTAAATGGAATTGTTTTTGAAATTTCATTTTCCAATTGTTTGCTGCCTATATATAAAAATACAATTAACCTTTTATATTAACCTTTATCTTCAACCATGGTAGAGTCACTTATTCTGAGAGTTATTTTGTGGCTTTTTTGTGGTTCTTTTTCTAAATAATCATATCATCTGCAAACTATTTTCATTCCTGTTCTAATCTTTGTGCTTTTTCTTGCCATCTTGAAGTGGCTTGAGCAAGGTTAATCTCAATGTTTTATTTTCAGCAGTTTGATTGTAAGTACAGACTTTTTTCTTTTCCCATGTTATTCTTTCGGCTGTTGCCTGAGCTCTGTGAATTTGCTCACTTTTAGCTTATGCTAAATTTGGTAAAATCTGCAACTATTTCTTTAAATGTTTCAGTTTTTACTGTCTTCTTTTTCCTTGTCTCCTGTAACTCCATTTGTCTATCTATATTTAGAACTTTTGGTATTGTCCATGGATCCTTCAGATACTGTTTAAGTTTTTAAATCTCCTGTTTACCTTGTTCAGATTAGAGCATTCTTTTTTTTTTAAAGATTTATTTATTTATGCATACAAGCACTGGGGTACAGGCCAGAGGTGCGGGGAGGTGAGAGAATCCACCAGACAGAGCAGGGGGCAGAACAGGCAGATCAACAGAAGTACACTGCTGAGGGGAGCAGCGGGCCAAGCAGGAGAGGTCTGCTGCGCCATGTGGGTCCCCTCCCCAGCCGGTGGCAGGGATCGAATTCATGCTGCAGTGGCTGTGGTTTGCTTCATAGTGTGTTGCTTAACCCACTGCGCCACCAGGGAGGGCCCCAGATTAGGGCATTCTTATTCATCTCTCTGCAAGGTCACTGATGATTTTCTGTTATCTCCATTCTATTAAGCTTTTCCAGTGATTTTTAAAATTTCATGTTTTTTTTTTTCCGCTTTTCAGTCTCACAATCTTCATTTGCTTATCTATGCGTGTGTGTAATTTTCCTGTGAATAATTCTTACATTATTTTATTCATTATCATCATCTTCTTTTTTACTTAGTTGAGCAAGTGGTAGCAGAGGTGATAAAGTCCTTGTCTACCTGGTTGGTCTTTGCTGATTGTCTGCCCCTTGGGGTGAAACTCTTTTGGTGCGTCACTAGTAGAGTAATTTGGATTGAATTCTGGAAATGGTGGATTTATTGTATAAAGATGTTAGGATTCTGTTTTTCAAAGAATGCAGGTATTTGGTTTATATAGGCAGTGAACTTGACCCCACCTTACCTGGCTTGCGGAGCAGCACGTACCTTGGTTACTTCCTTTGTCCGAGCTGTTGGGAGTCTGTGTCTCACATGTGGCTCGGAAGTTATCCAGAGATGTGACAGAGATTGTCCATGGTTGGGAGACCCTTCTATGGGACTCTCCGTCTCTGGAATCCTCCTCACTCCCTGGTGGCCCGGCTTGATCTGTGACCTGCCCTCTGGCCCTCCATCCAGAAGAGCAGCAGACTTTTCTTGGTTTTTGGTTGTCCTGAGCTGTACTGAATGATGAACATGCTTGGGACAATGTAAGAAGATGGGAAGTTCATCTTCCTGTGCTACCTGCTTCCTCCAAGTGCCAACTGCTTTCCACTACATGCCTGCTTCGGTCTCCTTCCCAGAGCCCTCAGATAATCTGTGTGTATGTTTTGTTCAGAATTTATTGTTACCTGCTGGAGGGAGAAGTTGTGTCTTAAGCCTTCATATCAAAAGCAGAAGTTCTACTACCTTCAGTGGTAATCAGTTAACTCCTATACTATTTAAGTTTTTTACCCCATCTTAAATTTAAAATTAAACTTAATTCTTCATCAAGACACATTTAATATTCCAACATAATTAGACATGCCTGTCCAGTTGTACATGAAGATAGTAATTTTCAACATATTTATAAATAATATTGCATTGAGTATAGTGTTGCATAAAATATTTCCTATATTTAGGATGGTTTCCTTAGGGTGAATTCCCAAAAGTGGGTCAAAGGGAATGGCATTTTTAAGGCTCCTTTTTATCTTGCCAACTTGCTTCCAAAAAGGGCCCTATAAATTTGCACAGCTTGCAACAATTTAGGAAAATGATCATTTCATAAAACCCTTGCCAGCACTGGATATTATTAAACCAAAAAACCAGCATTTCTACTTCAAAAGATGAAAAATCATAACCAAGAATTTATGAACACATGCACACATAATATTTAAATACCAGAGGATAGACTTTACTGGTTCTATAACTGGGGACTCTAAAAACGAAATAGATGTATGACAAAGAAGACACTGAACAACGAAATCCCAAACAAAATAATCACAGAGGGTTACAGCGAAGGAGGAATTTGGGAGACTTGCAAAGAGAAGCTATATTTGTATAGGAAACTAAAAGAAGAAAGGCCAAAAATGTAAACGAATTTAGCCCAAACTTATGAAAATACTACCAGAAAAGGCTGACACTTCAAATTTGTCAAGCAGGGTGGGAAAATTTGAAAGAAAACAAACAAAAATAAAATCAGCTTTTAAAATTGCTTTTGAAACAATAAAAACAAGAAAATGATTGTCCTATTGCATGAATCAACTGAAACCTTATTACGAGATGAAAGTATAAAACTAAAATTTATTCTGAATCTGTCAGATCTGTCACTTATGAAGAAAAAAAATCTGAAAACTGGGAAAGGGAGAATAAAGATGTTTCATGAGAGAAAGAGTTCTACACAGTGGAGGCACTACAGGCTTACTTTGAAATGTCTGCATCGGTTTCGATATCCTGACACAAATAAATTACTTACAAGTGCTAAATAATTTCATGATGATGTGTTTCTAGAACCATAGCGATAGCTTTTCTTTTGGAAGAATCAAAGTTGTTTAGAGACGCCTCCAAAATTCTGAAGAAGGACAATTCTTATGCTGCTTCTAGATGGTTGGTGAGGCACTTTTGACACTTGATTTTGATTCTCAAGAACGAGGTTGGTTGGTGAAATTTACTTAGCGAGTCTGCGGGAAGGGAAATTGGTGAACACTGGAACCCATCATGGGTTCCCTAAGAACAAATCATGCCATGTGAACGTGAGCGTTTCTACTTTGGATAGATTTGTTGCCCAGGTAGGTTAGGGGGATACCACAGGTACAGGGAGCCTTAATGGCAACAGGATATTTGACAAAGCTCATATATTAATTTTTGCATCTGTTCATTTGAACATTCTGTCTTATCCAATGAAGCACAAGTTCTAAGATAGAAGGACTATTTCTGTTTCACTTCCTAGTTCCTATCACTTCCCAGCACCTTCTAGACTCTCAACAGATATTTATTGAATGAATTTTCTAAAGGGGGAAAAATCATAGAGTGCTTGATAGTGTAGGCAAAAGGTTCATTTTTATAACGTGGTACACCAAAGCACTTTCATTAAAGGACTTAGATCAATCTGATGGGAGTTCTGTTACCCTAACCCATCAAGTCCTAATGTCCATCTCGTTCTTTTCAACGCTGATGTCTTTTCTGTATAAATGGGAAGACCTGGTTTGGGATACTGTGAATAGCAAGGACCACAGTTAGACATAATTCCCAGACTTTCTCTTCTCACTGACTGCATGACCTTGTCGAAGACATGTAGTCCTTATAAACATCAGTTTCTTAATATTCAAAGCAAGGATATCAGCATTAACATAATTATATTCATATGCGCTATATAGCTTTACTGTACACAAACTTTTGGTCCTATATTTGGACAGTAGTAACGATTCATTCCTTATCTTGCTTTCTGATTCTTTTCATATTAACCCAATTCATAGGTGGCCTATAGTCAGGGAATCATGAAAATGTGAGATCCCAGAATTATGACAAACCCTATCTTGAGCTACAAGAAAGGGCTGAAACATACAGATACAGTTTAGTAGTGTAAAATGCTGTTTACTTTTGTTTAGAAAAATCAAATCTATAAACACAGGATGGGAAAGACCAGATTCTTTTGCAGTGTGTGTGAACAAAGAACCGTAATGAAGAACTGGGACTGAATGAAGAACTGCACATGTAAACAAGTCAGCTGCCAATACAGCAGAAACATCATGTCCTGGGCAGTCACTGTCATTTGGGTCGTGAGGACTGACCACTTCTGCTCCCTGAGAGTCGGCTCACACCTCAGTTATCAAGTCTAGTTCTGAACCTCAAACTCTTAAAGGAATTTGAGCCAATTAGAGTTTATTGAAAATAACCTGACCTAAAGAATTAGAAATGTGGGAAGCATATCAAAACCCCTATGATGTGAAATTAATGATGTAATACCCGGTGTTAACAGAGGATGTAGAGAAATAGTTACTTTATACACAGCCAGTCAAGGTGAAATTGGGATAACCTTTCTGGAGGACATCTTGACAATGTGGATCAAAAACTCTAAATACATCAATCCCCTTTGATCCAGCATTTTGTCTTTTTATGTGCAAGAAATGTTTACACCTGGATGCACAGGAATGTGTCGAAAGATTTATCTTTAGGGACGTGTGATGCAGTATTACAAAGAATAATTGAAAGCAGTAGAAAGTTTAGACAATAGGGAACTGGTTAAATAAATGATGATAGATTGATACAGTGGAATCTATTGCAGGCATTAAATACTATTAGAGGTGAATACTTAATGATATGAAAAAATGCATATGACACATTTTAGCTGGCTTTATTTTAATTCCACAAGCAATCTCAGTTCATTTTGAAAACAGAAAAATACAGGTAAGCAAAAAGAAGAAAATTTCAGTATTCATAGAAAATTACTGTTAACATTTTATTGGCTATAGGTTTAGATATACATAGGTATTGGTATACATATAGCTTTAGAGATCTGACTATATACATCATATGTAAATTAACTATTAGTAGAAGTGTTAAATATAGTTGCAGCCCAAACAACATCAATTCATTTTCACATAAATGAATGAAATCGATAGATAGATATTTTTAAACAAAGCAAAGCTCACAAGATGTACTCAAGTTACAAGACAATATAACCCAGTTCTAAAAATGTATGACTATAAATTTATGTTTAGAAACTAAAAACTGGAAATAAGAGAACTCAGTTGGGAATGGTAATACTTGATTTGATTATTGTTTCTCTCTGTGTTTTCTTCCTTTTATTTCTAATTTTCTACAGTAAATGTGTATTGGCTTTGTAATCCAAAATAATCATAATTTTTATCAAGCATAGGGTATTGAGGGTGGCTAAATGTGTTTGGAATATTTAGCTTGGATGGAAGGATTATTAATGGGCACACAAGGAGTTTCCAGACAGCAGAGGACTATCGTATGGGGTTAGGAATAAATAACCTGGACTTGTGGTTCCAAAGGACCAGACAGGATGTAGAGAATGGAAATTACAGCCATCTTAATTCCTGTCCAGCCTCACAGATCTGGATCTGCTCTCTTAATCTATTACATCTCCTGGTCCTGCTCCTGTCTCCTCGTCTCTGCTCTGTCTCTTACAAACGCTGTGACCTTGATGCCATGTGTGGTGTCTCTGACCCTCAGTCTCCTCATCTTTCAGTGGGTTAACAGTGCTCATCTCATCCAATAATGGTGAAGGTCAAATGGGCTGCTCTCTTTGGAAAGAAAGTTAAAGTGTGAAGTGTTATGCAATCTATGCTAATGTTTTCTATTTGTTCAGTCTTGTGGTGACTGAAAGGACAGGGAATGTGGATGGTGGCAGGAAAGATGCAGGACTTCATTCTCCTGGATACATCGTTCATCTTTCTGTTGCCCAGGGCTGCCATAGGCTGACAGCTTGGAAGGAGTGTGGGGTTTTGTAAGAATGGACAGGAACACAACCTGCCACCCCAAACACCGTGCCTTCACACGGCCGCAATCTCTGATCCTCATGAACTCTGGAAGTCAGATTCATAAGGGCAAAGGGGATATGGGTTGTCTTGGTTTCTCAATGGGCCTCAGCTGGGGAGACCCAAACATCTGTGGGTGACTCAGATCACGGGAGGCTGGAATCCACTAGATGCTTCTTATGATCTCTGCCACCTGGGTCAGGATGACTTGAAGGCTGGGCTCAGCTGGGATGATTGACTAGGCCACGCCAGTGTGGTGTAGCCATGTGGCTGAGACTGCACAGTGCAGTGGCAGGTTTGCAAAGAGGGAGCAAATGGCTAGATGGTTGGTACTTCAAGAGAATAGATGAAAGACGCATGGCCCTCCACGACCCAGCCCTGGAGGTCATGCAGAGATGACTCCTGGCAGCCTCTTTATTACAGCACCAAATCAAGGGTAGGAAATTAGAGCCCACCTTTGATGAGAGAGTAACAAAGATCACATTGCAGAAGAGACAGGGGTGGGAGATTTTGTTATGGCTACCTTTGGAAAACACAGCCTCCCACAGGAATGTTTTGGAAGATGAAGCTTTGCTTTCATGAGATACTGAGTTAAGCTTGATTAGAGAGTTTCTCTGCCTCTTAGTTCTTTGGGGCAAATTTTAGGGATCCATTGAGCTACCTCCCCCTCTTTAGTGGTGGGATAATCACCTCTGGGATGGCTGTATTATAGTGAAGGTCAAGTGAGGAATGAGCTTAAACTGCAGCCATAAAGAGAATCTGTGTTTTTAAAAATAAGCATAACTTTTATTAAGTATCTTATTTTATTAACAAGCATTAGATCATCATGGAAGGAAAATTATGGAATGCAGATGAGCACCAAGAAAAAATTTAAATACCTAATTTTAAAATGACTACCCAGAGCAGAACCACTAAAGCCCCATAATACATTTCCTTTGCTATCTTTTTATGTGCACGTATATATGCCTGCATTTACATACAGAATGGGGTCATTTTGTGCTTACAGTTTTGCCATATGCTTTTAAAAACCTAGTTCATAACCTCAGTTCATGAACATTGCAAAGACATTTTTTACTTTCCTCTTCTTTATTTTTACATTGAAATATAGTTACCTTTTAGTACACACGCTCAGTGGCCTTCACAGCAAAGATCAGCAACTATGTGTCAATTCCTCAAGTGGAATCCAGCTTTGCATTCTTCTCTGTGTACTCTTTCACCCCACCATACAGCATGGTGAAATTTGCATGTCAGTAAATATAGATTCATGTCATTGTATTTAAAGGCCTCATGAATGTCTATTGGAGAGAGATAACATCACTTTTTTTTTTTAATCAGTTCCCTATAATGGATTTTGGTCAATTTATGTCCAAAATTATAAACAGTCATGTTTAATCACTATAAACACGCTTTAACCATAAAGACCAATTTTAAAAATTCAAGATGGATTCCAGGAATGCTCCAGGAATGCAGAATCTTCTTTTGGGGGTTAGTAATGCAGGGTTTGAATCCTGGCCCTGCCACATAACTGCTGCGTGACTGCAGGCGTGAAGCTCCGCCTCTCTCCGCCTCTGTTTCCCCATCAGGGAGTAGGAATGCCATGTAGAGTCTCCTCTGCGTTAAGTGCCCAGGCCCATAGCAGCTGTGTCAGGGCATCTCCCAGTGTGGATGCATGTGGCCATTCATGGGCAGCTGGGACTTGAGTGATTTAGTGGACATGGGACGTTTCAGCCATTTCTTTCCTCTTCCCTTGACTGGCGTCATTTGTATTCCCTGGGCAGTTGGGGGTCAGATGGGACTTTGTACTCCCAAGCTACATATTTCTCTATCTGGCGTAGTTCTGGGCAATCTAAAAATGCAATATCGCTGTCATCAGCTCGAGGAAGACATGGAGCCAGAATAATTTAACATGTCACCACCATCCATCATGATAGCGGGAGTGTGGAAATGGCGAAAGGCAGCGAGAGCCCACCGGAGGAGGCAGAGTGGGGCTTGGACAGGGAAGCCCAGTCAGAAGTCAGAGGTTTGCAAAGAAGAGCAAGGAGTGAGTTTTCGCAGGCCCAGCAGAGGCCAGGCTTCCTGCCTCCAGCCCCGCCTTCCCCATTAAATGACTCAAGCAGTTTGAAGGCTGAGTCCTCTCACGGCCAACCTGGGCGCAGGTCCCAGGTTTATCCCCAACTCCATCCCGAATGGCTGTGATCCCGGGGCAGCCTATGAAATACCTCTGACCTTCTCAGTTTGTCAGCAAAATTGGGAGAGAAATGGCCACAGAGAGGCTTAGCGTCATGCCTGGGATGTCTTCGTGGCTGCCCTTCTAGAAAGAGAGCTCCAGGGAGTCAGGAAATTCGCCTCTTTTTTATTCATTGCTTTGTCCTGGGCCCTTGGTCAGTACTGTTGATGGTGAACGAGTGAGCGAGTGTTGCAGGGATTATTGGAAGTGACCCCTGGCTCCAGCGCACGTGGAATTGCCATCCTCTGTGTCCTCCAGCCCTGGGCTTAGGGCACATGACGCTGAGACTTGACCCCGTCAGCACAGCTTCGTGTTCTCTGTGTCTCAGCTGCCCCTCCCTTCTCAGCTCTCACATCCCCCACTCTAAAGTTCTGTTATCAGCGATGCCACATGCACAGAGGGTGTCAGGGCCTCCCTGGTGGCGCAAGGGTTGAATGCCGCACTGTAGGGCTTCCGCAGCCACTGCAGTATGAGTTTGATCCCCAGCCAGGGAGGGGACCCACATGGCACAGCAGACCCCTTCTTTCTTGCCCATCTCTCCCCTCAGCAGTGTATTTTAGCTAATCTTGCCTGTTCTGTTCCCCACTCTGTCTCTGGTAAATCCTCTCATGCCCCACGCCTCTGGCCTGTACCCCAGTTCTTGTATGCATAAATGAAAATCTTTTTTTTTTAAAGTGAACTGAGGGTGTCTTATTTGTACTTTTTATGTGTTGAAGTAAAAGTCATGTAAAGTTGGCCATTAACCATTGTACAGTATATATTTCAGGATCCATTAGTACATTCTCAGGGCTATGCGTTTATCACTTCTATCCACTTTCAAGATGTTCTCATGACCCTGAAGAAAAAGTCCTTACTCAATAGCAGTCACCCTTAGGCCTCTCCTCCCTCTGTCTATCCCTGAACCCTACATTTTCTGTCTCTTTAGGTTTACTTATCTGGATGTTTTATATAAATGGAATCATATAATATGTGACCTGCTTTCACTTAGCAAAAATTTGCAAAGTCCAGCCCATCGTCACATGTATCACTTTCCTTTTAATGGCTGAATGATATTCCATTGCGTGGATGGACACCTTTTGTTTATCTGTTCATAAGTACATCCATCTTTTTGCTATTGTAAATAGTGCTGCTAGGAACATTTCTGTACAAATAGTTCTTTAAACTCTCTGTTCAGATGAAGTCCAGCAAGATTGGTGGGTCCTATGTTAATTCTGTGTTTAATCTTTGGGAACTGCCCAACTGTTTTCCACAGTGGTGCATTCCTGACAGCAACGTGCGAGGGTTCCAATTTCTCTACATCTTTTTCAGCACCTGTTATTTCCCCATTATTTTCAGTGTGGCCTCCCTAATGGAAGGAAAGTGGTGACCTTATTGAGGCTTGGCTTTGCATTTCCCTGGAGGGTCATGATGGATCTTCTCATGAAAACAAAGTGTTTGTGAATCAGACAAAAGCCAAGTTGAAGTTAGAGGTCTTGGCCCTTGGTAATCTGTGGATCTGGAACAAGCAGCGGCGAGTCTGAGGGTTGGCTGGCGCCCCCGGCACACTTTACCTGAGAGATGTCAGATGGACCGTGCATTCCAGGTGCCCAGGGGAGCTGTCCCCACCCTGCCCTGTGCTCAGCATCCCTCTGCCTGCTTCCTGCCTCCACCACTCCCTCCTCCACACCCACCACCTGTCCCCACCCTCCAGCATCAGAAGAACCAGAAGCCCATGGAATGGGCCCAGAGAGATACTGCCTCCACTCCATTGTTCCTGCCACGATCTGATCATTCCTGCTTCCTTGGTCTCTGGGTGGACCTACTCTAGCAGCCCCATGTAATTAATGGCTGCACTTTAGTGCACTAAATCACCAGTTTCATATGAAAATGCTAGCAGAGGGGGTTCTTTTCCATTCATCTGAATCATCTCCAAGTCAGTCCATAATTGGCCTCTGGCCCCTTCAGGTGGTGGCCACTGCCTCCCCGAGATATCAGAGCAGCCAAGAAATCGCCCCCCCCCCACCATGGGCATTTCCATTTCTTTTAAGCACAGAGAAGAAGCAACTAAATGAGAAATGTGCCCTCACCTTGCTGCTTTGCTCTTTGCGTTAAATGTGTGCAGATCCTCTTCCTCACGGGCCAGGTGAGCTGAGAACCATCATTCCCCCTTTGGAGATGAATCCAGAGAGTTAGGTGCCTTGCCCTGGCTCACACAACTAATTCATGAGACCTACGATTAGAACTCACATTTCACTTCAGTATCCTAATTTCATCCTGCTACTTGGCCCAGGAATTACGCTAGTGTAGAACCTACTAGAATAAGTGCCTGAGGGCAGTGTCAGTGGCTACTGTCTTTTATTAGAATCTGACCCACACCATTGATCATTCAAATCACATTTTAAAAAAAGACTCAACCCCTTAGTGGGCCTGTGGCTTATTCATCTCTTTCCTGTGCCCAGATCCTGCCCTTAATTATGCTCAATAATATCTGTTGGACAAGAGCCTCCATTAGTGTGGTAGGCACTTGAGCTGCATACGTTCAATATTTCGGTAACAATAATTTGATGTTAATTACATGTTAAAATGAGAGCATTGGGGTATATTTGGTGAAGTAAAATATATTCTGGAAATAGGTCTTACCTGTTTGCTTGGGCCTCTTTAACTCTGTGACTAGACCGTGGCACAGGGCAAGTGTCCGTGCAGCAGATTTCTGTGGGTGGAGGCCAGCTGCTCAGAGCCTCAGCTTCCTCTCTGGAAATGGTCTTGAGGGCCAGGGGGTGAGAATAGATGGGGGGATCCATCCATGGAGCTGTGAGGGTAGCTGGGGGCCTGATCTCTGTGTGCTTGGACCTGCTGACTTCGGTAGCGGATCTCCAGAGTGTCATCAGCGCGTGAGAGACCAGAGACTCCAGGAGGGAGCAAGCCTGGGGCACCTCACACGTGCACACGCCTCTCCTGGCTACTTCAGCCAAGGGGCAGGCTCTGGGGGTGGGCAGCCCTGATTTCAACCCCTGCTTCCTTTCTCCCTACCTCACATCACCTCTCAGACAGGATGTTTGTTTATCTGAAAAGGAAGCTCCACCGTGCCCTCCTTGTGAAGTCGGCTGCAAGCACTCAGCGAGGTCTTTGCTTGTGTGTTACTGTTCAGCCGAGACAGGGGGACTATACTGCAGCTTCTCTCTACATCTGCGTGTGGCTCTTCCCCGTACAAGCTATGGGATCCTGGGCCCGTGACTTGATATCCCTGTACCTTCATTTCCTCACCCATTAAAATGGGAGTGAAAATAGCTACCTGCCTCTGAGGGTTATTGTAAAGACCCAACGAGTCAGTATACACGAACACTTTAGCACAATGCCTGGCGGAGCTGTGCAAGGGCAAGCTCTCCTTATTGTACGATGATTGTCACCCCCACTAAACTTTCCAGGGAAAGAACCCCTGGCACCCTGTCTGCCATGTTCACCATAATGGATAAGCGTAATGAGCCATTTGTTTGAAAGAAGGGGGAAGATAAGGAAGAGGGAACAAGGGAGGGAGGGAGATTTAACTGGATGTGTAAAACTACTGGGTTGGTCTAAAAAGAGACATGTAAAGAACTCGGGTCCTCCCAGGAGCAGACTTTCCACCTTTGCTGTCCAGGACACGACAGGAAGTATGGCAGACGCTTTCTGCACACAAGGCGACTTTATCAGGTGCCTTCATTTCCCCGTTGGTTGAGAATTATGCAGAGAACAAAGGTATTCCGTCCCCTCATCTTCCTTCCCTTCCACCTCCTTCATCCCTTCCTTCCTTCTCTCCTTTTTCTATAACAGTAAAATATTCATTTAAAGAGCTCTTCGGTCCTCTGGAGACCTCTGCTCTTCCACTACTTCTAGAATCTCCAGGGGACTCCTGCCAGCTTCATTTCAAAGGAGAGATTTTCAACAGGGACTGCACGGGGTGGAATCTGGGGTCTCCTGCCATCTCCAGGCCCAATGCTTTGTTGCAGGGGATGGGAGAGGTCTGCAGAAGCAACAGGGACAGACCCTGGCCAAAGACATCTTTGAGGACAGAGATGCCCTTTGTACTCACCCATTCATCACAGCGTACTGTCTCAGGGAAAGTGGAACAGGTAGGAGAGGGGACAGGTGTTAACTCTCCATTTTACAGAGCGTTCAAATAAGATACTGTCACAAGGAACCACAACTTGAGATCAGCTATCAGACAAGGTACCAAGTCTACCTTCACTCTTCATTAGCAAATCACGTGTCTGAATCTTGGTTGCTTCATCTATAAAGTGGTGTCAAAGACCCTCTCCATGAGTACTAGGAATTTGGGGTGGGATGATGTTTGCTAAGCTCAGAACACAGTGTTGGCCACGGTTGAAGGAAGGACAGGCTGCTTTTGCAAAGGTTCTCTCTTGAGTCACTTCAAGGAAAGCAACAAGAAGACTTGAGAACCCAAATTTGGAACTGAACCAGCTAGCCCTGTAGCCTACAACTCACTGGCCATGTGAATTCTGGCATTAGCATTGCCTGTGCGTGTTTTGTGTCTCTGTTTTATCATGTGATTTGTTATTTGCACTTCCCCTATGACTGTATCTTGATGAGAATTATATACAGGAATATAAACAGTTCTTCTCAGCACATAGTAGGTCGTTTTAACAATATTGCTGGAATGAATGTCGTAACAAGAATGTGTGGGCCCTATTTATATGCTGACTGTCATTTCCAGTGCCCTTCCAGAGGAAATGACACAGTAAATTCTTTCGTCAACTGGTAACACTTCCCTCTGGTACATGTTTTTCTCCTTCTGGTAGGTAGTTTTTGAATAGGTACTAGGTTTGCACCGTGCTTGATTTGATCAAGTCAGAACAATGATAGGGTAAGGCAGTGCCCTCTACCTCCATTTTTCAGCTCTTAAGTCTCCATCCAGGTCCATGACTTTTACTAGACTCTTAGGTCAGTCTGCTAGTGTAGGTGTCTAAAGCCCACAAAATCAATAGTTTCCCAAACCAAAGTACCTATTCTCCCCTACCCACCACTCAGCCCCAACACGGTCTGATGTTCTCCCCTCTCTGTGTCCTCTCTGGAGTAAAGAAGCCATCATTTGGTCCCCCTCTTCACATCCTGTACTTTTTTGTAAGAGTGAAAAAGTGAGAAAACTATAAAGAAGAAACAATGATGCATGTTTCTCCCTTCACAATGAGCCACTCTTAGTACTTTGGTGTACTTTCTCTTCCTCGTTTTAGTAATTAACTCCTCGTTATATGTGAGTGCTGCCACATTCCTCTGAACTTGTCTCTGAAGCAACTCTTGCACTGTGCTCTTCTCCTCCTCGTTCTCTCTGCGTGAGCCTCAGCCAGACCCTCTTCTCCTCTCACCTGGGGGACCACTGATCCTCTTACCTGTTGACCCTCCCTGGCACCTTCTGAGTTCTGTGTGCCAGTGTCATAGCCTTCTTGTATGTACAGTTGATGAACTAGTCTCTTGTTCTGGAACCTTCCATGACAGATGCACATGATGATCTGTTTTCTTGCTCTCAAACTTTCCATGACACCCAAAGTAAAGTGCCCTGTCCTCTGTGCCACGCTCAGATCTTTCCACTGTGTGGACCACATCTGCTTCCCAGTAGATGCTGCTGCCCAGCTGTGCATGTTTCCCTCACCCTGGCATTGTTATAGCCCTTACCTTGGAACTTCATCTTCTACCACTGAAGCCATTTGTCCTTCCAGCCCTGACTTACATCTTCCTTCCCATAAAGACATTCCAGGTCTTCCAAGTTGGCGTGAATTGCTCTCCCCCACATCTTAGCATTTGGGTAAACATAAGGCATCATTAAAGTCAAAGGCTCTTAGGATCTCATTGGTCTCCTCGACTAGTGTCTGACCCCTTGGCTGCCAAGGACCTGGCGACATCTGTTTTCTCCTCTCCCATGTCTGACTCTGAGCCTGAAAGATAGCAAGCACTTCACTGCATTGTGTGTGAAAGTGTTTCCTTTTAGGTTGGCTCCTCCTACAAAGCAAGAGTCTTGCTCCATTCATGCAGTGCCATCAGGAGTTTTACCTGCCCTGTTTCTTTGATCTTCAAAGCAAACCCCTATTTGAAGGAGAATGATCCCTGGGTTCACAAAGGTGAGGTCGTGCCTCAAGGTCAAGTAGCCCTAAGCTGTGATTAGAACCCAGTGCTTTCTCACTGCTCTGCCTGAGCAACCTCCATAAGCCACACCTCCTCCTGGGTCACGTGGGATCCACAGAGAGATGCCTGGAGAAGGTTGAGGGCTTAACAGCTGCCTGGGACCTGCAGCCCCTGACACTTGTGCTCCCTTGCAGGGGGAATCAGCTTCGGGAGAACCAAGGGGACTTCGGGGTCAGAGGCAGATGACGAGACCCAGCTGACATTCTATACCGAGCAGTACCGCAGTCGCCGCCGCAGCAAAGGTAAGGTCGTCCGCGGGAAGGGTCTAGACCTAGAGGGTGTGGGAAACCTGGGGACGGATTCATTGCTCAGTGACAAGCCCCTAAATCTGCAGCCTGGTCCTGATCTTGTTAACAGAGAGCTTGGCCTCCGATTCTCTGGCTAAAGTAGTGAGGATCATTATAATTCTTTGCCCAGACTCCCTTCTTATTTCCTTTCTGTCCTCCCTCATTTCTAAAAGGACAGTATTTTAAGTCTGTGCAAGGTGTTTTTGTTTGCTTGTTTTGTTTAATCTAGCACAAGAAATATCTGAGAGAACCAGATGGAAAGGAAATTAGGAGCAAGAACAACAGTTCACACCCAGGTTGGATGGTGCAGGGCCACGCACACCACACTGGGCGGGGCAGGGGTGGAAGGAGCTGACAGCTGACCAACTGACGTCAGAGGTTCGTAGCCACCAATGTGCAGAAGCAAGCACAGTCAGCAGGGAAACGTGCAGAGTCTGTGGGCCAGAACCAGGTGCATAAAATTCTGTTTCCCTAACACCAAGACCAGAGGGAGACTTCTCCAGTTGGTTCTTCTCAACAGGACACATGGGCCTTTCTAGATAGGTCTTGGAGAGGAGATCAGGGTTGATGCATAACTGCTTCTCATGTGCACACGCAGTGTCAGCTGGAACGTGCTAAAGCAGGATCCCTTGGAGGGCTGGTCCTGGGGGCCGGGCCACAGCGCTCGGATGGTGGAACCCGCCTTGAAGGGAGAGGGCAGCTGATTTCAGGCCATCGGCTGTGCATGCCACTTTTTTGTTCTGAGTGTTTGAGGAAGAGGGCAAGTACCAAGTCCAAGGTTACATTTTCGGAAGAGAACTTGGGATGCAAACCTGAACTCCAAGCTGGCAATTAAGGGCAGATCCAGGGACTCAGGTCAAGCTCTGGAAGCAGCTAGGGTCTTCCACAAACACAAACATGATGGCAGCTGGACAGGGTGTGTGGCAGGCCTCGGCCCTCTCACCCCTGCACAGAGGTGGTTGGAGAGGGCCTGGAGTAGGGAAGGAGGGGTCGGACTTCCCCACAGCCTGATTCTGCTGACTTACACCCACCTTAGGCCACATAGCGTGTCCAGGTAGCTTTTACTCTTAGGTAACTTGCATCCCTGTCGCGCAGTTTTCTTATCTGTAAAATGGGTCTTGGAACCACCTCACGGACTTGGAGATGAATTTTCCTTAAGTTACTTTAAAAACGTAGCATGTATCTGGTATATACTAAGGGTAAAGAAAGTGAAATCTGTTCATGTCAGTCAGTCCCAAGATGCTTTCCATAGCTCCCTGGTTCCCTGGTGCCTTACAATGGACACACATACACACACGCGCGCGCACGCGCGTGCACGTGCACATATGTGTGTAAAGCACTCTTTGAGGCTTTCCCTGGGGAGTGTGTACAGTCTCAGTGGCCATGAGAATCGACCGCTGGTCCTGCCTCGCACTCATCCCCACGCCTGGGTTCTCGGGTGTCTGCTGCATTGGAGATTTGGAAGTTGGTGATGGATGATTTCTGACCTCTCTTCTCCCTCCCCAGCAGAGCGCCCGGCATTCAGGCTGGGCAGTCAGCGGGTCTCCTCTGCGGGACGGAACTATTTACAGTTAATTGAAAATCATCCATCACTGCGTGCCCCCCTCATAAACCGGAGTTAAACTTTAAAAAAAAAAAAGGCCAATGTGAACCGCAGGACTGGAGATGAACGCTTTGGCCTGAGCCTCACACACCCCAAAAGGCCAGCTGTGTCTCCACGTCTCAGGCTGTGGTGCAGGCTGTGGTGTGCCCCGCACCTCCTTCGCCCCCCCTTGCCAGTGCCAGCAGATGCCAGTTTCCTGCTTCCCCCCTCCCTGTCCCTCACCTCCCCAGCAGCCTCCTGCCCTCCACCTCTTTCCCACAGTACCTTTCTCTTCCTCTTCAGTGCCCTGGGTTTGTGTGTGTGCTCACTTATTTTATTTCTACTCTTTATTTTCTTGTTTCTCGCTTTCTGTCTCCATCTTCTATTGCCACTACCTCCATCACTTAAGTCTTTTCTTTCGTTCTTTTCTGTGGTCTCTCTTCCCTCCACTTACACTTGCCCCTCTGTGCATTCTTTCCCTCTTCCCACCTCTCTCTGCTTTTTTCTTTAGCTATTTCTTAATGAAAGTTTTGTTCCTTCATTCTTTCACTCCCACTCCTCCTCCTTCCTCCCTTCCTTCCTTCCTTCCTCCCTTCCTCCCTCCTTCCGTCCGTCCGTCCGTCCGTCCGTCCGTCCCCCCCCCCCCCCCCCCNTTCCGTCCGTCCGTCCGTCCGTCCGTCCGTCCCTCCCTCCCTCCCTCCCTCCCTCCCTCCCTCCCTCCCTCCCTCTCTCCCTCCCTCCCTCCCTCCCTCCCCATCCTCTCCAACACTGCCATGTCTACCCTTCCAGAGCCTTCACCAGCATTCTCTCTTACAACACTCTCCCTACCTTTGACTCACCGGACTCCTGGCATCTCCTATAAAGGGCATGTCTTCAGCAAAGCTACTCCACGGCTTATCTCCCAGGTCACCCTTGCCAGCTCCTGGGTTCTCCCCCTCTGTAGATTTCATCCACTGCCATTGTGCGTTACATTATCTGGGTCCTATTGGTAGCTCTGCTGAACTGGAAGCTTCCCCAGGATGGGCATATTGTCATTTAAGCCCAGCTCTCCATCTCTGGCACTAAACAAAAGGATGAATCCTTTTGTAGGCACTGGCTTTATGCTCTTGAGTGAATGGGCGATGAATGAATGAATGTGTGAAATGATGCCTGGCCCAGTGTCTGCATTATTGTGTAGCTTCTCTGTCTGCCTCCCCTTGTTTTCTATTGCTCTTTGCCCAATTGCTGGAGAAGCCTCTTTCCTTCCCCCTGCTCCTTCCTGCTACTTTGAACAGGACTCAGGCGTCAGCCCTGCCTGTTCATCCACTTTAGTATCTGCCAGTGGTGGGGGGGCCTGAACACTGATGCGGAGAGCTGTGGCTGGGGTTTCTTGCATCTGGCTGATGTGCGGCAAGTCCAGAAGATTCCCTAGCAGAGAAGTATGCGCCCTGACAGTGGCCGAGACGGGACACACGGTGGAAGCAGGGAGGAAGCCTCTGACAGGTTCTTCCAGCATAGACCCAGGCTTCAGCATATCCGCAGAGAGAAGCAGAAGTGGCATTAGTTTCAGCCAGCCCGGCTTTGAGTCCTAACTTGGCCTCGTTCTCCACATGGCCCTGGATGGGCTTTTATCCTGAATGGCCCCCCGCCCCCCATAACCTAGGCCTGCTGACTCCTTCCTCAGAGAGTGAGCATATCGGAGGTGGAAGTTTCCAAGACCCTCCCAAACATACTCAAGAGATTTCCTCCTTTCCTTGAGAAAATTCCCTTTCCCTCAGAAATATTCTAAGCCACAAAGTACCAAACAAAATCCCATTGTGTGCCGTGGGATATAGGATAAGAAGCTGACGACTGAGGCTGGGAGTCATAATCTAGCGACACTTCGGTGTAGTGCGTTGGGGCTTCCTGCGCTTTGCATGGGAAATGAGACAAGGATGTCTTCTGGGATGAGGAGGAAGAACTACGTCCCGGGGGAAAGGGAGACTGCGATGGGAGGAGAGGAAGGGGGGGAAGGGGCTGAGAAAGAGAGACAAAGGTGTGTACCTCAGGTGGGACTTCCCTTGTCAGGAGTCCGCCCCTTCTCTGTGAACGGCCAGTTGGACCAGACCACGGTTTGACTTTATGGGCCACACAGTCACGCTGGAACTCCTCAACCCTGCCCTGGTCCTTGAAAACTTCCCGTGACAACATATTAATAAGTGACGTAAATGCGCCCTAGTAAAACTGTTGCCCAAGGTGGATGCTGGTGCAGAATTCCCCTGCAGCTTGTGGTTGCTGGCCCTGCCCTAACCCATCCTCCTCATACAGGTGACTCACCTGCAGGACAAGTCTGTTGAGCCTGAGGGAGTGTCCTTGTGCACCTTGGAGGGAATCTGGGCTCGCGCCACACGCGGCCTTGCTGCCCGAGGAAGTCTTCTGTGCAGTCCAGAGCCCTGCGTCTGATGTCTGATGGTCTGACCACCTAAAGAGCTCCCGCCCCCCCCCCCTCGCCCCCCAGTCTCGGTCCCTCTCTTGTTGGAGATTTGCCGATTGCTGGCGGCATGCAGAGAACTGAGCCGTGGAGTGGCTGCTTGTGATCAGTCTGCTGGGCAGAATTTCATCTTTATTAACCAGAGACGTGACTCCCTACCACAGACTTTGCACCCAGAGTGGGGAACTGCGGGCTGAAGTCTGTGCAGCCACAAGTCAGGGACCCTCCTCCAGCACGTGCCTCTGGGGTGCCGTCCTCCGGGCGGGGTAGACACACAGGAGATGTCCACCTCGCACCATCCAATTTGCCGCTCCTGCCTGTCTGATCTCCATCCGTGGAACACAGGGCCTGACTGAGCCTCATCCTGGGAACGTGGGAAATGGGGTTTGGACACCCCCCCAACAGATGATTGGAAGCTCCTGGGTGAGGCGGCTCCTGCAGAGCACCCTTGCGAGCAGGAGAATCAGGCGTGTGCTGGGAGGTCAGGGTGGGAAGCACAGACGGGTGTCCAGCCCCAGGCTCAGAGCTGAGCGGGAGAGGGTGGCCCTAGCTGCCGGAAGGCATCAGCCGCACATACCCTGGCATGACCCCAGCCCAGTCCTGCACAGGGGGCTGTGTGGCCCCCGAGACACTTCCTCACCCTCTCTGGACCTGCTCTTCTTGTACCAAAGGAGCTCAGGCAGTTCTAGAAAGCTGGGTTTTCTGATTCCCTGCCCCATTCACTTTCCTCTAAGCTTTGCTAACTGACTCCCCAGCAGAGAGAATGAGGGCATGAATGCCCCCAGCTGTGTTCCATTCTTTGTATTAACATGGCAATCCTTTCCTGAGATTTCTTGTAGTGGTAAGAACTCTTGCTTGTAAGCAAAACTTTGTGCTGATATTTAGGGGTGAATGATTGTTTTCTTTCTTCCTTTCTCCCATGGACACACTTACACACACACACAGGTTAAATCCTGTTTTAAAGGATAGGGTCAGCTGAGGGAAAGTTAAACTATATCTGCAGAAAATAAAATGTGTGGGGCTGAGGGTAAGAGATGGGTCTGAAGTATAAAATGAGATGGGATCAGGAAACGGGAGTGGGCAGAGGAGAAAGGCCACCAGCCACAGGACAGGACCGGCCAAGGACGAGGACAGAGATGCCAGAAACTGTCTATGGCTCTGTATGGCTGGCAGGTGAGCTGGAGAAACAGGACTGTTGGTAAAAGTAGCTACCGCATCCTTGACCAGCACTTCCATCAGACGACAGGATGATTTCAGTTCTGAAGTTAGCCCATGCAGCCTCCCACCATGTGCACATGGAAACCAAGGCTCAGGGAAGGAGAGCATTTTCCCGGGGTTAAACTGTCACCTCTTTAAATAACAGGGCCGGCAGGCAAGCTGTTCATAAGGGGTGAATCTGCACAAGGGATATGAGTGCCATCTTTCTTGTCCTTGCAAACATTTCCGAAGTTCTGAAATCATTTCCAGACTAAAACACCAAGTACATCGCAGCCTTTCTAGGGGGAGGGGAGGGTTCATAATCGGCAGGCAGGGAGGGGCCTTGCTCTGCTGTTCCCTAGCTGTGTGGCTCAGCAAGGGACTTTCCTTCTCTGAGCCTGCCTCCCCTGGCTACAGGAGGGGAAGTCTAGTAGTAAGTCTTCTATTTTCCCAAGGCTTGCTGTAAGGGCTCAGTGACATAAGGTGTGCAAAGACTTGCTTAGCCAAGTGGCCTGCCATGTGGCCACTGCTCAAAAATGGTGACCAGCTCAGGTGCAAACCAGCACCTGAACCAGGCAGAGCTCCACGACCTTCTGCTAATGTGCAGATCAGTCTTGATTCTGGAAAATAAAAAGTAGGCATTTTTGATAAGAGGATGAGTGTGGCGGATTCTGTGTCGTGGGCATTGTGATTTGGCTTTTCCCTCCACCACCCTCTGTCCTTGTCTAAGAACTGCCTCTAATACAGGCTCATTGCCAGCTGTCCTCTGCGGGCTACCAGCACACCCCTGGAACCCGCTACTCAGGGAAGAGTAAACATGTGAGGCAGGTTGATTGTGTATTTAATTATCTTCTCAGCCTTTGTCGTTAGAGAGACCCACAGCCAAAGCTTTCGAGGGAGGGGATGATATAGTCTTGGAATGGAGGAGATTCAAGATGGAGAAGCAAGACCCCAGGGTCTTCATTTCTCCAAGCTCCTCTGCCACACGGCACCTCTGATCCCAGAGATTCCTGCTGAGCACAGCACGATGGAGCTCCAGACAATTCTCTACCTGATCATATACCTGGACCCTCTGGTCAGCTGAGGGTACAACGGTGAGCTTCCAGTCAGCGCCATCACGGAGGGGGTTTCTTGGGTTTTCCCAGGACATGGCATGGTCAGGGTGGGTTCAGACAGGGTGGAGAACCAGGGAGAGGGGTTGCATGATGAGCTTGCCAGGGAAAGAGGGCAACAGGGACAGAGGGAGGGAGGGCTAAGCAAGAGAGTATTGTGAAAGTTCTGGAAGGGCTAAGAGTCGGGTTCTAATCCCAGGTACACCCTTGCCTGGTTATGGATTTGAGCAAGGCTTTGGAACTCAGCTTCCTATCTGTCAACCAGTGAGGTATTATCTGTGTATTTTTAGCAACCGCAATCTGAGAGTCTATCATGAAAACCTAGACAACAAATAGGCAAAGGACTTAATCACAATTGATGTATTGGACTCTAAGTTGGTCTGTAGCCTTGAAATTCATCGTCTCATATGCTTCCAGTAATACCATGAGAAGGGGTCGTTTTTATGTCCATTTTTCCAGATAAGTAGACTGAGACTCACAGAGGACTCTTAGCTGGGTTACCCTGAGGTAAGGGGAGCTAGAATTTGGACTTAAGCTATTGGGTTTCAAAACCTGGTTGTACCATGATAAGGATGAGAGAGCTAGGGCATAGAAAATGAGCGCTGTAGTACCTGACACAGGTGTGTCCGCCATCAGAGATCGAGGTAGCTCCCCGCGTCTGTGCTGCGGCACAAAACCTGGTCAGGTCCCTGCCGACTTCCTGTGGATGACTGAGAGAGCCCTCCAGGGGGACAGCTTGGGGGCAGTAGGAGCAAGAGGAGGAGCGATCAGCCAGAGTGCACACTGAGCAGTGAGTTTGGGGTGTGGACCACAAAAGGCAGTGTTGTTGCTGGGGCCCGTCCTCGCAGGCATCACCACCAGGGGGGCCAGGTCTTTGATCAGGTAGGGAAGTGTATGATGAGGAGAAAGGCCAGCGCTGTCAGGAGGGGGCCTGCACGTTGTGACCTGGGGTGCTTGTCCCCAGTTCTGCTGAGAGTGATGTTGCACGGCTAGCTTGTAGTCCTCTCTGGCAGAGTGTTTGCACCCTGAAAATTGTCCTGCGTGGTAATGGGAGACCCCCACCCCCAAGTCCCAGAAAGCCCCTGTTGGGGCTTTTTTTAAAAAAAATATTTATGCATACAAGAACAGGGGTACAGGCCAGAGGCATGGGGGGCAGTGAGAGGATTCACCAGAGACAGAGCGGGGATCAGAACAGGAAGATCAACAGAAACACACTGCTAAGGGCCAGGCAGGAGAGGTCTGCTGTGCCATGTGGATCACTTCCTTGGCCGGCAGCAGGGATCGAACTTGGGCTGCAGTGACTACGGTCTGCTTCATTGTGCGTTGCTTAACCCATTGCACCACCAGGGAGGCCTTTTATTTTTTTTTTAACCAGCACACCCGTGCAGAAAACTGTCAGGAGGAAGGACCATTTTCTGGAAGTTGTCTGAGCAATGCAGACCCCATTCTCGAGGACCCAACTCTAGGCCTGGGGAGGGGCCGTCAGCTGAGTCCAGGCAGAGGATTCTTTTCAGAAACAGGAGACAAGGTCAGCTAGGGAGGCTGGTCCTTAGGGCCCGAGCGGGAGCTTGGCCCCCTTGGTGCTGTTCACGTGAGCATGTGATGAGCTAGATGCTGGGTCAGGCCAGGGCAGGCATTCTCAGCTGTGAGGTAGCAACTGTGAGAAGGCAATTGCCCTCTGACCCAGCCTTACCTTACAAACTCGGAGAAAAGCTTCAATACCCAGTTCTAAAAACCTGTCTCAGCCCTGTTACCTGGGGTGTCTGCTCGGGGCTCCGGCCTTGGCTTACAACCCCCCGGCTCTGATTTCCAGCCAGCACTGAGAAAAGCCGCTCTGCAGCCTCCTTGACACAGTGGCACAGCCCCGTCCTCTTCCAGCCTTGGGTCCTTCATCCCCTTTCCCAAGCCAGGAATGCAAAGAACTATGATAAGCCATAAGACAATGGGCAGCATCCACCACTGGATCGCGTCTGTGCAGGTGCATCGCCAGTCGCTGGCCCCCGTGTGTGCAGTTCCTGTCCTTGTCTGGAGAGAGATGGAACACAACAGGCAGAAACCTCTCCAAGGTCACAGAATTGACCAGTGGCAGAGCTGGGACTTGAACCTCATTCTGGTTGGCTCCAGAAACTGTCTTCACACACCGCAGGGGACCCTAGGAGACCGTGCTGGATTTTCACTCCTTCCCTCTTGGTCGCTGTTTGTAATTTGTTGTGGGATGATACCTTCCTCCAGAAGGTTCTGTTAGCTCATGGAGACTTTCTGGAGTGATTTTAGTTTCCCTTGGGGGCACATCAGGCTGGGAGTTTGGATTTCTCTTACTGACAGAGAACAGTGAAACGCAGACCTAACTTTGATTTCCACCTGCACTTGGCCTTATTGAAGGAGATATTAAAAAAGAGAAAATTACATATTTAGAAATAGTTATGGGCTAAAAACCTCTTATCTCATGTCTCTCTCCTCTCCCTTCCCTTAAACCTCAGAAAAAATAGACATTGTTTTGTTGTTGTTAGTTTCTGTTTTTTTTTAAAGGTCCCTCCCAGGCTCTTGCTCCCCAACCTGCAGAAACATTAAGCAGGTCTTGGCAAATGAGGTTCCTTGATGCAGCGAGAGAGCCAGACAACTTCAAAAGTGCCTCTCCAAGCCCGTGACGGTCCCTGAAATATTGTTTAAATTATTCTCCATTCTCCTCCTCCTCCCTGGCACGCCAGCCAGCTCAGCACCTGACAGCCCTGCACCGAGGGAGGGAGACAACTGTCAGGAATCAAATGGGAGACCAAAGGCGATAAAGCAAACATGTCGTTTTTAGTTGCTTACACTAGCGAGAAGGAATAATCAGTCTCTCTCGCTTTCTTGTTTTTCAACTAAGCTCAGCAGGATTTCACCCCTTTTCCATACACTGAGAGATTGGGCTCTCTGCTTTCCACCCCAGGCGTGAATACTCTGTCATCCCCTCTCCCCACCTTCCTGCATCCCTGGGGATGGCAGAATTCCCCTGACCCTGCAGAACTTCCACATAAAGAGGTGACTCTGGGGGCCCCGATCACTTACTCCATGTCCATGACTTGGTTTGCGTGCCTGTGGAGACGAGTTACTTTTCAGGGTTCCATTTCCTTGTCTCAACAATGGAGGGCAGAACACTAACTTACAGGACCTATAAGATGATCTAAGAGAGCCGCATGTGGCGAGAACACGAGGTATGTGAAAGAAGAGAGTGAGGGAAGAAGCTGGTTCCCAGACGGGGAAGGACTGAATGCCAAGTTCAGCTGATTCATTAACTAATGTTGACTCAATGTCTAGTTCTTAAGACTCTGTGCTAAGGACAGGGACACAGTGGGAAATAGAGCAAGAGTGTAGCCGCCCTCCAGAAGCTAAGTCTTCCAGGAAAAGAAGGGGAGGGCATTTCACAGATAAGCACGTAGATGCTCAACATGGTGAGGACTGCATCTGAAGAAAGACAGGGAGCTGATAGAGCAGGACCAGTCACAAACAGCATCTTCGAAGAATCTGCATTGAGCTGGAGCCTGGAGAGTGTGGAGATGGCCAGGTGCTAGAGAAGCGTGTCTCTTTGTGATCAGGGAACAACCTGAATTTAAACCTTGTGAGAGGTGGTGTCCAGGAGGCTTTTGAGGAAGAGAGGTCCATCATTCTGTGTCTGATTGGAAAAGATCATTCTTTCCACAGTGGAGGAAGAGCTGGAAGGAGATGAGGCTGGAGGCAGGGAGACCCATTGGGAGGCCAACGAGGTAGAATGGAGGAGAGCAAGGACAGAATGGCTGCAGGGACACATTAAAATATGAGAAGCCATTGGCTGATAGGGTTTAAGAAACTGAGCCACTTGGCATTGCTGGAGAGGAGCATTTGATTCTGATGAGAGAGCTAGAGGGAATCACACAGCCAGGAAGGGAGCAGCAGCACAGCTTCAGGAGGGAAAGGAATGCGCTCACTTTCCGAGACGCCGCCTTTGTGGTGTCTGGCACATCCTGATGGAGTAATCGCAGATTTGAGCTCAGGAGAGGTCTGGCTGGGAGACAGGTGAAGTCAGCCCTGTGTGTGCTGACTTTCTGTTTCTGCACAGCAGTTGCAGTGCTTTTAGAAGACCACACAACATAGACTTAGTATCTTTCAGCCGTTCCCTAGGTCACAAAGCAGTGAGGCCATCATTGGGTTCTTTGCTCAGGGGCTCAAATCAGTCCACTGGGGCTTCAGCCGCAACTGAAGCTTGAGGTCCTCTTCCAAGCCACTTGGTTGTTGGGAGGATTCATTCCTCATCACTGTGTCAGAGGTGCCTGTTTTCCCGCTAGACGGAAGGGCACCCCCGGCCCTGACAGGCCACTCTCTAGCCCTTGCCATGTGGCCTCTCCATAGGCAGCTCACAGCATGGTCGGTGGTTCTTCATGGCCAGTGGGGGAGCATTGCTAACACTTTGACTCTCTTCCTTCAAGGCCCCCGTCTCTTTTAAGGCTTCCCTCCCTTTGACCAGACCCATCCCAGACAGACTGTTTTATGATGAACTCAGAGTCAGCTGGTGGAGACTTCAAGTACTTCCGAAAAGCCCTTCATCTGTGTCATAACTAAGTCACAGAATGATGGCCCATCCTGTTCCCACACTCAAGAGGCCGGGGAGTATGCAGAGTGCTCCAGGAGGTGTGGATCTCGGGACCATTATAGACTTCAGACTCCAGGGCAGGAAAGGAAGGCAGGAGGGGAGAGGTCTCTCTTCAGAGTGGGTGTGGATGGGAAGCTGCAGATTGAGGATACCGCTCCAGGCATGGATCCTGAGTTGAAAATGTCCATCTTTCAACATCTGCGATACAATGGGACCACCTGGGGCCCCACAGAGGGAAGCAGATGACACAGCTCAGGGCCTTTTGCCCTGAGAACAGTGCAGAGACTGCAGCACATGGGCGTTCAGGGAGATGCGTGACTGACTCCATGTGTTACATAACAGCGCATGTAGCTGCTCGGGACCCCAAGTCCACTGGGTCAACCCATTCTGTGTTGGCCTGGCAAAGGGCTTTTTCCTTGCTGGTACCCAGAGGACAAGTTGGCTAACTATCTCCCCTCTCTACTGAGAGAAAATTTTAGAAAAATTGGAAAATTAGAAAAAATGGGGTCAGTTCTGGCTCTTCACTTCAACGCTGGGGAGCCTTGAGCAAGTGACTTGGGCTCTCCATCCACTCCTTAAGGATGTGGTGTTTGAATAAATGGCATCCAGACCTCTTTGAGCTCTGAATGTCTATGCTTTTCTTCATTTAGCCCAGATTGTAGATTTAGAAACAGTGTGGGATTCTGGGAAAGCAGGGGTGTATAAGACATGACTCCGGCCTTTTTTTTTTTTTAAGACTTATTTATTTATGCATACAAGAACTGGAGTAGAGGCCAGGGGGGGGGTGAGAGGAATCACCAGAGACAGAGCAGAGAGCAGGACAGGCAGATCAACAGAAATACACTGCTGAGGGCAGCACTGGCAATGCAGGAGAGGTCTACTGTGTCATGTGGGTCACCTCCCCCCGGCTTGTGGCAGGGATCAAACTCGTGCTACAGTGGCTGTGGTCTGCTTCATAGTGTGTTGCTTAACCCACTGTGCCACCAGGGAGGCCCTAGCTCCAGACTTTAAAAGCATTTTCTCTGGTTTCTGTGAATGCAAGAGGTCAAGACCACTGACAATATTGGGACATCCAGGAAACTGAGATGTTTCAACCCTTTTGGGGGGATGGCATGCCTGTTGTGTTTACCTGTTCTTCACCAAAGTAAAATAATTTCTTCATTTTTCTAGCGTAAAATAGAAAAATAGAAACAAATAAGAACCTTCTAGACCAAATAGCTCATTTCATTTTTTCCCTACCTCGTTTATATATATATATGCTTTCCCATCATTATAACTGTAATCAACACACACATTTGCAGTTTTTTTAACTTGACATTATATCACCATCATATTTTTTCCTTGACACTACCCATTTTTCATGATGCTCTAAAGCTGAAGATAGTCATGTAGCATAATATGTAATATTGAAAAATTAGAATGAGCCTACATGTCCAACAATAGGGGAATGGCTCAGTAAATTACTGTGCATCAACTTGATGGAATATTATGCAGCCAGATAATTGTGAAGAATGAGTTTTTAAGAAGGGCGGGCTTACAAACCACAGTGAATGCCTTCGAGGACAAACAGAACGATTCATTTAAAAAGCATATGTGGGTGAATCATAATTTGTTATGCATTTATGTATTGTTTATCCTTTCATTTATCATGTGTACACTATTCCCAAAAGGGACCTGAGATGAAGGGATTTTCTGGAGATAGCCCGGTGTGCGGTGTTTAACTCATGGTCTTTGGAAACAAGCACAGCTAGTTATGAGTCCTGGAAGATTTGTTTTGGGAATATCACTCCAGTTAACACGGCTTCCACTTTCCTCCACTGAAATGGCAAACTCATAGTTTCATCTCCTAAGAGTTTTCTGAGTATGGAATAAAACGATTCCAGGAAAGCTCTTAGCACGGTCCCTGGCTGGTGGTATGTGATGATGAAATAGTGATGTCACATCCGGTAGAGGCATACTACCCCTGCGGAGACTGTGTCTCAAAGGCTGGGTCTGATGTTCTTAGAGGTCTACTTTATCTTTAAATTGACTTGAAATCTTGAAGACTTTGTCCATTCCATTTCATTATTCATTCAAAGCATGGGGCATCTGGGCTTGGGATCCCTGGAGACATAAAAGTGTTTCATCTTTACTTAATAGGGGAAAATAAGAGAAAAAGGATGAAGAAGACTCAAAGTTAAATGTCCAGGTAGAAAGGGTCCTGAACCAGGAGAATGAGCTCCTTGTGCTCTGTACTTGAATGATGCTGTGAGCAGTGGGTTCCTTCCCTATGAAGAAAGGAGACATGTTGGACTTAAGAAGCAAATACCTATCTTTGAGTCTCTGGCCTGAGTCTGATTTAGTTAGATTGGGGTGGGGCTTGGACATCCCTGAAAGGTTGTAAATTCTCTCTGGTTGCACCCAGGGTTGATTAAGAGTCTCACCAAAGACTGGTGGCTCCTGCCCTCCAGACAGTTTCAGGCTTGTGAAGGGAGCAAGAATTCATGGGAATTCCACATCCATTGAAATCTGTGTTTCTCAGTCTCTTTCTTTCTCTGATTATGAATCTATAATATCCTTCTTGGCTCTGCAAATGTGTAATTCCAGTTGAAGTTGCTTTAAGAAAACAGTAGCTTGGTGTCATGTGAGTCATGATTTGGCTGAGGAGGTGTGGAGGGAGGGCCTTGGGCTGTCCAGGACCCCTAAATCAAGGATGACTTTGCAGAGGAGGGGAATTTTGAAACAGACACTGTAAGAAAGAACATGCACAACTGGCAACAAGAAGAGAGGGTCCGGCCGCCTATCTTCAGAAGAGACCTTCTGTGGAGACCCACCATTTTAATTCAAACTAAGCTCAGTTTACAAGACTCATACTGAAATCCTGCTCTGTGGGCCCTGGGGATAGAGAGAGAATTGAAACCCAGTCTCTGCTGATGTGGGTCTCGCTGTGAGGTCTGGAGAGACAAATATTTGTGCAGTTTCCTTACAGCGGGGAGTGGGGGGGTGGGGGGTGGGAAGTGCTGTGATAGAGGGTGCCGGTGAATTCGCAGATGATGCAAGGAATTCCCTAACTGGCTCCGTGGAATCTTGGCCAGCATACTGGCAGGGGAAATCTCTAGACTAAGTTTTTAACAAACGAGATGGCATTGTGGAAGGAAAGAAGGTAGAAGATTATTCCAGATAGAGGGTTTTGTGGATAGAGTGAGGTTGAGCAGAATGTCCTATAGACTGTGTGGGAAGAAAGGAAAGGAGGGAGGGAAGAAGGGAGGTGGACGGGATATCTTAAGTTCATTTCATTGAAATATATAGTGTAAAGAGCAGAGAGCTAGAGGTGACATTGGCTAAGTGATCTGGGCTTTATCCTGATGAGAAGCCATCAAGAGACTTCAGAAAAGAAGTGATGCTTTCAGATTTGTGTGATAAAGAGATCACTCTAGTTTGTGGAAGCTGGGATGGAGAGGGGCAAGAGTGAAGTAAGGGAGACCAATTAGGATACTGTTGGCAATAATTCAGGTGAAAAATGACGCCATCTGGCCTAAGACAGGGACAGTGGGGATACAAGCCATCTCCTTTATTCTAGAATGTGTTTACAGCCCACACCTACCTACCTGCCTTGTGGTCCAGCCCCATCGTCATGGCAACAGCCTCTTTAACATCCTTGGCCAGAGAGAGCGATAAGAACTCTTACATCTGTTCCTGGAGGTCCTGCCTCTATATTTTTTTTTCTTTCTTTTTCTTCTCTCCCCTGCCCCCCACTCCCTTTGATTGTATCTGATCCAGCCTCACTGGGTAATTGAGTGTTTGAGAGTGAAAAATTATCTCAGCAGCTTGGCCCTTATCTTGACAGCGAAGCAGCACTTTTAATTTAATTTTGTTCGGAGACGCATGGGTAACAAATTTCACTAATCGCCCCGCTGTCGCCTTCCGCATGGTAACGAGCCGATTGTTACCAGGCAGCCTGGCGTAAATACATGTGGAGGAACAGGCCAGGGAGAGACAGCGGTTGGGGAGGAAGGCAGCAGCAGCAGCTGCAATCAATATGAGTCAGGCTAGACGCTGCTGTCAGGTGTAGCATCTGAGATGGGAGGCCACTGGTGGAACGCGGAGGGGCGCCCTGAGCTCCAGCCGCTGAGCATCTCCTGTCCTTGCTCGCCTCCAACTGAGTGCAGCCTCCAGCAGCAGCTCCCGTCTGCACCCTGGGTTTCTGGTCTGTAAGGGAGGGGAGCAGGCATTAAAAGCGCCTGCCCCATTGGGTTGCATGCAGTCAGTGAGAAACTACTATACTGTAAGTGGATTGCACCCCAAAGCATTATGCTGGCATCGCCCCAGTGCTGGAAAGGAACTTAAAGGCAAAACTAACCTGCCATCCAATGTTTAAATTTCTTTCAGAACATCCACCCACACTATTAGCCAGCTTGTGCTTGCATTCCTCCAGCCCTGGGGAGCTCATTCACTACTGAGGCAGCCAACAGAACAGACTCTTGGGCTTGTATTGTTTACCCTGATGTGAAACAGGCACCCTTGACAACCCAGCTTCAGTCAACCCCAGCTTTGCCTTCTGAACGCCCACAAAGAGTAAATTTGCAACCTCCTTCCTAGGTGAGGTCCCTCCGCATCTCCAGATTTGGATTTGGAAGAATGTTTCCTTCCAGACCCGGTTCTTCTGGTACTCAGCTAAAAATACCCTGAAGAAATAAATGCTAGGGCGGCCCTTACATTCACGGGGTGAGACTTTGCTTTTCCATGTGGGGAAGCCGAGGCTCAGAGGGAGGAAAAAACATTTTAAAATACCTACTATTTATTGAGTCCTCCTTATGGGTCAAGTATTTTGCCTGTGTTATCTCATTTAATCCTTATCATACAAGGCATTCGATAGGTAAGGAAACTGAGGCACGAGAGGGGAAGCATCTTGCCCGAGTCAGTTATGTAAGGGCTGCAGAAGAGGGATGTAGGCTCCACTTATCTCCAAGGCTGCAGGCTTAGTGGTGTCATCTGTGCTTCCAACTCGGTGGTGGAAAGGGGACGAGAGCTGAGCGTCCTCAACTCCCGGTCCTCTTGCGACACTGAAATAGCCCATGAAAAAGCTAAATCCCTGGAGAGTCTGTCCCGCCCCTCCTCCCACACCACATCAGACCCAGCCATGGGTCCTTGGTTGGGGATTTACGAGCCTTCTTGGTGCTTCTCTTGCTTTTCATCCAAGAGGGCTTGACTCTTCCCTCTCTCAGCTAATTAAAAACTCCAGTCTGGGCCGCCAGCCTCGGGTTACAGACCCGAAGGCCGGTCTGCTGACGCCGTGCTGAGAGATCACGCTCGGGAACCCAGGCAGGCCGGGGACCGTCAGAGGGCTGGGCCCATCCGCTGCACCTCTGGGACACTCAGACATTGCGACAAATGGCCCATGTCCACCCCACTCGGTCCAGAAGGGCTTCCTTAGGAAGAGCAAGGCAGGGACCACCCAGAGCTAATAGGGTCTGAGTGACGTGACAGTCATCTTCTGAAAGCGTGTGTTAGAGTGTGTCCTCTGCTCTGACACCTTGATGGCTCCCTCTTGGTCTTGGTGATAAGTTCCCCAGGTCTGACATCAGGAGGGTGGTGCATGGCATCTGAAAGCACTGCCTTCGGAGCAGGCCTGAACGCAGGTCCTGGCCTCACATTCACTTCTCTTGGCTATGTTACTGAACCCCATCTGTTTCCTGTTCTTCACTTATGAGATGGAAATTACAACTACATATTGATAGCTATACATATGCATGATTGAATATGTGCATATGTGAATGTTTAGGCCACCATGAGGCACTGACTTGCAGCCCGTAACAAAGTCCATGCTTCTCTGCTCCCTCAGGACAGCCACTGCCTGGGCCCAGTGGCTGCAGGCACCCACCCCCAGGGCTGCGCTGCTGCTTCCAGTGCTGTTGCTGTTGCGTATGCTCGGATCGGCCAAAGCTGCCTCTCCCCTTAGCTTCCATTCCATCTTCTGCTCAAACAGCCCTGCGCATATTCACCTGCTCGAGTTTTCTGGGGCTTTGCCACCAGCTGGAAGAGTCATGTTGACCTGGCCCCTCTGCTGAACCCCAACCGTCCTTGGAGGAGTGGTTAGAATAAGTGTCACAACCTTTCTGAAACTGGCTGATCCCTCCCGACAGAGTGCCAGTAGGGCTCACCACCTGTATCTCTTCTGTGTCAAGTCCTTGTCTCCTTGTACAACTTGTATATCTCTGCACCCCTCTGCATGCCTGGAAACCAGGGTAGCAACTTGTTCACACCTGTATTGTCAGTCCCTGGAATCCCATATGACATACTAGCCACGTTGCCAATTAGAATAAGAACCCCAGATAGCCTCACTCCTTATATTGTTAGGGTCTTCTTTTCCTAGTAGATCAGAAGGCTTTTGTGCTCATTCCTCCTTCTATTCCTGGCAGGTGAGGGCCGTGATAATAATGGCCATCGCCTGGACTTGTGAAGGGAGTGAACGGTTGCCCTTTGGTGATGAGTGATTTCCCCAGGCCACAGAGCTAACCAGTCCCTCAGACTAGAGTCCAGTTCTTCTGACTTTCATTTTAGTCTTTAATCCACTGGGGCAAGCTTTGTTCCATTCTCAGCCTCACCTGGTGAGGTCTGGAAGGATCTCTCCAGTTTTGAATTACTCTTACCTTCCCTCTGTTTTGCAAAGATGTTTGGTAGTGAAAAGAACTTCCGCTCTATCTGCCCCCTCCATGGCTGGCGTTGCCCACGAGTGCCCCCCAGTGGCGGCAAATGCGTTCTTCCTTCTGGGAGAGGGCTATAGTATCATTCATTCATCAGTAGTGCACCTGCACCGGGTGCTTTACCTTGTGGAAGATGCTGGAGTTAGAGATGAATCAAACCCAGTTCCTGGCCCTGGGAAATTTACAGTCTGTAGGGGGAAGGAAGGTGACCTCAAAACAGATTTAAAGTCCACTGTGTGGGTGTGTTTGCTTTTTTGTTTTTCTTGTTTTGAGACATACAGCAAGGGAGGGAGAGTTTTGAAAACAGGTTGGGAGCACACAAGGGGCTATGGTAATGGTTCATGAGTGATGTGGTGGGATTTATGGTAATTTCATCTGAGGGAAGAAAGCAAATATTGTGCAAAAATGAACAGCGATGTGAGAAAATAAAAAGGATAAAATTTTAAAAGATAAAAAATAAAGTCCATTGCGGTGACTAGTTTGATAGAGGCTTACAGAATGTCATGGGGACTCAGAGAAGCTCTACCAGCATTGTCTGGAATGGAGGTTGGATGGCAGGAAGAAAGGAGGGCAAGACGTCCCAAAGGAGAGAACGTCGTAAAGGTTTAGGTGAAGTTTACCTAGCGATACCCAGCAGTGGAGAGAAAGTACAGATTGGCATTTCAAAAAAAGTTGAAATCCGGTCTGGTACCCATGTCACCATATTCCATACATCCAGGAGCCCCTCAGTTCCTTGGGGGCCAGTCCTTAGAGCCATGAGAACGGGGCTCTGAAGGGCACCGAAGCGACCTTGACCTAGAGGAGCCCTAAGCATCTGGCCAAATCGGTGACTCCATCATTGCACTCCTCCCCCCTCTGTCTTCCCCTTCCCCATCTCTGCCTCTCTCCACCCCCACTCCCTCTCTTTCTTCTCACTTCTAACTGGTGCCAGAGCACTAGATGGTAGCTCCAAAGAGAAGGGTTTCCAAATGGAGACAGTGATCTCTAATTGAAATATGATGGTTTGGGCAGAAGGAATTTGTTTTCATACTCCCAGCATCACGATTCACAGTGTCTCAAATCAGCTGAGACTCGGGGGACAGCATTAGACACGGATTTAGAGGCCTCCCAACGAGCCTGAAGACAGAACAAGAGAGACTCAAGGATGTGTGCTGTCTGGGGAGGCTCATTCTTGAAAGTAACAGAGGATTTTTTATTGCCCAGTAAATGGGTCGGGATGGGAGGCTCTGATTGGGTGCAGGAGCCGTGGGATCTTCACTAGGCATGGTTTAAGAGCATGTGTTTGAGTTGTCTGAGGTTCAAAGACCAGCGATAGCAGGGCTATAGCCTGTTCCACCCCGGACTCTTCACTTCCTCTGGTTCAAGGTCTTAATCTGTCAAATGGAGTGATGGTGCTTCCGAAAGGAGTTATTGTTCACATTACTTGCATCAATTAATTTAGTCTTTAACCTGGAGTTTAAAAGTGCAAACTCTGATGGCCAGGGGTTAAGTTCCTCGCTGGTAAGTGATAGAATCAGCGTTGACTCCAAAGCTTCTAGGTGTGTCTTTGACCTTGTTCTGACTCATGTCCAGCTCTGAAAATACCTGTGTCTTTTGATTTTGGTGTTTTCCTTTATTGAGGTGACACTAGATTACAACACTGTATATGATTTAAGAGAACAGGTGTACACCTCCTCAGGTGTGTATCACCACCCCAGCCCCACCACCCCCGCACCCATTGCCCTTTACTCTAAACTGCTGCGTCCTCGTGTTTCCTCCTTCCCTTGCTCCTCATATAGTAACCTCAATTACACAGTCATACTTCTGGGATTTATTTTGATTTAGTTTCGTCAGTTCTTTGTGTATGTTTTATATTTTCATTTGTTTGTTTTCTCTGTACTCCACAATAAATGAAATCACTTGGTATTTGTCTTTCTCCTTCTGACTTACTTTATGTAAGCACCATCCCCTCTACTTCCATCTGTGCTGTCACCAATGGCAAGGGGTCATCTGAAGAGTATTCCATGGTGTGCATACACCACATCTTCTTATTCCAGTGCTCTGTCAATGGACATTTGGATTGTTTCCAAAACTTGACTGTTGTAAATAGTGCTGTAGTGAATATGGAGTGCACAGATCTCTTCAAATTAGTAATTTCATATTCCTGGGAGAGATGCCTAGGAGTGGAATTGCTGCATATATGGTAGACTTATTTTTAATATTTTGAGGAAACTGTTTGACATAGGGACCAGGCAGCGTACATTCCCACCAGCAGTGTATGAGGGTTCTTTTTACTTCACGCTGTCACCATTTGTTGTTTCTGTTCATGTGTGTTTTTTTTTTTTTTAATGCGGGCCATTCTCACAGAAGTGAGGTGGTATCTCACTGTGGTTTTGATTTGCCTTTTCCTCATAGTAAGTTACATTGAACATATTTCCATGTGTCTGTTGTTCATCTGTATGTCTTCTTTGGAGAAATTTCTGTTTAGTTCTTTTTGATTGGGTTTTATTGTGTTGTTGAGTTATATGAGTTCTTTGTAAATCTTGGGTATTAGCCCATTGTAAGAGTATGATGCTCAAATATTTTCTTCCATTTAGTATGATGTCATCTTGTTTTAAAGAGTTTCTTTTGTAGTGTACACACTTTTTAGCTTGATGTAGTCCCGCCCATTTATTTTTCCTCTTTTTTTTCCCTTGCTGTAGTTGAGTCCCCAAGGTATCACTGAAGTCAAAGCCATGGTGTATTTTGCCTGTGTTTCTTTTGCTGTAATTTATAGTTTTTGGTCTTCCATCTAAGTTTAAATCCATTTTGAGCTAATTTTTGTGCTTAGTGTGAGAGAGTGGTCAGTTTTCTCAGTACTGTTTGGTGAAGATACTTTCCTTTCTCTATTTTCTGCCATCAGTTCTTGTATTATAAATTAACCATTCATATAAATGTGGGCTTATTTCTAAGTGCTTAATTCTACTCTATTGGTCTGTCTTGCCATACTGTTTTTACTACTATAGCTTTGTAGAATAACTTGAAGTCTGAGAGTGTGATGCTTACATCCCCCTGCTTTTTTGTCAAGATTGCACTTTATTTTTTTTAAGATTTATTTATTTATGCATACAAGCACTGGCATACAGGCCAGAGGTGCAGGGAGGTGAGAAAAATCCACCAGA
This sequence comes from Galemys pyrenaicus, assembly GCA_019455555.1. Classification (NCBI taxonomy): domain Eukaryota; kingdom Metazoa; phylum Chordata; class Mammalia; order Eulipotyphla; family Talpidae; genus Galemys; species Galemys pyrenaicus. The sequence goes on from JAGFMF010011623.1 coordinate 4,356,197, forward strand.
CAGAGCAGGGGGCAGAACAGGCAGATGGACTGAAACACACTGCTGAGGGGAGCAGCGGGCCAGGCAGGAGAGCTCTGCCTGCGCCATGTGAGTCACCTCCCTGGCCGACAGCAGGGATCGAACTCATGCTGCAGTGGCTTCAGTTTGCTTCACAGTGCATTGCTTAACCCACTGCACCACCAGGGAGGGCCCTCAAGATTGCATTTTAATCTCTGAGTTTGAATAGACTTTAACTATAGGTCAAGACATGTTAGTAGATGGGCCCAGGGGTACAGTGGACATGAGTTTCTATCACTAAAAAGGAAGGAAGAGAACAAGAATTAAGTCATTCATTTATGCTCACATTAATTCTACAGACGTTTCCTAAACATTTCTGTGGGTGTGATTGTTTCTGGCCCAAAATTGAATCAGGCATGGTCCATGTTCTAGAGTAGCTCAGCATGTACTCCGGGAGAGGACAGGAGCTGAAATGAGTTACAGATGCTGAGATGAACAGGACGGGTCTATACAAGTAGTGACGCTAGGGAGCTTGGAGGTCGGTTCTTGCTGAAGGTAGATTCAGAAAGGCTCATACATAGACTGGCAGCAAATTAAAACTGAGAGTTAAAAGAAAGTGGTTTTATGCATGAAAAATATGAGCAAAATCATTCTGGAAGAATGAGAGTGTTAGGTTCCTAAGGCTTTTGTTATTCTCTTACAGTTCTGAAGACCAGAAGTCCAAAGGCAATGTGCTGGCAGTGGGTTTCTTGTGGGAACTCTCAAGGACAGTCTGTCCTACACCTCTCTCTAGATTCAGGTGGCTGCTGGCAGTCCTCAACTTGACTTACCTTGTAGCTGCATCAGCCCAGTCTCTGCCTCTAGCATCAGCTGGCTTTCTCCTCTGCAGGTCTCAAATCTCATTTTCCTTTATAAGGATCCAAACCATTGGACTTAGGGCAAACCTAAGTCCAGGATGTCTTCTTGAGCTTCTGTACATAAATACATCTGTGAAGAACTTTCCAAATAACACCACATTCTGAGTTTCCAAATGGGCCCATCTTTTGGGGGTGCCACAATTTAACCCCCAAGTAAGATGCAGGACAAAAGGTTCACGTACATTGGCAAGCATCCAGGTGGGCTCCTGTGCCAATGGCAGGGAGCACTTAGCAACCTCTCAAGAAGCTTGGATTCAGGATGCTAGGGGATGCTGGGACACTTCTCTCGAGAGCTCAGTTTCCTCACTTAAACAGCAGGACTCAACTGTGGTGACCTGTAACATCTCTGCAATTTTGAATTTCTGGGACCTTGGGGCTTAGGGAAAGGCTGTTTAGTCCATTAGAGCCCAAAAAATAGCAATTTGGATGGGGAGCAGGGCCATGGCAGCCTGGAGTGAACACAGGCAGTCCCAGTGGTGCTGGCTGGACTGTGATAACAGCTCTGTAACACCACTGTTAATCTTTAATTGGTATTTGATTTGATTTAACATGATCTTCTGCTTGTAAAACACCTTGAGATGTGTCTGCGTTGCGAGCGCGTCCTAGAAACGCTGGTTTATTGTATTAACAAGTCTCGGCCTGAACATAAAGAGAGATAATTAGAAACAGCAAAGTCCCTTGACACGCCAGGGCAGCCAAAAAGCTCTTGGGAAAACAATCCTTTCAGCTGCTTTCATGTATCCGAAAGAGAGAGCTGTTGGAGCAGCCCCAGCGGGTAGGAGAGCTTGTGAGGGTCACTTGGCACGCTATTTATAGCTCTCAGCGAGCACTGCTTTTATACAGCTCTTGTGGTCCTGTGGCCTCAAAGCACCCCTACTAAGTTTGTGCTCCCAGCCCTAGGAGGCCAAACCAGGAACCCAGGGGTTGCCCAGCAATTGGTAAGACCTTTTGACATGCGCAGTGTGCTTCCTGATAAAAGCAGACATAAATAGGAGCCACGGTCCCATCCCAGGCTGGCCCACAGAAGTTGACTTACCATGCAAAGGATGAAAAACAGGACTATTCTGTCAAGATGCTCAGGTGAACCCCACTAGTCCTTTAACCTGAAGAAATGCATCCGAAGACGACAAGGTTATCAGCAGAGGTTACTCCTAAGAAGAGCCATTTGTAGGGGCAGGAGGGCACGGGGCAGGAGGGCACGGGGCAGGTTCTCTATGATTTGGGCAAATGAGTCAAGGAGGAGTCTTGGAGCCCTCAGTGGCTTTTTTCAGCCTGTTGTTCATCTTTCTGTGTCAGAGGTGACCAGGTACATGGCCGGCGGGGAGGCCGGGGGGCCAGGAGGCTGGCAGACCTCCTAGCCCTTGGCAAATCTTCACTCTCTGTGTTCTCCGACCTCTGCTTCTACCGCCTCTGCTCTGCTTTCCTACTTACTCGACTGCTGGCATCCCTGTGACACCACCCTCATATGCCCCGTGTCTCAGCCCAGGTGCACCCACCTACGCATGCTCACGCCCTACTTCAGGTGCCCCCCATCAGGCATGTGTGCAGGACAATAGGTGTCTGTCATTGACACAAATGACGGAAGGGTGAAAAAATTGGGTAACTCTCATTTACCTTCATTCATCAAATGAAATTTTACTATGTGATGGTTTGAATTAGAGTTAGACTCTTGTTGGGTAAGTGAATTAACAGGCTTTTTATGCCACTAGAGTCAGTGGCCACCTCCATTGACCTTGATCATGTTAACGCAGAAGGTGCTTGGGAGAGTGGGCGTGGGGCACGCGTGCCTGACGGTGGGCACCTGGAGCATGGGAGGGGCCATGAGTAAGTTGCACACCTTAGAAGTCAGGGCCATTAGGCGGCATCCCGCAGAGACCAGAGGATGGCTAAGGGACAACCGTGGCCAGAGGACAAGTGACTGCAGAAGAGGTGAGACCATGAGAGAACACCAGAGAGGGCCCGGAGGAAGAGAGCATGAGGTTCACGGGGGGTTGGGAGGCTTGGTTGCTGCCAGCCTGCTGCCCACATCCCCCTGCTGCCACCTCTCTGCCTCTCCAGCTTGCAGACCTGCCACTGCAACCTGACAGAGCAGGTACATCATGAAAATCTGCAGAAATGAATGCGGCTGGATTTCCAGGCTATGCCATTAGCACTTTACATATCTGGAGTGCATTAAAGTGAGAAAATACAGCAAGGCTGTTAGCTGCTGAGGCTCCCATGCAGCACGCGCTTTAACCTCTGCTCTGCCGTGGTCAGGTGTGACCACAATGGTGGCGTAGAGCCAGGCGAGCCCCTCGAAAAGTTTTATGGACCCCAGTCCTCCTGCAGGTTGACAGGGCTATGAATAAGGATCAAGTCCGTTTTATATACAGGCCTAGTGAACCTGGTACATATGAGTAGTGTGAATAGTATATATAGCCTTCACGACACACGTAGTCCTTAGGAAGTTAATTCTAAAGATCCTCATCGTCTGAATTTCTCGAGAGCCTGGTAGGGGGATGGCACACGCCATCACTGTTGCCCAGAAGACAGGGGGGCCATGGGCACAGCTTGGGACTGACACATAGAGTGCACTGAATGCCTAGCTTGTCTCTGCTCCTCCATGCATGGGAACAAAGGCTAACAACTGGGAAGGGTTAAAAGAGAAAAGAACAAAATGTGTTTTAACTCAGATTGTTGGGTCCCAGCTGGGCATGATTTTGTTCATTTGCAAGCCTAGAGCACTGCAGTTTTACAGACCTTATTGGAGATTCTGGGCTGGGCAGCAGGCAAAGCTGTATCTGCGCCGTAAGTTTCGGGTGCTGTTGAAAGTGGGCTATGTCGGGTGCTGGGTGGAGTTTGGTGCTACCTGGTGGTGGTGTGGCCCTGGGTCAGAAGGCGCTCGGGGTGACGGAAGCGAGCAGTAGGCAGGGGTGGCTGGTGCTGTGATAAAGGTGGAGTGTTGCATGGGGGGCAAGCTGGGCCCCTCACACCTCCCTGTAGAGCCAGCCCTGTGGAAGGTAGCCCCAAATGCATTCATGTTCCTTGCTGGGCAGACTTTGAACTCAAACTTGACAAGAGTCTGGACTCTGTGGCTTCCAGCTAACATGGCCTTGGCAAATAACACAGCTTCCCGAGTCCTGGTTGATCTGTGGAAGTAGTAACAGTGTTGTGATGTTCTTTACACTAAAGAATGTGGCACCTAGAAGATTCCTTCCCTTCTCTCCTTCCTCCATTTCTGTTGATGCCCCCTTTTTTAATTCCTTCTGCCCTTGCACAGGGGAAAGGGAAGCCTTTGGAGGACTGAATTGGGGCCCATCTCTCCTTCATTCACCCACTGAAAGTTCAAGGATGGTAGTATTTATTTCCCTGTTCAGAGATTGTAAACAAGCATAGTCTGGACGGGCATTAATAATTTACACAACAAATCACATAACGTGCAATTGTAGTACAGGATTTACAGCCTCCCATGAATGTCAAGACTTACCCCTTGGCTTTCTCCCACATGCCAGAGCTCAGGCTGGACACTCAGGGTGCCCACGAATTCTCTGTGCCAAGGACAACACCTGGAAGCAACACAGAGGACACTATCACACAGCACAGTGAGGTAGGGGAGGCTATTTTTCCATAAAGGAAACCCAAGAGTAAATTGAACTTGAATAGGCAAGAACTAATGCTTTCTAAAGGGAAGGAAAGTCATGAGCAGGAAAATGGACAGTTTTGAAACAACACTGCCACTCAGCCAGGTTTCGTGGGGGCTTCAGAGAGTCATATTATTCTCAAGCCAATAACGGGTTCAAATCCCCCCAGGGGTCAGAGACACTGCGTGTTCTAGTGCGTGGAGTAGGCTCTTGTCCTCCCAGCACAGCGAGCAAGCGGCGTGCCCTGCGCTGAGACTTGGTGGCAGCCATCTGGATTCTAGACCCCGGTGACTATGCACAGAACATCAACATTTTTTGGGCCCGGCCTCTTGAACCCCAGCTTCTCTCTTTTAACAGTGACACTTGCCAGGGCCTCCCTAGTGGTGCAAGAGGTTAAGCACTGCACTATGAATCATCCGCAGTCTTTTAAAAAGATTTATTTATTTATGCATACAAGAGCTGGGGTACAGTCCCAGGAGATGGGAGAATTCACCATAGACAGGGTGGGGAACAGAACAGGCAGATCTACTGAAACTCACTGCTGAAGGGAATAGCGGGCGAGGCAGGGGGGTTCCCTCCCTGGCCAGGGATCAGACTCATACTGCTGTGTTGCGAATGCTTCACAGTGCAGTGCTCAACCTGCTGCACCACCAGGGAGGCTCATACCTTGAATCTTTTATTGTGCATGCAGCAAAAATTTGCACAGCACATTGTTAAATGAAGACAATTGGTGAAAAGATATCATTTCCTGGTTGAGAAAGAGCTTCCTCATATCTGGAGTTGAGTACAGATAGTTTGGGTTGTGTTGAGAGTTGTGGATCCCTGTCCAGGAAGTATGTAAACCAAGGTTACATGCAACATTTCAAAAGTAAAATGGGCTGAGAGTGTTGATGGTAGGGAATAGAAAAAGAAGAGCAACAATAATATCCATTGTTCATTAAGTGTTTACTAAGTAGCAGGCACTTGCAAAGCACTTACAAACATCATACTATGTTTGTACTTTTGTACGCAGTACATTTATGACATAGACAAAGTGATCTCCAATTTAAAGGGGAGTTGGGTCAGATTGCAGGGCAATGAGGACCAACATGGCACCATACGCCTTCTGCATCACTGGTGATCACCAGCGGTGCTAGGATACAGGGTCAGGGCTGTTTCCAGGCAAGTTCTACCTTCCCCTCATGGTTGTAGATTTTAAAGGTGAAAGATTTATACGATCTGAAGAGAAACCAGAGTATATATAGGATTTTACTCAATAAGCTTTGCAGATAGTTGCTTGGGAGATTAGTCCATAAAATCAGCAAACATAGGCACATCCTGGGCCTTGTAGCTTGAAGGAAATAAGAGCTAAGGGAGAGCAGGAGGAGGTCATCTCTGGTCATCTGATGCACACTTTCGGTAGGACCAAGGTGTTAGGGTGCCCATTTTATCATTTGAGGAACCCAAGACCCCAGAAGCAGAAATGACCGTCCTGCGGTCACATAGCCAGAGGCTGGTGAATCTGGGAATTTGAACACCATTGACTTTTGCAATGGCATTTTCCATGCTTGAAGCTGCTGATGACTGGAAAATCAAGAAGGAAACAGCATTGCTGGTGCCGGTCTTGGTTGACGATTGAAATGGAAGGAGAAATTCATAGTTATGATTCCCAGGGCTGCTGTTAGTTCTACTGTAAACATCCCTCCACCCTAATCTCAATTCTTATAGACTTACACATATATTCACATCCTCATATACACACATAGGTTTCTATAAAATTTAGTAAGGCTTCTATGTTAGCTCTTCAGGCTGTTCAGGTGTGGACACTTTATAAATAAATACGTGCTAATGTTGTTACTATTATTGCTGTCCCATAAATTTAACGGCACATGCGGCAAGCTCCAGGTATGTGTAGCACCTGAATTATAGTTACTTAGGGAACCACTGCTACCTTGTTCCTGCCGTCTCTACCTGACTGATGCCTTAGCACAGCTCGACTGCAGAAATGATCTGTGCCCTTCCATAGCAGCACAGGGAGCCAAGTGCTCCTGGAGGTGGGGTACGCCTTCTATAAATACACAGAGACTTGTGGCTTGGATGCTGCCATGCAGACCAGCCTCCTTCTCCAAGGTGCATAACTGCATGACAGCGCTGGGGTCTAGGGCTCCCCTGGTAATATACTAGTGGTACAGGTAGAGTACTTAATACTCAATGAAGCCCTGGTACAGACACAGCAATGTGCTGGAGCCTCTCCATGCCTAAAAAGGCCTAAAGAAGGTAAGTAGCTTTCCCAGTGTTACATAGCTAACAATTACTGAGTCTTTCTTATTATTAGCCACTGTAGTAAAATCTTGCTTCAGCTCAAGTAATCTTGAGAAGTAGGTGTTTTAACTATTCCTATGTTGTAACTGGGGACAATGGAACAGCTGAGATTACTGGAATCAGTATCTGCACCTATAATGGGCCGTCCTGGTGCTGACTTCCAGCTCTAGGGAAACCTAAGGGCCATATTCTTAGCTCTTCCTTTTATTGACTCCTCAGTTCACAGTGTTAAGAGATTATTGAGCTGGGTCTCAAACCTAATTTGTCTAATCACAGCTCTCAGAGCCTTTATTTCATACTAACTTCACATCCAGGATTGATGTGGGAGCACAGAATCTGCCAGAGAAAAGCCTGTATAGAGATTAAAGGGACTCCCTCCTCCATGAAGCCAGACCGGATTGTGTCACACACTCTTCTGAGGCTGCTTCCTCGCAGCTCCCACCAGTGGTAATGACTTCAGTTAAACAGCCACATAGCTGTCTGAGGAAGGTGTGATTTTGTCTTCTCCTGACCTCACCGGGTCATCCAGGGTTGGGCTGTGCCTTGCCCAGGGCAGACACACAGCAAGCACAGGGGACCTTTTATAAATGAGTAGTGGTTTCTTCTGAAGTTGAAGGTCCTTGTGTCTCTAACCTCTCTTGTTTATTCATCTGAGTAAATTCAGTCAGCTTTAGCTCAAGGGGCTGCTTCATCTTGTCATTCAAGGAGGTCCCAGCATTAGTTATCTGTTGTTACTCATTTATTTTCACACCAAACATTTATAAACGTTATTTTGACGAGTATTCTATGGATCAGGGATCCATGTAGCACTGGTCCTCCAGCTCAGGGTTTCCCACAGGCCTCCATTGAAGTCAGCCGAGGCTGTGGTCTCATCTCAAGGCCCAAGTGGGGAAGTAGCTGCTTCCTGGTGCCCTCTTGCGGTTGTTGTCTGGGTTCAGTTCCGTGAGGGCTGGTTGCCAATGGCTACCCTTCATTCCTGGACATGTGGGTTTCTCCACAAACTTAAAACATGGCAGCTGACTTTACCGGAGTAGGAATGTGAAGAGAGGTAAGAGCGTATGTCAGCAAAATGGAAGTCGCCATATTTTCTCCCTTAGTCTTTGAAGTGACATCCTACAACTCTGTTGTATTTGACTTGAAAGAAGCAAGTCTCTGGGAGAGGGATCATGAGGGCGTAAGATCATGAGGGGTAAGGACCTCGGGAACTATTTTAGAAGCTGCCTACTTCTATTGCCATGAACTTCTTCCTTTTCGCCAGCCAAACCTTTCTGTCATTTCACATAGCTCCAGCTGCTTGTGTTCTGTGACTTGAGCAATGATTTTTCACCAAGTTTCAGGTTCTCACAGTCTCCTGAGGATGTTATTCAGTCTCCTCTGGTGTAAACATCCCCCAATCATGTGTGGTATGTCTTTTTAGAATAAAATTATCACCTCTAACCCATAGTCTACCTTGACCACTATTTCAGAGTGGACTGGACCTTTGTCACAAGGTCTTCAGATCCCACTCTTTGGGATTCTGAAGTCCCTGAAGTATCTTTTGTACCTGACACAATGTCTGACTTTTAGTAGAGACTTAGCACCTCTTTGTTGAGAAAGTAAATGAATGTGAGTGAGTTTTAGGTTTGCACAGAGCCAGTAGAGCTGGCCTGAAAGGATTAGCAAATTAGGATGAAGCCCACCTTCCTTGCCGTGGACCACACTTCCTACCTCTCAGGCCTCTCCTGCTAACACTGCCTGCATGCACCTGTTGCCTCTGCCATTCTAGTTTATATGCATTGTTCTATTCATCCTGCTCCTGGACCACACAACTGTTATGAACTCCCATGGTATAAACCTCAGCTCTCAGGAATGGTTCTCTGACCTCAAAACTGATTAGGGGACCTCCTCCTCTGCACTGACCTGTGCCACCGTGGTGGCCCCATTGTATTCCATCATCTACCACTTCCCCTGTGAACTTTGAGATCCTTGATGGCCCCTATATAGTTTCCAGCTCACAGCACGGAGCTCAGTGCCGAGTGAACTCTCAATAAATAGTTGCTCAATGAGTGGATTTCCTCCTGTGGGAGATGAGAGACAGAAGTTCAGAGCGGGGAGGGATTTGCTCAAGGAAATGGCAGTGCCGTGGTTCAGGTTGGGGCCCCGGACTGACAGAACAGTGCTCTTGGCACAGTTCCTCAGCTGCCACGAAAGGCAGAAGGTGAGCCGAGCATGTCCCTTGGTCAAAGACCACACTGTTCTTTTGGACGAGCATCTTTAAACCATGCAGCTTGAAAGGTTTAGGCCCAGAATGTCAGCCCACAATGGGGAGAGGCCTCTGTGTGGATATGTATTTAGGAAGAAATGCTTCACAGGAACGTTTTTTCCTCATTTTTCCCCTTCTTTTATCCTCTTTTATATTCCCTCCTCAAAGGTCTAAAGGCAAAGCTGTTTATCTCCAGATGGCTGTTTAAATACAATGCAAGCATACTTTTACCGAAATGTTAGTGGTCTGAAGAGGAAGCAATGGATTGGAAAACCAGAAAAAAATAAATGCCCCTCTATTTAAAGAGCTGGAGACAGGCAAGCTTATTCCAATAAAGTGCCCAAGTGTTTTGCAGCTGAACTCTTACACCCAGGAAAAGACAGTATTCTCTCCCCTCCGGGCCCTGGGGCCGCCCTTTGTGAGAGTGAGGGTTTAGCTGGTGATTGGATCCTTGGTCTTGGAATTGGCTACCTTGGACTAAAGCTGGTCAATATGTTTTTGTTCCCATTCCATCTCTGCCTCTCCTTAATTCTGAGCCATTGACTAAGTCATTTAAACTCTGAGTTTCTGTTTCCCCAATGTCAGATAATGGCAGCATTACCTGGAGTTTATAGTGAACACTTAGAATGAAGGAGATACTGTAGGTAAAGACCACGGCAGACCTAATAAATATTAAATGCATGGTAAACATTATTTCTCCTTCCTGCTTTTAGGGGCCAAAGTCCAATAGCACCTTCTAGGTGAACCGAACAATGACTGTTTGGGGCAAGATTTGAGACACACTAGCTAGAATTGTGCTGTTCTTTGATGTTGCAGATGATGGGTTCTGATCATCCATGGTAACCATGGAAACTTGTGATTGCTCTTTTGCTCTGTCCCTTAGCACTCGCTAGCTCGTCCCGTGCTCTCTTCTGTGGGATGAATACACTGATGCACCCAAACAGCCTTCAGTCCCAGTGTCATCATCTTTTGTGTTTTTTTGTTGCTTTTTTTTTTCTGTAAGTCAGTGGCTGAGGCTGATCACTTGTGAATCTGAAATCCAAATACCACCATTCCTTCCTCCTTCCTCCCCATTTGCTTCCGAGTCTTTCTAGAACTTGAGCTCTTTTGAATTACCTTCTCCATTGCAATTTCATCTACCGAGTATAGCAACTTTTTCCTCTCCTAATGTATTCCATCAGCCTGCTAAAGATCTGTTGGATAGTCTTTAACCTCCTGAACTGACCTCTTGTTCCTGCCTCTTTTCCTTCCAGGCATGTAGTTTCCTATAACTCTGAAACTCCATTTTCTTTGAACACTGGAGAACCAGAATGCAGACATTGGACTTAGACAAGGCTTACCATGAAAGTTTTTTCCACCATTTCCCAATGGTTAAGTTTTGATTTCCACTTCATTCAAGGGAGGCAGTAATCCCTGCCTCAGAAGACTGTTAAGTTTAAATAAGTAAATGTGTTATTGTGGAATCTTTAACACAGTGTGTGACTTCAGGGTGACATTTAATTATAGGGAGCTGATGATATTACTAACAGTCATCTTTGTATGATATTAAACTAGCTCATTGTTTTTCCTACTCTGTTGCATACTACAATGGTTTGGAATATATATATATATATATTAGTACTTTTAGGAAATTTCAGGTCAAATTCTGCTAAATAGAATTCAGTGCAACTTTTCAGAGATTTTGACACCAGATATACACTCACAGAGGTGAATGGAGAATGCAAAGTGTCCCCAATTTGTTTCTTTTTAAGATGCATCTAATTTTGTGGGAAATACATGGGCCAGGTGGAAAGCCATATTCTAATACCTTCACCAGTGAAACCTGGGCCTTGTGTCCTGGAAAGGGTGAGGGGGATGGCTCCAGGTCCAGTAATGACTTACAGGTCCAGTAAGTCTCTGCTTCCTCATTAATATACTGCAGATGATAGCATAACATGTTGGTGGAAAATGCAAGTGACATTTGGGAGTAATTTGTAGACTAGTGACTGACAAAATATGGTACTCTCTGTGCAATCTTCATAGCTAACACCATTGTCTCCATCTAGCTCCATTGTCATCATCTTAATGTACCCTTTGACCTTCTGGTCTCAGTCCTGTAACTGCTACAGAGAAATCCAAATAGCCATCCATCTGAAGCCCATTCAGTGTCTGTTGCCAGTGGCCTGCTCCTCAATATGGTGTCCCAATCCAAGTCTGCACTATCAAAACTTCCCTTGTCCATGGAGCAGGGCTGGAAAAACATGTCCTCTGTGGCCTGGCAGATAATGATTTGACCCTCTGTAGCACACTGAGCCAATTAAGCCACATAATATGTTCTAGGGGTCAACGTGGGGGAGAACAGCCATCTAATGTGTTCCTCTTATTTTCTGCCCTTTTTGGAATATCCCCATGGTAACGTGGAGAGCTTTCTTTAAAGACCTGCCATCACCATCAGGTCAGCTGAGAAGGCTATTCTGTCTACTCGCAGTCATCATAGCTTCACAGGGCCAGCCAGGCTCTGTAAACAGTTCTAAAAGTCAACTTAATGTGGACTTTGTTCCTGCTCTGGCCACACCTAGTGTGTTGATCGAGAAGTTCTGGAAGGTAATGGTTCAAAACTTGGACTCTGAAGTCCAATGATTTTCTATTTAAGTTCCTTTGGGGTACCTGACCTTTGGCAAGTGGTGGCCTCAGTTTCCTCATGTGCAAAGTGTGGATGATAATCATGTCTCATGAGGTTTTTGTGAAGATTAAGTAAAATACTGCATGGAATATGTTTAGTTATATAGTATGGCATCGAAGTGCTTCTATAATGTTAGTAGTGATGATGATGATGATGATGATATTTACGTGGAAAGCCCTTCTAGGAAAAGGAAATCTCTAAAAGTATAATGGCACCTCAAAATATGCTTTAGAGAAATAAAGTTCAGCTGTCCATATTTGATTTGGAGGAAAGAGAACTCAAGGCAACCTAGTTGCTACCCTTAACTCACTAGATAACTCTGCCAAAAAGAGGGCATTAGATGCAGCCTGCTTGAATTAAACTAGCAGAAGTTGGCTTACTGAGTGAGATTCTAGAATTCTATAGCACAACTGTGTGAGAGAAAAATTATTGCTTGGTAAAGGTTAAGTTTACTGTCTCTGGAAGTTTGCAGAGACTGGATGGACATTTGCAAAGATTTTATAAAGGAAAAACCTATGCAAGGTGGGAAATTGGGAAAATTCCATATGATTTAACAGATTCTGTGGATTTCCTAGTGCTAAGGTCAGAGAAGCAGAGGGCATGAAAATCTAGTTGATGGCAGAGAAAGGGACCAGAAGGTGGAGAGAACTTTGACCCAAAAGGCCAAAATGGAGGAAAAGATGCTCTCTACTGGCTCATTGCACTGAAGCCGAATGGAGAAGTGGGGTATGAGGCAGAATGGGGGCATGCGATCCCCACAGTTGTAAGAAAGTCTCAATTTCAAGTAATGATTCCTCCTGCCTCTAGCATGACACTGGCACTTGTTAAAAAATGTGTCCTGATTTTGGTTTCCAGAAATATGCAGCCAGGTGCTGGAACTCAAGTGGGGCCGGAACCCCATGAGGGTGCTCGGGAGATTAATGGGGCTTGCTGGCAGTCTGCATGGCCACTCTGATATACAGCTGCTTTGGTGGCTTCACTGTACTTTTTGTATAATTTCTACCCCATTGGGGACCAGTCCTTGGTGGCAGAAGTGACTTAATACATTTCACTAGAAAAAAAAAAAAAAAAAAAAAAAACCGTAATATTCCAATACTGACACCTGTTGGTAGAATGAGGANTTAAAACATTTCACTAGAAAAAAAAAAAAAAAAAAAAAAAACCGTAATATTCCAATACTGACACCTGTTGGTAGAATGAGGAACAGCATGTTGACATTCATTAATTCAATGGTTGTTTAGTGAGCAGCTGATATGTTCATGTACAACTCTAGCCACTGGAATAACAGGAGAGCACAAGACAGGTGGTCTGGGACATAGTAAATGCACATGAAACACGTACTTATTGAATGCTTTCATCTCCAGAAAAGGACGTTGGGACATCTTCTCTAAATCACCCTTAGAGGTGATTTTTCCATGTTGGGTATCAGCTAAATGTAAAACCCAGAAATCCTACTTGCTGCACCACATCTTGCTGATGCCCATGTAGGTGGCAAGTGTTCGGCAGGGAGGTATGGAGGAATGGAAAGGGAAAGTACCAAGAGCTCATAGAGCCTCAAATGTGCATGCTTAATGTTGCAATTGCTCCCACTCCCTTAATTCACACAGCTTCTGTACCAGTTAGAGTTTATCACTGCCATTTTATAGATTAGAAAAATGATGCTCCCAAGCTTAGATATCTTGCCAAAAAGCAGACACCTGTTCAGTGGAAGAGCTTGGATGTAAATCTCAATGCCTAGGTCTAATACCTAGCCTCTTTCTCCTGGGCTGAGTGACCTGTACGGTTGTCTTCCTCCTGGACGCTACTCTTATGTCCTGGGGTCCAAGAATCCCTGTCCTCACCCCAACACCATATCCCATTTCAAGAAAGAAATGACTTCTTGGCTTTGGAGCTAGGCTCACGTCCCCTGGGGATGTCGGAGGAAGGAATCAATGGGGATAGAGCAGCTTTAAGTTTTCCACACACAGTGGTCTGATGGGGTTAGATCTATTTTCTTCATTGTAAAATGTGATTGATTCAATTCCAAATTTAACTTAAATTTGATTTTCTTCTCTCAACCTGGCATTTCCAAACCGAGAATCAATCAAACCCCAAATTATAGGCAGCGTGTGGATCAACAATGCTGGGTTATTTCCGGTCGAATTTCTCAAGCAATGCATTTTATGCCGTTCTCTGCTGGCATGAAAGGAGTTGAGCGGTAAGAGGGAGGGGGAATGAAAGGGAAATTAGATTATTAACTTTCTCCAGTTCCAGCAATCAATATGCCCTGGTGAAATTCTATCCCTGCAGCATCGCTCATGCCTTGGCAAGGGATGGGGAGGGAATTGCAATGTGGGATGTGAACCTGAGTTAACCATGACCTTAACTATCTAGGTTCTCATGTTATGACTTGAAGCTAGCATTTATTAAGTGCTCTCTCTCTCTCTCTTTATTTTTGTCAATCATAAGTGTTATATTACTTTGTCCTCCAGTTAATGCTAAAAGAAGACCACTGTGCCCATTTTTCAGATGGAAACATTTTGTCTCATTAGGGCTATTGGATCATCAATCACATGTAAAGATTTGTGGTGGTTAATCCATATGAACATCGGTGTATCTGGCTCCTAACACCACGTTCTTTCTGTGACTACATGATGCCTACCTGGGGCCGGAATTTGTGTCATGTTGGAAAGTAACATAGGGTAGAGAGTGTGAAGTCCTGGCATGAATCTTGCCTTTAAATAGAAATTCTGTGACCTTAGACAAGTCGTGTAATTGTTCTCCCTCTCTGTTCAAATGTAAAATGGGGATAGAGGCAACAGTTTGCCGTGAGAATTAAATAGTTCTTCTTTATTATCAAAATGTAATCAGAAAGGACATTGGTGATTCTGTTCAATATAATTTCCCCTGTGCCTGAATCAGTGCAGAAAAAAGAGTTGATGCTCAATAAAAGCTAGTAGTACATATGCAGGCGTGTGTGTGTATCTGCGTGTGTGTATCTGTGTGTGTGTGTGTGTTTGTATATGGATGGATGGATGGATGGTTGGATGGCTAGATGGATGGATGGATAGATGGATGGATGTTAAGTAGTAAGGATGGAACCTGCATCATATTAAACTAAGACAGAAGCTGACTTTCCAGTCCATGCGTCCTACAAAACAGTGCAGAGTCTGGGAGGAGAGGGGGTGTGTATTATGGGATACCTAGTTTCTACTTTTCTGTGTTCTGCGGCCCCTTTGTCAGAGTTAATTGCTGATGCTTAGTTTCCTGGGCCAAGAACTCTTAAGAAGGCACCTCTGCTGAGTCCCACTGTAAAGTTTCTGCCAGGTCCAGTTGCCATGGCAACTCCCCAGCCCCAGTGGCTTCTCCATGGGCATCTGGCCTGAGTGCAGACTTCACCTGCATGCCTTCTTCCCAAACTTGAGAGACAACTGTGATTCAGGTATTCTTTGAGTAAATAATTACCCCAGGACACTGCTTATTCGAATTTTTCCTTTTAGTCCTCTCTCCCCCCTTCTTAAGACTCTTCCTTTATAAGCTACTCCTCATCTTCAGTTTCTACAAAGAATAATATAATTTCTAACAAGTTCTCTCATTCATTGGACAAAAGTGAGTCCTGGTTTCTGCCATCATTTATGAGATAAGTACTGACATAAGACTTGGGAATGATTATTTACTCATGTACCAGAGAGTGCGCTGGGCAATTGATGTTAACTGTCTCATTTAGTTTTTCCAACTCTCTTGAAGGATGTGTATATGCCATTGCATTCCTACTTTCCAGGGGAGAAAGCTGAAGGTCAGTAATCTAATGTGATTCCACAGCAACTACATTGAGTCTTAAAGACCCTGGGTTGCTGTGAAGGCTTAGGTGACACAGGAATGCAGTTAGCATGAGTTCAGAGAGAAAGTATGAGTGACCCTACTCCTGCCCCTCAACCCTCTTCCCTCAGACTGGAACTCAGCCCTCTTGAGTTAGGGTGGTATTTGTGGTGGTTGGCTCACTAGTGAGGAGACTGTCTTGGTCCTTTCCATTTCTACTGTAGTCTGGGCAGGTTCTGAGGTATCTTCTGGAGACCTACAGGGTGCTGTTTTCATCTAGGCCCTCCACCTGCCCAATCACAGAACCTCTAAGTACCTTTTACCTCTCACCCTCAGGTCCTTCCCAAGAATGTGTCCTTGATGGACTCCTCCTTTCACATTCTTCTATCAGAACAGTCTCCATAAAAATGGCCATAGCAAACTCAGCGTTACTGCTGTAATGTGAGTGCTTGGGGCAATATGTTGACCTTTTAAGGGAAGATCTATGTAAGGCACCAAGCACTAGCCCGTTTTCTTTCAAGTTGAAAACATTAATGTTGGCTTGCTTATGCAATTTAGTTATTAAATATTTACAGCATCAGAGTTTGAAATGCATTCTTAGGGCACTCAAATGAGAGAGAAAACTTGTTCCTTTTCACTGTGGTCATTTTAGGGTTAAAAATTTCTCATCCTTTGACCCGAGAACTCTCTCTATCCTTTATCTGTTCTTCTACTTAACAACTTTAAGAACCACATGATGTGATAGTTTCCACCATAAGTTATGCATTTCTGAGATCTGGCCATAAAGCAGGAACCTCATGCTGGAAATACACAGCTTTCAGGTTCTGGACTTTGTCATACCTTGGTTGTGTCTGTTTCACCTGCTTTTTGGGTGGTCGTCACCCATGAGCAGTTGCTAACATTGTCGTTCCAGGGAGGAATGATGCATTGCTGAGACTTCACGTTGCGGTCAACACTGTATGAGTGGTGATAGAAGGGGAGATGGGGAGACAGTGGTGAGCGCAAGATGTGGCACCTGGCCTCAACGAGGCTGCCAACTGGTCACTCGACTGTGGTCTTCAAATACCCTATTTTGAGAAGCACAATGAATGTGGGCATCTGTCTGCCTAGAGCAAACAGGTATATTTAAAATGCATCTGAGAGAGTGCTGGGGCACAGGGAAACCACTGGATGTGTATCCAGAAGAAAGGCCAGCTGTGAGCAATGTGGTGAGAGCTGAGGGCGGGCTCTGCAGTGACGCGGTGCTATCAGCAGCTGGTCAGAAGGAGAGCAGCAGGCGTCAGCGCGGGACCCGTCACAGAAACCTCTCGTGCCACGCTCGTGAACGTGGGTCAAATCCTGTGGCTGTGAAAGGGCTCGAGGAGTGGAGCAGAGAGTGAGATGGGTAGAGGTGCCCACACCGCCCTCACCCCACAAGCAGGCAGACCGTAGAGCAGTTGGAGGGAAAGAGGTGGAAAGGCCAAGGCTGCGCGGCAAGTAGCATCGCGTGACTCTTGCGATGCCGTAAAGAAGGAAGACAGGACCGAGGAAAACACATCCAGGTTGCTGGGGGCGGGGGGACAGGGGACTCTTGGGGAGCTCACAAAGGGGACTTTTGAGGACAAGATAACGTATTCAGTTTTGAACATGCTGTTTTTGTCATGCCCATGGGGCATCCAGCAAGAGCGGGCCATGACTTGCAGTCCTAATGTGTGCTCGAAAGAAGAGCCCAGCGGATAATGGGAATTTGGGCGGCAACGCTCGATACACGGTGATCAAACCTTGAAAGCAATAATGTGAGTGGCAGAGCCTGGAGACAGCCACGATAGGGCTCAGCACACAGTGCACAGAATTCCCTTACCGACCAGCGCTCTCCTTGCCAGGCCAATTCAGTCTGCTCATTCTACTGCATCCATGAAATTGTGTTTTAATTTTCCCAGGCAGAGCTGCCTCCCGACCCAGTGCCCTTTCTGCTAGCTCTAAACCCAGCTTTCCAGAGATTCTGATAACTGTGGGTAGCCTGCCTCTGCCCGGCCTGTAAGATCCTGAAGAACAGGTCTTTGGCATTAAAATTTGCTTGAACGAAGATCCTGGTAGGCAAAAGAAATTTGGGAGACATGGCTCTATAAGTGGAGATCAAAGTCTTGAAAGAGAAGAACTGTTCTTATTCTTTCTGTGTTCATATAGCAGGTGCTCCATAAATGCTTGTGAAGTTGATTCAAACTAATCAGCTCCTCATAGTTTCTAAAAGAGAAAATTTTTTGGATGGTGGCTATTAGACACCCATTGTGCTGTGTAATCACCACTGTAACCCCACAAGCTCTTTACTAGTATCCTCAACATACACGTAAGAAAACCCTGGTTTGGGAACTGAAGCAGGGCAAAAAGCAATGAAGCCAAACTTTGAACCCAGGATTGTCAAATTTCAAAGCCCATGCTCATGCCACTAGGCCCTATGAATTCAACAACATGGCGTCCTCTCGTTTGCTTCTAAAGAGACTAGAAGAGTCTGGTATCATCTCATTATAATCAAGACCTGCCAGCCTAATGGGAGGGAAGAGTGTGAATTGCCAGTTCAGCAAGCTTGTTTCTTTTGTCTTTCATTCAAAGAATGACGAGCCCTTTTTTGCAGAGGGCTAAACCCACACCTCACCACGGAGATGTCATTGCTAACACAGAGGTTGGAAAATGTGACTGCCTTTTCCAGCTTCCCGTAGGGAAAATGATAGGACTCTGAAGCTCCGTGCATCCTACTTCCTCCCCTCATAAAATGACGTGAATTTGTGTGTGTGTGTTCGTGTTGTTAGGTTTGTTGAAAAGCCCAGTGAACAAGACGGCCCTGACGCTGATTGCTGTGAGCTCCTGCATCCTGGCCATGGTGTGTGGCACCCAGATGTCGTGTCCGCTCACCGTGAAGGTGACTCTGCATGTGCCCGAGCACTTCATTGCTGACGGTAAGCACTGAGCTTGGTGGTGGCCACCCCTACTCAGCACTCTGTACCCCGGTGGGTCTGGTGCCCTCTAGGCGTGACCCAGGCTCAGGATTATATTACAAGAGAAAGAGAATGTCCAAAAATCTTGGGAGAGGCCCTTATTCTTTAGACCCCTGCATTATTTGAACTGACCAAAAAATTTCTCCCCTTCCCATATGGGTTAGGAAATAGATTTTTAGGTAAAGGAAGGGTTTGCATGTGAGTGCAGAGAATCTGCTGTTTCTTATCATGCCTGTTGTTCCAGTTTATGTATTCCCCCACAAAATGGTATTTGCTTATTTTTTTTTAAAGATTTATTTATTTATGCATACAAGCACTGGGGCACAGACCAGAGGTGTGGGGGGGTGAGAGGATTCACCACAGAGAGCGGGGAGCAGAACAGGCAGATCAACAGAAGTACACTGCTGAGGGGAGCAGCGGGCACAGCAGGAGAGGTCTGCCGCACCATGTGGGTACCCCCCCTGGCCGGCAGCAGGGATCGAACTTGTGCTGCAGTGGCTGCGATTTGCTTCATAGTGCGTTGCTTAACCCACTGCGCCACCAGGGGAGGCCCGGTATTTGCTTATTAAAAACACGACAGGGAAGATTGCATGAGCTTTGTTGGAATTACCCGGATGTCCTGGGGAATACTCATATCTCATTCCCTGCAAATGTACTTTGCAAGTATCTTATATCCTACCACTTACTCTTCACCTAATTAATTTGAATTAATGAGATACCATAGTCACTAAAAATCATTTGCAAAGCATGGTCCAAGAAACTGATTAAGGTGCCTGATATCTATTGCTAAAGTGCCCTCCAGAAAACTTGTTCCAGTTTATCTATTCCAGCAGGATGTGATGGTGCCTTTCCCCCCAAATACTTGTCCTCACTTGGCACTGCAATTTTTAAATGTATTGAGGGTTACTATTAATATAATAAAAACGACAGCTTAATGATGGCAGTTTAGTGAATTTCCACATGCATCTCCAGCCAGATCAAACCTGACCACATTTCCAGCACCTCTCCTTCCTTACATGCCCTCCCAGGCAAGGCTCTCCCGGTTGCAGCCACTCTCTGACTTGCAGCACTGTATTAATACCATCATTTCTTCAAAACCTTTTCCACTGGGTATGTAGTGAATGTCGTTGAGATCCTTACCCTGTGTTTGCCAGGCCCTTATCAGTGTCACTCCAGTTTTATCTCCAGTTGTTAAGTTACAATGTTCAGAACTTAGCCCTGATCTTTCAATATGTTCAGACTAGACTACCTCTCACCCCTTTCTTAGAAACACCCAGACTTCTATCAGTGCATCTGATGATTGCTCCCACTTCACTTCATCATGGAGAACAAGCCCCGACTTGGTTTTCACTTGAATTGCAAACATGTACAGCATTTCCCACCTTATATACATTCAGTTGTTTTTCTGACCCAAGCACAAGACTTCTGGTTCGTCCTTATCAAATCATATGTGCACCTAAGGCAGGCAGCATTTGAGTGTGAGATGGCAGAGGGATGGTGGAGGAAGGCAGAAGAAACAAAAATATGTAGAAGCATCTAGATAAGTTGACTCATGGAACTTGAATTTGGAAAAATTGGCAGAACCAGGGAAAGGTTGGAATATGGGATGAATAATGACGCTTGAAAAACCAAAGGGGTGAATTTTGACCACTTTTAAAGGCAGATGACCTTGCCTTTTATACTCATCTGTTACTTCTCATTAACTATAATTAATAATACAGAGTAGATGTCCTATAATGTCAAGTAGAATGTTAGGCCTTACAGACATTCAAATTTGATTATTTATTTTCACACATGTAGAAACGAAACTCCTAAGAGTAACTAGCCCAAGGTCATGGTTAATAGTTGAATGACTATGAGAAGAAGCTGTAGGGTAAAATAAACATGAACCAGGCACTCATTCTGTCTCTGCCACTTCTGTAGTCTAGGAGTCCAGTGCATGGCTTACCTCTCTGAGTCTCAGTCTCTGTATCTGTAAAATGGGAATGATAAGGATCCCTATTTCATAGGATTATTGTGATAGTAGTGGATATTACATGTCCACTTTTATCAGATTTTCAGATAGTATGCAGTGGAAAATTTCAACATCAGGGCATCACCCAAGTACGCTGCAAAACTATTTTGACATCTTGGAAGGGTTGTCCAAAATGTGGTCAGTAGGTACTCTCAGTTGTCCTTACTTTGACTTTGTTTATAAACTTAAAACCTTATAACTGTCTGAGGACTTGTGTTTCTACTTCTAGACTAGAATCTCTGTGAGGCCAGAAATTATGTCTTTGGAGAAAGACAGTGTATCCTTGGTAACAAGTCCACTGCCCGGTCCACAGTGGATGCTCAATAATTATGAATGAATGGGGCTTAGTTAAGGCAGAGCTGTGAATGGGCCTATGGAATTATCCTCTTATATCACAAAACAGAAAGGGTAGAATGAGTCAAAAATTAAAGAAATAAACAAAGGAAATTGTAAAGAACCATAGAATAAACAGAGCAGGTGGAACAAGAAGGACCTTGCCCAAAGCATCTCAGTTTTCTGGAGACATGATGGCAGCTCCTTCCCCTACATGATATAAGGTTTTGGCTAGGAATATGTCCTTTTAAATGAGCTCTGTTTGGATTCAAGTTTCAGTTCCATTGCTTAGTTGCTGTGCAAAGTAGGAGAGTCAGCTAAGCTCCATGAGTCTCACTTTTCTTATCTATAAATTGGGTACTATTCCAGGAAAAAAATGAATGTCAGTGTATGTAAAGTACCTAATAGAGTATCTAAAACATTATTATACTTAATACCATCTGTTAGTTTTCTTAAGGTGATTCAGGAAAGAAGCAGTATCAGAAGCATAAAATGGTAGAACAAGCAGGCATAGAAAACTAAAGTAGTTTCCTATGAGAGTAGCTTTGTCAGTTAGAAGGAGAAATAGGGAATCCAGTATATGCCCCATGGAAGTTGTTCCCACTGGTGGACATTAACACATGAAGATCAGTCTCCTGGGCAGCAGTAGAAATCCTGAAAGTAACCGATACCTGAAGTCACGGGACTGCTGTGTGGTAATTCTAGGCAAACAGACCTTCCCCAGAATGATCCCGGGGCCTCCTGTGTGTGGTTAATCTACATACATTGCTCATTCCATTCTCCCAACAACTCTCCGAAGTGATCTTTATTACACCCATTTGACAGATAAGGAAATGAGGACTTGAAGTGGAATGAAGCAGGTTTCTGTGGAGGTGTAAAAGTAACTAGAAAAGACAAACTTTGTGCATTGGGCTAGTGGAGTTTCCACTCTGGCTTCTGGAGATACTGGTGTTGTGCAGGAAGACGAGAGAGAAGGTGATGATGGTACCTGTTTTTCTACAAGCTTATCATCCGGGCATTAGTATTAAACACATATAAACACAGAGAAGCATAAATACAGTGAAGAACACATATTGTGATTATTCAGTTCAATGATTTTTATATATATGTATATGCCCGTATCATAATATATGTCCCCACCTAAGACCAATGAGTTATAAATTAAAGCATTGTAATGAGGTCTATGAGGAAGAGGGCAGCCCCTGTGAAATGGGAGGGGCTCCATTGAGACCACAACACCCAAGGACCATGCCCATGGAAGCTCTCACCTTTCTCACCTTCCCCTGTAAACCTTAAGCAGTCAGGTTGCCAGCCAACCTTGTAGGATAGCCAACCTTGTAGGATAGTCCTGAAATCCTGAAGAGGGTGAGTAATAGATCTGATCTTCAGGAAGGAAATGGATTCTGCCCTTGTGTACCAGCATAGTTATACTTGATGCTTACTGCCCATTAAGGGGGAAAGGTCAGCACAATATAGCACTTGTCCAGAGCCCAGCTGGCAAGAACAATAAATATTGACACAGCCCTTCTTTGTCCAGGCCTTGTCAAGGCCACTAGTGGCTTTTTGCCCACACACAATGACGCAAGGGACTGGGTTTATGTCCAGACTTTCTGAATTGCATGCTGTTTTCTAACTCTTGCTTATAAGTCATCTGCCTTTGGGTCATCTGAGCTGAAGGTCCCCAGAACTAGTGAATCATATTTTCTGGGAATTGAGCCCAAGAATTAATATTCTTAACAAGAACTCTAGGTGATCCCTTAACAGAAGTTTGGGAGCTGCATCAATATCTGTGTAAGTATAACTTTTCTCCCATCTAACAGATGTAATAATTCCTTGAAACCCCTTGACACTCTGATAGTGGGCTTTGGTTTCTTCCATCCTGGACTTTATCAGTGTCTTATTAATGGAGCTGCCTCATAGTACAACTCTAGCAGTTGCTGGAACATAAAAAGCGGTTGCTCAGAGCTCCAAATACACTGTTAACTCTCTACAGTGAGTTTTAAAACAAAGCTTCCTGATTATTTGGGTTTGAACTTCATTCAAATTGCCATACAGGTAGTATTACTGATGAAAGGTTATCAATTAATATTGAAAGTTCATCTTAGTTGAGATGTTAGTTTGTGAATCTTTTGAGACTTCCAATGTGAGTCGGAATATATTCTTCCAATATTCTGACTCTATAGGAAGTCGCCATCTTTAAAAGGAATCCATTGTCTGGATCAAGTGGGTGAGATGTTTCCATTGTGGCATCAACAGGTGACACACTAGAGTTGTCCACTCTGTTCTGGGAGTCTGGTCAGAAGATGATTGATAGATTGAAGTCTTCTGAAGAAGAGAATTTGTAGCCAAAAGATTAGATAAACATTGCAAATGACTAATGATCTCTTTTTAAAAGGGTGGAAGAGAGTCATTATAAGAGGAGGAACTCAGACATAAAGGAACATGATATCACTGAGCATCTCTGTTATAAATATGGTAGTGTATCAGAACACTTTACGTGTAGTTCTTCATTGAGTTGTCATAGCAGAACTGAGAGGCAGGATTTGCCATGCTCATTTTGGAAACATAAAAAGATGTTTATGTTTCAGAGATGTTAAACCATTTGACCTAATTAGCACAGAGAAGCAAAGCAAGGTGTGAAGCCAGGTTTACCTGAACTCCCAATCCAAGATCATTCCATGTCCTAT
This sequence comes from Galemys pyrenaicus, assembly GCA_019455555.1. Lineage (NCBI taxonomy): Eukaryota > Metazoa > Chordata > Mammalia > Eulipotyphla > Talpidae > Galemys > Galemys pyrenaicus. The sequence goes on from JAGFMF010011623.1 coordinate 4,379,740, forward strand.
GTTTCCACAAAAATGTTAAATATTTTTGTCTTAAAACTGGATCCAACTTCATCTAGAAGTTCTCATGAAACTAGATCTTTATATGAGACTGTCCCACATGGGAGAACTTGGAGTCTAAGTCTGGTAACATCTTCACTTTCTAAGATTCAGCCACATTATCTAGAAAGTGGAAATAATAGCAGTACTTATATCATAGAATTACTGTGAAGAATAAATGAAATAAAGCTCATAAAGCTTTTAGCTCAGCACCTGACACCCAGTAATGACTCAATAAAAAGCACAAATGGTAATAGTTGTGATAATATTTTTTTTTATGATTGGAAGGGGGTCATTGTAAGGTAACGAGTTCCCCATCATAGGGAATTTCCTGAGACTAGATTGTCATGCTTCTATGAGGCTGTAGAAGAGAAGTGAAGGAGTATGTTGGGCTTGGATATGAGGTATTTTGATTCAGACTTAATATTTTAGGATTTTGGACTATTTAGGACTTCTAGAACATGTTTATTCTCTACAACCTTGAGTGTTACATCTGCTTTGCCTAGACTCTTAAATTGCTTGAGACTCAGGAATAGATGAAGGCCAGAGGTGTCTTTTGAATACTTTTCTTGACTAAATATACACACGCACGCACATGCACACACACCAATTGTATCAACACATTTTTGCCAAAATATTTGTTAGGGTTGAATTAGATGGTCAGCTTTATCTGTTGGGTTAAATTAGGGAGGTATTCACATCTTCTCTGTTCCCTCCAATGAGGAGTTGGGGGTCTGAGGGTCCCTAGGGAGCTGTGAACCCCTCATGTAGAAATGCTCATCAAGGGAAATGGCCAAGCTCATTCATCAGCCTCATGTGTACATGCTTTTGAACACAGAACTTGATACGGTGAGTCTCGGTACTTGCTTCCACTCCCACTTTATGGGCTCCAGCCCAGGAGAGTGAACAAACATGTGGCTTGTGCCTCTTGCGAGGAACAACATTTATAATTAACCTCAGCACCGGTTTACAGCGATCTGAATACACAGGAGGAACGTGTTCAGCACTCGGAAGGGAAATCACACCACACCGCAGGCTGCAACCTCCTCACGAACTGCCCCGTGGCACGTCTAAAAGGAGCAGTTCCTTGGATGTCCTGTTTGTTGAAATCAACTGGGGCTTTGTTCTGCTCAGGGTTGATTGCAGGCTCCTGAGCACGTGACACAGGTTCAGGCTTAAAATTGCTCTACAATAAGGCCCCTGCTTTTTCTGTCTTCAGCTCCTCTGTATGCATTTTAGACATGATGCTCTTTACACAAATGAATCACCTGCTTGTATCTGCTTCCCTTATACATTTGCTTGAGCACTGCTCTTCCCCAAGGTTGTGCTTCCCAGTCGGCACAGATAGCAACCCAGCCCAGCTCTGAGTCCTAACAGTTTTCTCCCGCCTTCAGATAAACCTTTCACAAAAACCCGAAATGTCTTTAAAGAAAGCTTCCAGTAGACATCGTCCCTCCTTCCCTGAAGGTGGCAAAGAACTGGGGACTCCACTGTCTCTCCCATTTCTGATACTGTCTGTACCGCTGGAACCACCATAGTTCTAGGAACTCGCCCCCACCCTGCATTAAATCTAGACCCCCCACCCATTCTGCTCTCAAAACTGCAACCTAAGTGATCTTTTAAAATGAAAAAAAAAAAAAAAAAAACCTCAATATTTGTAACTTCCCATAAAACTGTTCAGATACTTCTTATTGTACTTGTACTTGATATTGAACTTCATAACATGACATTTAAGTCCTTACACATTCACCAGTCTGCCTCTCCAGCCTTGCCTCACACCACTCTCTATGTGTCGGTTCCTTAAATGTTCATGACTGCCTTCAGCCTCAGGGTCTCTGTGCATGTTTTTTCACTGTCTGTAAACACCTCCCCAACTCCTCAGTTTCTCCTGAGAAAACTCCATTTACCGTACAATAATAAGACCCCCCCCCCATTTTTTATATCCCAACTTCTGTTAGGTACCTTACTACTTATTCTCCTCAAGCTTTGTTCTATTTCTTGACCACATGTATAATTATACTCATCCAGTTAATGTTGGATTATCCCACTTGGTTTTAAGTTCTCTAAGGATAGAAAGCTTATTTGTTTGTTTTGCACATTATTTCAGAACCTCGGACAGTGCCCAAAACAGAGTTGATCCCAAAAGGCACAGTGAAGTGATTTCAGTAGTTAGACTTAAAGTTCCTCAAGGACATGGATCATAGCTCTCTCGTGTCCTAACCTGCTGTGAAGCCTAACAGAGGTTCTGACATATAATAAATTATGTCTGTGTAATGAATGGAAGGAGTACACATATAATAAATTATGTGTACACATATAATAAATTATGTCTGTGTAATGAATGGAAGGAGGGCAGGTGGGTAGACCCAGATGCCCTGTGAAGACATATCCTGGGAATGCCAGGGCGAGAAGTGTGAGGCTGCCTCCTCTTCTATGATTGACTTCACTCCTCAAGGTTTTTGTTCCAGCCCCAAAGATAAGAACTATCAACTCACATTCCCCACCCCCTCCAACACCAAATGAAACAAGCTTTCTTCCAGAGCCCAGGAAGAAGGGAAAATATAAATTGAGCTGAGATTCAGAATACTCAGGGGGGAGGTGGCAATGAAATACCAATAAACCATATTAATATGCTGAAATCAGGAAGAGTAGGCTGAACTCCAACCCAGATTTAATAACTATATGTGAGCGAGTGCAAGGAGAAGGCAAGACTGGGTTTCAGTCAGAATTAAAATGAGATCTGTAATGAAACTGGTAATATAATTATAAACTGTGAAAACTTTTTTTTCTCTCCTCCCCCTTTTTCTGCTTAATGGGCAACTTGTTCTGCAATGGCCTGGAGCTGATGCTGGGAGCTGTGGATACCCCCTAGAGTGGAATCCTTTTTTTTTTTTTTTCTCTCTCAAACCTCTTCATTAGGAAAGTCTAAATCCACAAAACCATGGAAGGGAAAAATGCTTTGAGCCATTTCTTCCTTAAATAGTAACTGATCCCCAGGTTAAAAGTGATAAGGGGCTTCAGGGTAAACAAACCCTGGAAACCATTCTAAGTAGTGGAACATAGTCAAGCTTTTAAAGATAACACAATAGCCAGTTTGGTTGGGATTTATAATGACACTCTGTGCGAAGATGTTAGCTTGGCTTCCGACCAGGATGAATTGTTACTAATTTCCCTTCTTAACAAAAGGGATAACTGAGTTTGACGTCCAAAATTGGAGACTAATTTCTGTGTTTTGATAGCAGATTGAGTCCAAAAATATGTTCCTAGGAATGGAGGGAGGGCAGAGGATGGTTGCAAGGGGTAAGGAAATTTAATTTCCTATCATTAATAATTCCATTCCACTGCTGTGAGCAGACCGCCAGTTTGACATTTAGATTGGGAGGAGAGAATGATGGGTGGGAGTCTTGATGAGATGGAACTTGAGATTATTGAGCTAGATGTTCCATCATTAGTGTTTTGGTGTTTGCAGAAGTGGAACAGGGCTTATGTGAGGATACAGAGCAGGGAGAGAAGGGGACGTGGTTTAGAGGTTAGATACATTGATGTGTGACTCAGGAGATGTGAGATCCTTTCCCAGATCCATCCCTCTGACTGGGGAAATTAACTTCTTTCATTGAGCCCCACTTTCTTCTTCCAAAATACCGCCTCCCTCAAAGGAGTATTGGTGATGAATGTGGAAACTCTTGGCCAACAAGGAGAACACCCTGACTAGAAGAACATTGTGTGGTTCCTTTTCTGCGTAGCCATGATTTTATTATTTATAGAGACAGTAACAGGACTGGAAAGAGGTCTTAGTGGCCGTGGTCAGGAAAGGAGAAGGTCCAGTTTCGGAGTGGCTCAGTTAATGATGATGCAACTCCCTTATCCACGTATTGCCGGTTTCCTTTCCTTCTTTCCTGTATTCAGCAAAAATTGCAGACCACCTTCTGTGAGGCATGCTCAGGTGCTGGGAATGCAAGGTGGATAAAACACCATCTCTGACCTCCACCAGCTTGGTGGGATGAGACCTCCAAGCGGACGAGATAGGGAATGCAGTGTGGTGGGCATCCTGATGGGCTTTGCCCTGAGTGCTGTGGGGACAATGGAAGGCAAACCACTGCCCGAGCTGAGGATGGGAGAGGCGCAGAGGAGAGAATGTCTTGCGGAGGTGTTATCCGAGCCAAGTATCCGTGTCGCTGCTGTTTACTGGAGGTGGTGGTAGGCGTCCTGGCTTCCCAGGGTAGTCGTGGCCACTTCCCACTGCATTCCTATGCACCTTGCAGTTCAGCCCCTCATGATTGCTATAATAACGACACTGATGATTGGCAATGCTTACAGAACATTGATTGCTAAGTGCCTGGCCCTTTGCTCCATGTCTGGCAAAGGATTGCCTTCTGTAAGTCTCCACCTCCAACGAGTAATTTCTGTTATCTCCAGTTAACATTTAAGGGAAACTGCAGCCCAGGGCGTTTCTGTGTCCACTTCTATGTCACACAGGCTGAGCAGAATGACTTAAAATATATTCAAAGGTTTACCAGGATGTGGCGGGAAGACTTGGGTGACAGAGAGCAAGGTCTGCCTTTGCCACTCACTATGACTTTGGCCATTTTGCTACTTCTACAAGTTTTTTTTTTCTTATAAAATATGAGAAAGGAATAGGAGAGAACATAAAATTGCTCCCTGCTCTAACATTGTAAAAGTAGAATGAGAAATACTGGGGTTCAGCATTCCCTCTTACTCAGGCCAATAGGCACTTGACCTTTGGAGTCTCTGTGTGCCCACCCCATGGCACCCCTCACCCTCCCCTCCTGATTCCCCTTTGGTCGATCTCTGACAAGGAAGCCCCTTAGCAAGGACCCTGGGAGCAGAGGCAGCTGAGCAAATCTTTCACAGCCCACGAGTTGCCATTTGAAGAAAGCTTAGAAAGATCACAGCCAAACTTCTGCAGGCACTGGGGGCTCCCGAGGCTGCAGGAGGAAATAGGAAGCCTCCCGTCTCTGGGTCCAGGCCCCAGTTGCCCAGGGACCTGGAATATCTCAAATGCCAGCAGGAGCAGGGGAGGGGAGCATGCATCCAACTCAGAGGGGACGTGATGGGACTGAGGGAGTAAATTAAACACACCGCCCTCTAGCCTCCCTGCTTTCCTGCTTCTTGGGCCCTGGTGCCCAGCAAAACCTGCTGTTTAGCTCTCCCCACCTGCTGCCCTTCTTAAATATCTACCCTACTACTCGACCTTTGGATTGGGGGCAGCTGTTGTCAGTTTTCTGAGTGTTCTGCTAAATGTCTGGGCTTCTCACCCTTGGCCGGAATCATCTCAAGAGCCCGGATCTTCTTGGTATTCCTGCCACTGCTTGTCCCTGGTTCCCATTTGGGCTTTATCAGTGAGTCTGTACACTTAAGACTTTGAGCTGACCTTGCTGAGCGCTCTGGCCCAGTATACACCCTCCAGCACTAACTCAGCATGAGCAGAGAGAGAGGTGAGGAAAAGCACACAAGGTTTATAATCAGAAAACCTCAGGTTCTAATCTGCAGTCCGCTGCTTCCTAACTATGTCACTTAGATGTCACTGCACTTCTCTGAACCATCAATTTCACCAAAAAATTAAAAAATTCTGGAACAGATGCCCAGTGAAGCTCATCATGCCCTCCAAGGGTTGTACGTGTTGTGTAAAGTGACTACAGTAAAGACTTGAATAGCGAAGACATCACACTTGGGACCACGCAGGACACACACACAAGGGGGCTGGCAAGTCTGCAGGGTTTTCCCATGGACAGATTTGGTTAAAGTTCCAGGAAGCAAGAGAAGTTGCTTCGACCTTGTCCCACTGGAGGAAGCCAATGGGCAGGGATTGCGAGCGAGAGCCTGTGCCTGTGCTCTGTTGGGGATGGTGGAGAGTGGGGAGAGAAATGGGGGGAAAGCAGGGTCATCTTCCAGATGGTGGGGACAGCTGTCTGAGCAAAGGCATGGCAGCAGCTGTGTCCAGAGCTCTGGGCCACGAATGGACTCTAGTAGGAAGACTAACCCTCTGTATTCAGAGGTGGAGGTGATGGGAGTCACACACAAGGGAGTGAAGGGGTCGGCTTAGTTGCTTTTCCAAAAGACAATGTAGGCTGGTCATGAACAGCCCAGGCTGCAGACTCAGCGCCCCTGGGTTCAGCGCTGGTGCTGTGACTCAATAGCTGTTCTGTTATCGGCGGTACCTGATGGCCTGTTTCTCAATCTCTGGCATGGGCATAAATAATAATCATACACTCTCCATCTCAGAAACATTCAATGAGATAATATCTGTTGGGCATTCAGTGGAATAGTTGGCAAATGGAAAGCGCTTGGTGATACGACCTCTTACTGGCTGCTGAACATCACTCCTCATCTAAGTTAGGTTTCCCCATGAAACGCTCCTGACTTTTTCTCTTTTGCACGCATCGCATTTGCAATTGCCGAGTTGGTGTCTCATCTGGCTGAGTCTGGACTCAGAACCACACACTCTGAGTTCACCCTGAGCTCACCCTGTGCAGCTTGGGCCAGCCTATCCTCTTGTAGCTAGCTTCTCCTTGCCCATCTGGGACATGGGATGGCCACGTAACCACCTCAAAGATCAATCTAGTGATACCAGGTGGAGCACCTCACCAGCCTGAGGCTCCAGGTCAACACTCAGCGAGACCCGTGAGGGCAGAGAGTGCCCTTGTCTTGTTCCCGTGAAATCTCCTGTCCACAGTCAGTGTTCAACAAAGATTGTGTACCAACTGACCACAGCGGAGACTGACCGCAGTGGGGCTGCAAAATTTCATCCACGTGGTGGTGCCATTTCATCTACATGATGGTGTAGGAGCAAGGACATTCAAAGGGAGGGACGTTCAGATAGAGCAGGAACCAAGGAAGTTTAGCAAGCGATTGCAGGGAGGGGCTGAGGACACGCAGGTGCCAAAGACCCCTGGCATCTGCCTCCTGGGTTCCAAAGAGACCTATGAGCCAGACCACAAAGTAAAAATGCGCTTGCCATGTTGTGAGGGATGTCAGGTTGCTTAGGGCATCAGCACCAACACCAGAGACCATGAGTTTCAAATCCTACCTCCTCTTCCCACGATGCAGCTTCATCTTCTGAAAAATGGGGACGTTAAGTCAGCATGCTCAGAGCGTGGATGGGATTAGACGGTGCGAAGCGCAGGAGCCCGGCATGGGGCAGAGTTGCTAGTCATGGACCTGCCGTGATTACATTCTGCTCAGGCACCAGCTTCCTTGTGTGCGATCAAGAATCTGGTGCCCCCCTCTTTGCTATGTTCATAGGGAAAAAAGGGGGCAAAAAATACAAGCAACTTGGAAGAACACAAGGTATTAGGACCTTTACACATCCCACCTGGATGGAAATTATTAGTATGAGCAAAATTAATTCACTGGCTCTCTGAGGATTCCTCTCCTGGAGGCTCGAATTGTTCTAGCAACATCGCGGTGATGGCTCACTGCAGGATTGGGGGCAGGCTGAAGGCTGGAGAAAGGGAGGGGGCCCCGTTGCTCACAAGGGGGCTGACATGACCTGCGTGTGAAGGCTCCGGGTGGCCCTTCCGGTGCAGACTCCTGCAGGCCCCGCGCGCTGGGCACGAGGCCCAAGGGAGACCCAGGGGCCTGTAACTGGGACTTTGTCCCATTTGAAATATGGGATCAGTTCAGTGTGGAACCCTCTGCCACCTCAGAGTACAGGGTCCAGGGAGTGGGTCCCGAGGGCATGCTGCAAGCAGCGAGCTTGGCAGTTTTCCAAATTTTAGAAGGTGAAAGCCAGAAAATACCTTCAGCCTCATCGTTTTTGCCCGGCCCCATGTCATTGACACTTGTGGCCAAACAAAATGGCTGTTTCCGGCATGCGAAGGCTGTTTTATCTTTATTCACATCTCTTTTCCCTGACTCCTGTTTTGCCTCGTTCCTCCCAGCTGCTGCCTTCTGGTGCTTCAGCACAGTCACATGTGGTCACTCAGACTCTGCACAGGAGACGGGGGCCCCAGTTCTGCAGCTCCCGCTGCCCATTCTGTCTTTACGGCAACCCTGTGATGCGCGTTATAACTGCCTGCCTGGTTACTCCATGTCTGAACCTGCATTGCTCCCAGGTGGAGACTCTTTCTGTCGCTTACAGAACATCCACATCGTGTCACAGGATTCTGGGTGGAGCAGAACTGCTGTCTATGTGGGGCTATTCCCCACATGAAGAGAAGGGAAGATGGAGAATGTAATCCTCACTAATCGCAGTCTCAAAAGATTCTTGGAGAAAGTCGAGGTGGAGTTGAGCTCGAGAGTTTCAGTGAGGGACAGAGTAGATAGATTCATCCTCCACTTGAAAGGATTCCTTTGGGAACAGCATGCGACTGGTTTGGACAGACCAGAAGGTCTCATTTTCCCTCCCTCTGCTGCACGCCTCCCCATTGTCAGCTCCCCAGAAGATCTGTCTAAGCACATGTGGGTGGCATATGGGGTGTTTCAAGCACAGTGTGAGGACAGCAAGGTGGCTCTTGGGCTCTTATCAGTTGCTCAGTCTCTGTCGTTCTGTCCTCCAGGTTCCAGTGTGCTGGCAATTCTGAACAATGTCACGTTAGATTATTATACATATAAAAATATCATATAAGTCATCAAGCGCTCCTGATGGGCTAGGCAGGGCAGCCGTTCTGCCCAATGATTTACCTACAGTGTCTTATGTACCTTTTACTGAACCAATATTTATGTCTTCCAGAGCAGTTAAGATGCTGTCCTGCAAAAGACAGACCCACCTCCTGCCTTCATAATGCTTTCATCCTCAGCAGGAGACAGACAGGCAAGCAAATTAACACAATAATGAAATCTACCACCCTGGCAATCAGATAAGTGAGTGCTGCTGTGAAAATAGTTAAAATGGTGTAAAGTAATTAAAACAAGCAAGAGAGGAGGGGAAGTCCCGCTCAGATGACAGTGCTCAGGGAAGACTTCCCTGATGAGGGGGTATTTAAACTGAGGTCGAAGGGTGCAAAGGAGGGCAATGTGTTCCAGGCACAGAGAAGGAACAACAAATTCAAAGCCACTTGAATGACAGAGCCAGAACAGGAGTCAGAATAGGGTCTTCACCCTGGGGCGCTGAGTGCAGTCATTTGGGGCTGAGCAGGAGCCTCTCTTGTCCCCTGACCATGAACACAGAACCTGATGCCCAGCAGAGGGGTCTCCACTGCTCCCTCCTTTCTAAGGAGCATTTGCTGTCTGACCCAGCCTGCTGAATTTATGTTGAGCTGGTCTACCCACTTCCACGCTAACATGGGAAACTTCAGCATCCCAGTTCTGGCCCCTTGGCCCCGTGTCTCCTTCCTCCCCCCTCTCTCCTTGGCTGTGGCTTACCTCCTGTATCATCCTGGTGTCTCAAAGAGTTTTGGCTCCTTTACCTCTGCCCATCTTCATGGCTGCCCTGAGAAGCAGGGACAGATGCCCTGACTCAGTTCTGTCTCTCAGCTCCCTCTCAGACACAGCCTCCTGCCCACTCTGGTCTGTCCACGATGACACCCCCAAACCAGCCCATTTAATCACCCCATGACCCAGTCCCCAGCTTCCATCTGACACGTCACTATTCCAGACCCTTAACTTGAAGGGGGTCAGAATTCTACCAAGCTGCTGAGTGTTTGAAATTTCAAAGGCACGTAAATGGGTGAAGTAGAATTTCAGGCAGTGGATGAGAGTTACTTATTTTTTTTTTTAAAGGCATTTGCTCCTCCTCCTGCTTGTTTAAATCTGGAAGAACACGATTTCAAAGTCAGTGTCCTCCTCTGTAGCCATGGACGATGCTCCTTGGGGAAGCTCAGGGCACTTTCTCATAATGGAAATGAGAAAGTCAAAAGGAAACACACCGGCAAATAATGTTCATTTTTGCCCTGGGATACTGCTCGTGAATATTTCTCAGAAGTGATCTTTAATTGTTTCATCTAAAGAGAATGCATCTTCTTTCCTCTGACTGTCTCTTCATAGAGGCTTGTGAGTTGGATCCAGCTATTAGTACCACTTACTAATTTCCTCTGAGTCTTGCTGGCTGAAGCACTGGGCTTGGAACAACTTTTAATTTTGTTTTTAATTAAATTTCAGTTGTTTCAAATCACTCACTTTTAATGTAATTTCTCTGCAGCCCTGAGAAGCAACAGGAGCTGTGTTCTTGCACACACAGTCTGATGTGTCTCCACTGCGTGGCTGAATACTGGCTCCTGGCTGAGGGCCAGAGGAAGAGCAGGCAATTAGGAAAATAGAAATGAGTCACAGAATGAGCTTTTGTTTACACTATTATATCCAAAGCTAATATGTTGTTTAAGCAGGAATCTTGGTTATTGTGTTTGCTTTTGCCAAACTGTATTTGAACAAGGCCTCATTCCTTTGAATCTTACAATGGGATCATCGAATCGACGTGGGTAGGACCAGGATAAGAAAAACTAACACTTATTAAGGATGTAGCATGTGCCAGGTATGTGATAGGTGCTTTGCATATTGATATTAGAAATGAACCTCTGAAGACAATGGAGAGTGAATTCCTGCGCGTTCTTTCCCACATTCCTGAGTGTCACCCAGGGCTGTGTAGCGGCAGGGCTGAGGCCCTTGGAGCTGGGTCATTGTCTCTGGGTTAGTTTTTGGCAGAACCAGAATGTCAACGCCGGCGGCCTCACGCTACCCCTGCTTTCAGACACCTCACTAGACTCTGGAAAAAATCAAGTCAAATACAGGGGCTTCATCACCTAAATAAATTGACCAAGTGAAAAATAGGGAAAACTGACCTTTGCCAAAACTGTCTTTTCCAAAGGCAACTGTTCGTTTAAGTTTGGGCTTCACGTGTGTGGCCTCTGCAAAGGCCCATTGCTGTTGTGTAAATGGTGAGGCTGCATCATGGAGTGCTGCCGATCCGCAAAATGGAGGTCGTGGTGTTCAGCTCTGCTCTGAGTTGCACAGCGCCCTGTCACACTGACGTAACTGATGCACCCTTCAGTACACAGAGGGAGCGTCAGTCCTGATAAAGCAAAGGCATAAATATACACCAAGTCCTACGGACGCCCCCACTTAGCTAGTTCCCCCAGCAGACAGGACCCAACCTATTTCTGTATCAGAAACTTCACAGCTCTTGTTTCCTTTTCAAAGAACACGATTTCACTGACAGCACCATCTCCATTCTCCACCTCCCACTTGTGCACAGACACACACATGCATACCTAAAGCACACTCTCATTGTGCGTACACAATGAACATTTGTGCACAAACACATGTGTGCACACATGTAGACACTTATACCCAGATGCATACACCTACACAGTGCACATGTTTACACACTTGAGCACATGCACACGAGTATACATAGTGAACACGTGCACATAGTTGTGTACGCATACCTGCACTTGTGTACATGCATGCACATGCACACTTGTACATGCATGCCCCGCACACACACTGTTGAATGCCCACAGCAGCTCACTTTCTCCCAGCTCCATATTTGTGGTGCTGTAAGTGTTGGTGCATTTACTGTTCGATGCTCATCCCCTCCCCGTCATTACACACTTGCCGTCAAGTGCTATAGCCCTGGGCCCTTTATTCCTCACTGAATACCCAGCTCTTCCAAGGCGGCCTGGAATAGGTATGGTTCTCAGCTGTACAAACAGATCCATTCAGATTTAACACAATAACCGGCCCGCTGAGAAGCACAGCGAGTGCAGATGACTCCAGTCAGGGCATCTGGACTTAAGCCCCAGGTTTGTAATGAAATAATGTGTCTGATTGGGGCGAGAAACTTCTTTACCTCCTTCAGCATCTTCATGTGTGACATGGGGATCGTCGCCACTCAGAGGCACACACTTGCATATACACAGCGGGCATAGTTGGATGCCAACCTCTCTAAAAAATATTTCATGGTCATTAACTCACAACTTCTTGACAAGCACCCTAGAGGTGGCTACTGCTATTTACCTATTTTTTTTCCAAGTGAGGAAACTGAGTCTCACAGAGGGCAGCATTTGCCCACATCTGCCCAGCTGCTGAACAGCTCAGACTCCAGCCCCAGTTATTCTGGCTGTGAGGCCAGCTGGGGCACTGGACATGCGGGGTATAACACTGCGCCTTAGATTTAAGTGCTGGTCACCTGTCATGAGGTTCATGTGGGAGTCTGAGCTGGCGTCTGAGGCAGCTCTGTGGGACGGCAGAGAGCACTGTGGGGTCCCCCTCTGAAGCAGTGTTCTCCAGCTTGCCCTGAACCCCATTTCTCACCTCATTCACTCGGGATCTTTACTGGCTGGCTCCTGAGTGCCCAGCACTGTGCTAAGAAGGAGACTCTGAAAATGAGTTACACGTGGCTTCGCCCCCTGCAAGCCCACTCTCCTGCGAGGGAGATGAGAGGTCAGCTTGCGCTGAACTCACGATGCAGTGGGTACTCAGTGACCGCAGCTGAAGTCACACACATCACCCCTGATTGAGGAGAGAGGAGCAGATGCCAGCGGGGCGGGAGAAGGACAGGCACGTTCAGGAGGAGACATAGGTATGTGTGAGGTGGCTCTCCAGGATGTGGGAACAGCCTTGGCAGCAGCAAGGACATGGGCTGGAGGGGCCCCCTGGAGGAAGGCAGGGCGCCAGTTAGTCAACAGCTGCTTTGCACTCCCCAGTGCCCCTCCTCTTTCCATGTTTGCATACAGTGGTATTTACATCTTTTATGTTTAGCGCTGCCTCTGTGTGAATTTTGACTAATCATTTTCGTGCAAATACATATGCTGATATTTTTTGACTATATGAACACTAACAGGTGGAGGGATGTTAGGGTTTTGGTGAGTGCCTCCCTTCACTCCTATTTAGGGGGGACAGGAGACAGGGAGACTCTATTCTTCAAGCGGTGGAGACAAAAGCACATACTTTTTGATCACCTACTGTGCGTTTGACGCAACACCATGACTTTATATATCCTCACCTTTATTCCAAGCTTTTCTGAAGCGGTTGTATTCTACCAGAAGTAGTAATAACAGCTGTGGAAGCGGCAGTATTCTTATCACAGAAGTACACAGGAGGGAGCATCGAATATGCTCGTCCTTCATATTCCAGTTCACACACACACAGAGAACACACACACAGTACACACGAACACAGACACACGAAGTGCCGTTCATTTGTTTCAAACCTGGCATAAGGTCCTGCATTGCCTGGGCAACATGCTGTCCTGGTCAAGCATGTCCCTGTCAGTGCACCTTTACAGGAGCATGTGGCAGGTACTGTCACCCACTTTATAAAACAGGAGCGAGCCCTGGCACTCATGAAGTCAGTGAAGCACATAAAGCCCATCAGCTGGTAAGAGGCAGGCCAGGGGTCCCACCAAGTCTGTGGTTGCGGAGCCTGGCTGCCTCAGGCTGCACCCCTGCTGGCTCCTTATGGGAGCAGAAAGGACGTGCTCCTCCTCCCCATGGTATGTCCTGCAGATGTGGATCTTGGCCTTCCTGCATCCCAGGTGAGCCTCATGTCTTCACGGAACCCTCGCGTAAAAGGCTTCTCTTTCTCTCTCCTCCCTTCCCAGAACTCCTAGCAGGGTTTGCTAGGCGAGGGGCTGGTCGCTGAGAACCATGCTGGATGGCACAGCTTCACAGCCCCTTTCTGCGGCTGCTCCAGGTACCAGCTTTGTCAATGGAGGCAGCTGTTCCCATCTGTGCCAGACATGAAATCCATTCCATCAGCGTGACTGCTGAAACCTCCGGTTCTTGGAAGCTTTGCCCCATGTAGTCCTTTGTAGCATCACAAAACAATGAGATTTTAGGCTTAGCATTCATTTGAGTTATTGTCCAGTTTCTAGAAAGTATCTCTGGAAATGTCCTGAGAATGTAATACATGTCTTTGGAGATACTAAGTATTGGATTATAATATTATGTCCCCTTCCCCTTGCTCTCCCTCCTCTCTCTCTACATGGTCTCATCTGTGTTTCATCCACCAGTTAGCAATGAATATTGACAGAAGCAAAAATACAACTCACTCTCCACCCCAGACACGCACATTCACAAAACAAAAATGTTCCCACTTGGGGGAAGTAGGAGGAAGGGGAGGCAGCGTGATTTTACAAACTGAGCTCTGGTCTCAAGCCAGGCAGACTAAATTCTAATTTTGAATCATCTTCAGTTAGCTCTGAAGTTTACAATGTGTGCCTTTAACCCCCTTCAGCCTCAGTTTCCTTGTTTATAAACTGGGAATGAAAGTAGCACCTCCCCTAGAGGGTTATTTCTAGGACTGACTGATTAGATTAATAGCAGCGGCAGTAGTAAAAGTCCCTATTTGATAAGCAACCAACACCGTCGCATTCAGTATTCACAGAGAGGCTGCAAGGCATTATTCACCCTCTCTTTAGATGAGGAAGCTGAAGCAGAAACATTAAGTACTTCCCGAGATCTTTCATATAGTAAGTGGTGAGGGCATCTTTAGAATCCGGGTTTTCCAACTCCAAGATCTCTGCTTTTCCCACTGAATTTATTCCTAGACAAAAGAGAGGCGAAAACAAGAGATCTAGAGAGAAAGGAACACACAGATGTGTGCACACACACTCTCGGAGTGAGAGACAAAAGCAGGCAGGTGCCTGGACCTAATTTTGTTGTCTGGCATGGAATCCACAGTGTAGTAATGAGACAGACCTGGGAAGAATTGCTAATACAGTTATTCTTAGTGCTCCCAGTTATGAGGCCTCCCTGCCAAACAGCCCCTGATGTTTGCCCAGATTCCTTGGGAAAGACACAAAGAAGCATCTCTCACAGGAAGGGAGGGCCCCTGAGGATAGGGAACAGGGCAGGTAAACTAGTTAAACTAGTGGAGCTGGAAAGTTGTGCATTCATTCATTCATTCAATCAGCTAGTCATCTTAGCAACACATTTTGTGTTTTCATTATCACTATGACACTAAGATAGGCATGAGCTCATTTTGTTGAACTTACTCACTTTGCAGATATTGCACTTTTTATTACATTGAAGGTTTGTGATAACCCTGCAGCTAGAAAGTCTATCAGGACCATTTTTCAAACAGTTCAGATACCAACGGTTAGCTTTTGTTAGCAATAAAGTATTTATAATTTTGATATGTATATTTTCTAAAGACATAATGCTACTATCCACTTAATAGACTGCAGTAGAGTATAAACATAACTTTTATATGCACCAGAAAATTAAAACTTGTGCGACTCTGTCATGATACTTTATGGCTAAACCTCTTGATTGTGGTCTGTAACTGAACCCATGGTATCTCTGAGGTATGCATTTATGTGCCTGCCAGTGCTTCTTCCTTCCTGCCACACATATTAAAGAAGTTTCTTCTGTACTCAAGTCACCCAAGATAATTGTGAAAGTCAAAGAAGAAGTTGCTGGAAGAAGCTGTAAGTCAGCTGAGGGAAAGTGAGCATACTTGGGTAGGTGAGGACAAGGTGATTTTTTTTTTTTTTTTTTACTGGCGCTCTTGTCTGCTGGTGTCTCAGGTAGGACTGTCATGCTACATAATGTCAGGAGGTACCATTTTCCCCATAGGATACAAATTCGTGGAATCATCTGTGCTTATGCATATCTATGTGTGTTTGCACATATACAGAGACACAGTTACCCAACTGTATATATGTAAGTGAAAGATCGCGTACAATTATATTTTGAAAGCACTATAAATTTTATAACTCCAGTCTCCTGGAATAGTCCAACACTGACATCTTAGCCAGGCATGGTCCTGCCCTTAGGCAAGCCGAAGCACTTTGTTTAATGGGCTTACACCGTCTATAACATAAGTAATATTTTCATTGTATGGTGGAGGATCTAGAGACTTGCCAAGATTAAGTGATTTGTTCCAGGGTCACACTGGGCTGGGACTTACCCCATGCCTGTGTGATTACATAGTCCAGCCCTTTGCCTGCCATCTAAGCTCACGTCTGACTTGGGCAGCTGCTGGAGATGATTCAGGATTTTTGGGAAATCAGAACTAAAGGACCTTTTGAGTTTTAGGAGCAACCGTCCACTATGTTGATAAGCAGCACTGATGAGCTTAGATCAAAAGGAAATCTAAGATTGAGATCGCATTTGATGCATGAATTCCCAATGAAGTAATGAAGACAGTTTAGGAGAAAAAGAGAAATTCTTAAATAGCTGCTTTCAATCTTTAAGCACAATTCTTCTTCTAAAATTTAAATAACTTCAAGGAAAATGAGATGCTTTTCATGACTTTGTTCTTCCCCCCTGTGTCTAGCTTGGTACTTACTTGTTATATCCCTGGGGAGAAAAATAATTTTTTGAAATTTCAACACTTCAAGCCTCTTTGTCCAGACTCACACAACCCTACCCCAGCTTTGAAGGGAGACCAGGGACACCTAAAGGCATGTGGTAATCTGATTTAGCCAAGCTTTGATCACAAGTGGAGGTGGGGAATACAGAAAACACTAAAATAACACAACAATTGCCTGGAAACCTTGCAGCTGGTACTTCATGTAAACTATTTGGGGAGAGGAAATGAGACTTTGATAGTTTTATTTGTAAATATCTGTTTCTGGAACATAGAACATACCAAATGCCAGTAGCCTGTCCCTCTTAGGCTGGGATGGGCTGTCTGCTGATAAGTCCTCCATGTTTGTTTGTTTTTTTCTTTCTTTTTTAAAGATTTATTTAGTTATGCGTACAATAATTGGGGTGTAGGCCAGAGGTGTGGAGAGTGAGAGAATTCACCAGCGACAGAGCGGGTAGCAGAACAGGCAGATCCACTGAAATGCACGGCTGAGGGGAGCAGTGGGCGAGGCAGGAGAGGTCTGCTGTGCCAGGTGGGTCCCCTCCCTGGCCGGGAATGGAACTCCTGCTGCAGTGACTGCTGATAGCTTGGTAGCACTGAGACTTAACTCCTGAGCCACCAAGGAGCCCCCAAGTCTTCCATGTTTCTGCATGATAAGGACTCCTCAAGGTTTTTAGCATTTCACACACACAGTGGTGAAGAAGCACTGGCCTCTCCACTGCTCCAGTACCTCTGTGGGATCTATTCTTGATCGTCTGAAACACTAGGACAACCCTGAGCCTGGCTTGTAGTCATCCCAAAACCATCCAGCTTTGTTGTCTTGGCAAGTCAGTTCTCCTGCAGACCCTCACCCCCCTGCTGGGGGAAAAGGCTGGGGATCACAAAGCCTGCATTCTAGTTGTAAATATTGCACTAATCCCGGTGGGGTGCTGCTAACTTCCTTCTCCTCCTTTAACTCTCAGTTTCTTTGTCTATAAAAGTGGAGGATCTGTCTAGAGCATCTATTCTCAATAAAGATAATTTCAAAGAGATGGAGACTGATCCTGGAGGGGTAGGAGGCACCAAAGAAAACCACAAAACACTTTTATTTACAACAGAATCATACACACATACAAAAGATTCATGGTGTTAAAATTTCATGGGCAAGGTGCAGTTAAAGAAAAGTCTATAATTTTGTTTTAGCAGGTGTTACCACCTGAGGAAAGAAGGGTGTGGAGACTCAGGACTAGAGACACTCAGGTATTCACAATTAAATATATAACTCAGAATCTTAAATTCTGTTCTGTGATATAGCTGTCCCAAGAAGACTACCCTATTTTTAAAAAGCTCTTATTTATGCATACAAGAGCTAGGCTACAGGTCAGAAGAGTGGGGGCTGAGAGGATTCATCAGAGACAGAGTGGGGAGTAGAACAGGCAGATCCACTGAAGTACACTGCTGAGGGGAGCAGCAAGCAAGACAGGAGAGGTCAACTTTACTATGTGGGTCCCCTCCCAGCTGGGACTCCCATTTTTAAAAAAATATTTTTCTTACAACATATACTTTCTTTTCTAGGTGTAGTCCCCATAGAATTTCCACCAACATTCACCCGTGCACCATCACCATAATTCCTTGTGTTTTTCCTATCCCTGCCTTGATCCTAATCCCTCCCTCTTCCCTGCAGAATGCCTCTGATTTGTAGTTGTCTGTTTATTTTTGTTTTATTGTTATTATTTTCCCCTTCATCCCCTGTAGTCCTCCTATAAGTGATACCATCTGGTATTTTTCTTTTTCCTTGTGGCTTATTTCACTGAACATAATCCCTTCAAACTCCATCCATGTTTCTGCAAATGGCTCTAGTTTATCTTTTTTGATTGCTGAGTATTCCATTGTCTACATATACCGCATCTTCTTGATCCAGTTGTCTATTTTGGGGCATTTGGGTTGATTCTAAGTCTTATCTGTTATAAATAATGGTGCAATAAACATAGGGGTGCATGTATTCTTTTGAATTAATGTTTTTGTGCCCTTTGGGTAAATCCCTAGGAGTGGGATTGCTGGGTCATATGGTAGCTCCATTTTTAGTAGACTGAGGAGCTCCCATACAGCTTTCCATAGAGGTTGGACCAGTTTTCATTCCCACCAGCAGTGTAGGAGAGTTCCTTTTTCACCACATCCTCACCAACATTTGTAGTTGGTAGTTTTTTTTTTTTAATATGTACCATTTTTATTGGTGTAAGGTGGCATCTCATTGTGGTTTTAATTTGCATTTCCCTGATTATGAGGGATGTTGCTCATTTTTCCATATGCCTGTTGGCCATTTGTATTTCCTCTTTGGAAAATTGGAAGACTCCAATTTTAATTAGTTTCTATCATTTTTGCTATGAAAAGTATTTTTTTCATGGAAAATTAACAAAGATGTTGACCCTCTTTTAGAAAGTAAAATGAAACAGCCCCTAGAACTTTTCATCATGTTCTTTGTTTCTCCCTTCTCTTTGTTGGTTGCCTCTCATTCACACACTGTAGCAGGATTGCATGCCCTTTATAATGGAACTGCCACTCCCTCTGTCCAGTGATAGTAGTCATGTCCAGATTAGATCAGGAAGCAGACTAGACATTTGCAGAAAGGGTGAAAATAGCTTAAAAGACTAGAATTTTATCCTGGGCTCTATGAACCCCCAAGGGTTTTCTGGGGAGAACAGTAGTTATTGGTCTCCTTTGTGATACTCTGCATTCTGTTTGATGCACTTGGAAACTTTATTCTGAGAAGCAATCCATTGGGATCCATGTTGCCAATAGAAGGTTAATAGATGGAGCACATGTCAAATAGAATACATGGTTAGTGTATTAATTCGCTGGGACTTCTCTAACAAAGTGCCATAGACTGGGGGGCTTCAACAACAGGAATTTATCTCCTTACAGTTCTGGAGGCTACCAGTTCAAGATCAAGGCATTTCCAGTGTTGGTTTCTTCTGACTTCTCCTAAGTTGATGACCATCTTCTACCTCAGTCTTCATATGGCCTTCCTTCCATGTGTCTGTGCCCCAACCTCCCCTTCTCATGTCAGCCATGTTGGATTAGGTGCCATCCCTATCACTTCATTTCACCTTAATCACCTCTGTAAACTCGCTTCAAGACCAGTCACATTCTGAGCTGTTAGGAGTTAGGCCTTCAACATTACACTTGGGGTGACTTTGTTCAGTCCATAATAGGTAGACATAGTACAGAAAAATGAGATGAAGTTAATGCAAAGAAAAGGACAGGTGGGAAGAGAGCTAGAAGGTGAGGAGGTGATGGCTGATGACTCTCTCAGAGACATTTGTAAAGAGGAACCTTCCTCCCTCCTGTGACCTAGAGAGAGGTTCTCAGAGACTCAGTGCTCCCAGCTATAGAGTTTGTCGCTTCCACTCTCTCCATCTCAAGCTGTTGTTTTAAGGTGCTCATTACCTTGGATAACTTTCATCCCATGTGGTGGTGGAAGCCTCCTCAGGACTTGGACTCTGTGATGGGGAGAGAGGCAGGAGCAGTGTGTTTTTCATGGCTCCATTGGACTCATGGGAGATGGACTCCTCACTTCTGCCTCATCACAGAGTTCGTTTTTCATGCTGCACCCTGGAAGGACATTTGCCCAAGATCCAAGACCCCTGACAGATGGAACCATCATGGCGATGTATGGCATAACAGAAGGAAGGAAGCCTTTAATTATTTTGCTACAAAAGGGAGAGGAAATGAATGCCTGTGGCCAAAAAATTCCCTGAGCTTCATTTGTGAAGACCATCTTTCAGTTTTGCAAACTTTCATGCCTCCCCATTCACCCTTAGGACCAGAGCTGCCTTTGAGAATCTCTCCCCATGGCTCTCAGAGGTCTGGCTCATGATTCGAGGTGTAATGAAAGGGATTTGCAGCTGCTGTCTGGTCGCCAGGCAGTTTTGTCTGGTGATACCTCCTTCCGTGGTATTTTTAGTTCTCGTCTATCTCTTTCTCTTTCTTTGGGGGTTTTTCAGAGCAAAAAGAGTGGCCTGAGCTCCCTAGATCACCCCTGATCTATGCTGTACAATTACAGAAGAGGGCTTATAATCAATGTAATTGAAGATCAGAGTTAATGAGGACCTCTGTGCCCATGCAGTCCCCTGAGCTACACCGAGCTTCAGATGCTAGATAAGGAAATGATTGGGCTGAACTGAAAATCCATTTGGCTAATTAGATGATGTATATTCCCACAAGCCAGTGGGAGAAAATACATATATATGTATATACATAATATATTTAAAAATAAGGAAACATGACATTTTGAAGTTGAGATTTTGGCAAGACTTCATTTCAAAATCATTGCTCTCTGGGCAAATCTTTTTGATACATACACAAAGAGGAATCTCAGAGCATCTAGAGAAAGCGGAGGTGGGGTGGGGGGGTACTTTTGATCCAGAGTCAAGAAAATAAATGAGGCTCTAATAGAAAACTTGAGGTATATGAGACACATGGAATAAGGCAATTTTGTTCCTTTCTTATGTAGTTTTTATTTTTGAAGTAATTCTAGGTTTTACCCAGAGGCAGCTGCTTGTCACTCTTTAACCTTATTATACTCGCTCGCGCTCTCTAAACACACACACACCAACATCTTCTGAACCCCCATTACACCCTAAATGCTACTGTAATGCAGAGTTAAATATAACACAGTCTAAGAATTGTACAGTGTAGATGGGAATATAAGAAAGGAGGAATAAAAAATACTTCTGCTTTGCTTAGATTTGCCATTTTGGAACTCCCTTCCTAGACTAAGTTTTCAGGGGCCAGAGACCATATCTTATCCAGACCCTGGGTACATAATAGGGACTCTTTTTGTTAACAAATACATGAGTGAATGAATGAGTGAATGAATGAATGAATCTTTGTCTTGGCATATGTAGCTGCTAATTGGAGTGGTATACCTCATAAGTAGTAAAGAGAAGAGGGTGACCCTGGTCTGAAGGGTGAGTCTTAAGGACAGGTGCCATCTCAAACTTGCCTGTTTGTGTTCTTCTTTGCATCCTTTGAAGTCTAGTTTAAAGCAATGGATGGTGGCAAAATGTTGCTACTTGGGTGGTAAACAAGGCATGTTAATGCACATTTGAAGAGGTATGACCTACACACCTAAAATACACAATGTTCTAAACTAATATTAGTTATAGCACTTAAATCAGTCTAGCTTAAAGGCCAACTATTTGATGATTCCTCTCAGAAACCCCCCTTTTTTTCTTCCCCTTATATTCAAATGCAGTGTTCTTCCCTTCCAGGCAGTTCGTTCTACACTCTGTGTGTTATAGTTATCTCTTCACGCATATAATCTCCCTTGTTAATGCATAATTTTCATGATGGATTCAGCCTCATTCCCTATGTCTATTTCTTATGCAAGGAGGGGTTGAATAAATGAACATGTGGATTAAGTCTAGTTGATTACCTATTTTACTGACTTTATTCTACTATCTGATGAGGTGTCTCCTGTTGTACATCCTTGCCACTCCCCCACTGGGTCCCTCTTGCACCCCTGCTTTAATCATTCCCATCACAAGCCTATGGGGCAAATGAGAGCTCAGAAGCCAGGTTAATGAGGTTCAAGTTTGAGTTGAAAACCAAAGACCCTGAAGAGTTAATTTTATATTTTGGCTATCACAGGATGAAAAAAATGAAAATTTATAATCAATGTGGGGACTTTCCTGCTTCCAAGTCCCATGATGAAGTGAATTGAACTTCCCTCTAGTCAGGTGTAGAACTTCGATTTCATTAATTCACTCAACAGACATTGACAAAATTCCTTGTATGTTCCAGGCATTTTACGGAGGGCTTGACTGATAAGCACTAATGAATGAAGCATGATCTCCTCCCTGTAGGATATCCATCAGAGAAAGCCAAAGTCTCTCCAGGACTCCAAGAAAGGCACTAAAAGAAATGCACAGCGTTCTGGGGGAGGAGTAAGAGAAGGCAACGCTCCTTCATACCCACCCAGGCTGCCTGAAATAATGGGTCAAGTTCAGCTGTGAATTCAGTTTCTCCTTTGGTCACCTACTAGTTACAAAAATTTGATTAAGCCAATTTCTCTCTGAATTTCAGTTTTTCCTTCTATAAAATGGAAGTAATAGCAATCCTGCAAGCCTCTTGTAAGGATGAAGCGAGCAAATGTTTGCCACATTCGCTCCATGAACTGGAGCAGAGCGGACGTTTAAAGGATAGTCACCTTTTGTCATTGAACCAGAGGTGTACCCCACTATGGTATCTTTTAAGAAGAGAGGAGTGTGACCTTATTTGAGTTAGTCTCTTCCAACTAGACTCATTTTTCTCTACTTAAAAGAGACCTGTTAACCGCTTTATATTCAGTGTTTACAAGTTTGTAAACAACCCAAAGAGTAATCCAAAATAGCTCCTGTCAGTTAGCATTTCACATTCCATAGTGGAGGTTAGAATGTTTTGTCTAGGTCTCTCATTAGAACCTATGAACTACTTGCCTCACTTTCCAGGAATGTTGGTGGTTGATCTCTGGCTCTGAGGCTTTCTTGGAAAGTGGGGACCACCTCATCCAGTTGATATCTCTTCCCCAGGGAGACCCACAAGGTGTGATACCCTTGTCTTGCTTGAGAACCACTCTGAAGGATCATCCCAGTTCAAAGTCCCCTGTGGGATCATGGAGGGATTGGCTACAGCTACATGACACAACATTTTGACTTTTCCTTAGTTTATCCCCAAACAAGAGAATACCCCAAAAACCTCCTGCATGCCAGTCTCTGCCTTTGAATCAGAGTTCTGGTCAACCTGAAATAAGATAAATATATTATCTGATTTTTACCTTTATATTAACACCACCAAGGGGCAATTGATATCCATAGTTTTCAGAGGCGATCATAAGGGGTTTGTTTTCTTGTCCAAGGGCTGGTAAGGAGCAGACTGAAGATCTGATTCCTTATCTTGCTGACTCTATTCTTCTCGTCACTGCACTGTGTAGTTTTCCTAAAGTAGTGGGATTAGCCAAACTCACTCAGCCCTGGGACACAATTCAATATCCATCCTTCAGTCTTTAGTGAGAATAAATACAGGAATTATCCACTTAAACAGCATGACTGTGCTTTTTAAAAGAAAAATCTGTAGTTGATACTGAGGCTTGGTGCCTTGCACAAGGTCCCATGTGACATGTTTCTGCTCGGGCTTAGTTCCAGAGGGGGAAATATGGCTTTGCAGATAGAGTTGCATATCTTCTCTTGCCAGAAATTTGAAATATGGAATCCAGCAGACTTCTTTTTTGCTTTAGCTGGCAAGGATTTTAAGGCCAACTTCAAATGTGGTCATTTCCTTATCTCTGAGATTGATGCTGTCTATTCCTTCTGCTTCACACAGATTCCTCTTTTATCTTCACCAGAAATCACATCGTCCACTGTGCTTTTACCCAGGAACTAATACTGTGGGATGATATAAGTCTTACCATTTGTGTGAGTTAGGAAAATAAGCACTGCCTGCATGTCCTCCTCCTTCTCAGGGAGTCTTGCATTTACAGGGAAGCCAGGTAATGTGATGTGACCTCCCATCTCCTTGGCCATTGCCTATTAGGCCATCCTGGGCCCCAAGAGGGGCCAAGAGGAGCACAACCATTGGTCAGTCAACAGGGTCTGGTATGACATTTTGGAGTCCCTCTTAG
Organism: Galemys pyrenaicus; assembly: GCA_019455555.1. Lineage (NCBI taxonomy): Eukaryota > Metazoa > Chordata > Mammalia > Eulipotyphla > Talpidae > Galemys > Galemys pyrenaicus. The sequence continues at coordinate 4,403,627 of JAGFMF010011623.1, forward strand.
GAAATTTGAATGGCATACATGTATTTATTTTGTTGGTTGATAATGAGGAAGAGAGAAGCAAGAGTGGGGAAAGAGGCTGACTTATATTAATCATAAAATAATTTAAGATATTTCTGAAGTCCCTAGATTTAAGATGGATCTGGAACTGTTCCCCAGTTCTAGTTTTGTGAGCCGGGCCCTATTTGAACCTTTTATTTTCTTACCCCCTGGGAAATTTTACCTTTGTTATATTGGTACACTCGTATACACACCATTTCCACCCAGCATGCAGCAACCTGTAATGAATTTTTGCTCCTTGCCCTCCAAAGAATATCCATGTATGTGCATTTACATATTTGTGTATGTATATATGTGTATGTATTATTTAACACACACACGTCTGTGTGTGTGTGCATGAAAGAGAAACATTTTAGAGCACAGACTGCAAAACTAGGATCTTTTGTTTGGCTGACACGAACTTCCAAGAGCAAATTTAGCTATCATTTGAAAAGTGGTTGATTACAACAAAAAATTGAGTTTTCAGCCTCTCCTGAAGAAAATCTAAATCTCTTTCATCACTGGCCTTTACACCCGTTGGGAAAGAGCGGACTTGAACTGGGTGACTGCTACCCCATTTACTAGAACATCCAGTTGATCCCCAAGTCCATCTTTCCTGTTTTTTCCCATTGCTATGGAACTTCCATTGCCCCACTGCATTCTGTTTGTCTGTCTTCCTTGCTCTCATAAACCAGAACACAACTACCAAGACCAGGAGGCCACGGTGCTCTTTCCCTCACCCACCTTACCATCACCTACCTGACCCCTATGTCCCTGGTGAACCCCTGTAGCACAGGGGATTCCCTGGGTGACATATACATTAGCTTTTTTTCTTCCTTTAAATTTTAATATTTGATCGTTCTGTGTTAGGTACTCGCTAAGTGCTTGACATTAATTTGTACTCACAGAAGCCCTACAAGATGGTTTCCATTAACATTTATGTTTACAGATGAGTTAACCAGGGCCCAGAGACTTTGAGTGCCTTGCCCAGAGTCACTGCGAACAAGGGTGGAGCTGAGATTTGAACCCAAGCCTCTTATCCCAAAGAGCCTGACTCTTAACCGCTATCCTGAACTGTCTCTTGTGTCAGATCTTTCTCTGGACAGCTGACACCGTGACTGACGCACTCACAATGTTCAGTGAAATGTGTATGGACAAGTGAGGGACCCAGGTGGGCTGGGGGGGGCTTGTAGGCACCTGTTTGTATTTTTGGCCTGCGGCGTCCTCAGCGAGGCATATTCATACCCTAAAGTCAGAGAGAAAGTAGCTGTATTGGTCTGTGTTCCCCACAGGGAGCAGCTTCGTGGTGAGTGAAGGGAGTTACCTGGACATCTCCGACTGGTTAAACCCTGCCAAGCTGTCCCTGTATTACCAGATAAATGCCACCTCCCCCTGGGTGAGGGACCTCTGCGGACAGAGGACGACAGATGCCTGTGAACAGCTCTGTGACCCAGAAACCGGTAAGCCTTGGGGCAGGGCGGGGAGGGTGGGGGGTGGGAGGATGGTCTGCACTCTGTACTCTGCCTGAAGAGTCCCGGCGGCTGCGTGTTGACAGGGACCATTATGTGAATGGCCATCCACCTAACTGGGGGCTCAGCTCTGCACTTCCATTGCCTGGCAAGGTGAAGATTCTCCTTACACCACAGACTCTCTGCATTAGAAAGGATGGAGAGAACATCTAGTTCGTCTAAGCAGAGCAGAGTGTCTGACTTACCAGACTGCCCTGCACCAGGGTCTTCTCTACCTCTGACTAGCTGGGTGAGCTCTATCATTTTCCAGCTTTACTGAGATACAGTTGACATAGATAGAGCTTTATAGATACATACATATATATGTATGTATATATGTAACATTGTGTAGGTTTGAGGTGCACAACATGATGATGTAAGACTTGTATATGGTGTGAAATAATTACTACAGTAAGGCTCCCTAACACCTCCATCACTTTGTGCAATTATCTGTGTGTGTTTGTGTGTGTGTGTGTGTAAGAGAGAGAGAGAGCATTTAAGATACTCTCAGCACCTTTCAAGTATAGAATACAGAATTGTGAAGTGTGTTCATCAAGCTGGTCATTAGGTCCCCAGAACTTATTTGTTGTTGGTCATAGGGTGAAACTATCTGGGTGATATTTTGCAAGACTCTTACCTCTCTCTGAGTACCAGAGCATGAACATAACATCTAACCCACAAATCTGCTCTTAGGATTAAATGAAGCACCAGCTGGCAGAGTGGTCAGGGTGTAGGGGGTTCACTTTCTGGTGCCCAGAGGCTGGTCTGCCTTCAGGGGTGAATTGTGATCTCTGGCCATCTTTCCATTAGCTGCAGGCTTGAGGGTGAATTCCAAACAGTGGGTCATGCAAGGAGCAGGTAGGAGTTAGCCAGTTTTGAAAATGGTCAGTCCTTCCATCATTATTCCCCAGATTTAAACACACACACACAGACACACTCACATGCACATATGCACACCTGTGTGCACATGCCTTGCAGTAGTTGAACAGTTACTAGAATCCCCTGGGTTGACTTCTCAACTTTGTCACTGAGTATCAATCCGAGTAGAAGATGAGAGCACAAAGTCCCAGAGACAGAGCCCAGATTCAGTCTCAGGCGCCTGGGCTCTGACCACCTGCTTCTCAAGGGTCCTTAGGTCTAGCGTGAGACGTAAGAGCCTGCATTTCGAACAAACTCAATCTTCTGACCCAAGGACCACCCTTGGTGCACCAAGGCTTTAAACAGTCTTCCTCCTAACAGTCGTCCTCTCGTGCTCTGCACAAGCCGTGACAGCCCAGGAGCCATATCCATGAATTATCCTGATCAAACCAGGCTCATGCCTCTCGCTCCACCTTCTGCCTCTCTATGCCTCCTCTCCGGGCTCCAGGTAGACCAATACCTGAAGTTCCTGGAAGGCACCTTGCCTTCTAGCGCCTGTATCTCCTCCTGTTCATGGGCCATTTCCTCCCCTTTGAAGTATATTTTTCCCCTTTTACTGGGAGATCATGGGGCTTTTTATGCCCATTCCTTCCTCAGAGACATTCCTGCTCATCACCCCCACATGGGGTCAAGCTAAGGGGTCCTCCTCTCTGGTCTCCAAACCTCTGTGCTTCCCTAAGGCATAGTTCTTGTCCCTCTTCTTTCCTATATGGGTCCATCACCAGACTGTGAGTTTGCAGGGGGTGGGGAAGGGGGGTTCAGAGCCTGTACCCTGGTCATCTCTGTATCTTTAAAACTTAGATAATACTGATCTATAATTAGTGTGCAGGAAATAGAGGAAGGGAGGAAAGACATCTTCCTTTCCATCCTCCCTCAAACAAGTTATACACCCATTTTTAGTTTTTCCCTCCATATTCACACACTAAGTCACTGACATTAAATTTTTCTCCAGCACTAGGGAAATAGAATCACCAAGATGTATCTAGTAACCAGTCAGCTGACTGCTAGGATGCTCTTATCTCATCATCCTTCCATTTAGCCACACCCCCAAGAACATACCTCTTCATATTCTTCATTCTGCTCATGCTCAGAATTGTCCTCCCAAACACCATATGGAAAGTCTTACTTTCTGGCTAGAGTTCAGGCTCCTCCTACCTGAAATATCTTCGATCCCTTAATTATCCACCTTCCCAAATCCCACTCACTTAATTACCTCTCATTTTCTCTCGGTAGACTAGATAACACCTTATACACTATCATAGTGTTCTCTGTTGACTAAAAATCTGATTAAATCTTGAGTTATTGTTTGGAAACTTGTCTACCCTGCTAAAATGTAAGCTTCTTAGAGTCAGGGACTGTGTCTAATTTATCCCTGTATCCTTCCCACCCCAGTGCTCATCAAAGCACTTTCTTTTGCAAGTCATTCAAGACATAAATGGATGGGACTGTCTCCAGATAAGGGATGGTGATGAGAACATAAGATCCCTGACTATATGTTCACGGGACTTGACTCAGACCCACTTTGCAAAATTTACTTCAATTTGTTAGATTCAATTCAAGCAAGATTTTCTTAATTCCACAACTCATGAGTCTGGGTATTATAGGCTATGGGAAATCACAGACAAATTGGACAATGTTCCTGCCTTCATGGATTTCACATTTTCACAGAGATAAAAAGAACATGCTCATATATAGCTATTATGAAAGACACAATGTGCTATAAATCACAAAAGGGCATTAACAAAGTACTTCCTGCCCAGAGAACAGGGAGAAATGTATTCTAGATGGGGGATTTCAGGATATACATCATAGACAAGATGACCTTTTTGCTGAGCCTTGTAAAACCGATAGGGAAGGGTGCTGTGGCAGAGGCAGCCTTGTGATTGGAAGAAAGTTTGAACATTCCAGGAACCAGAGAGAAGCAAACATGGGCTGGCACATGGGGAATGTGCTGAATACGAGGTGAAAGCAGAGAACTGGGGAGGGATGGGGGATGAGGCTGGAAAGGCAAGATGAAAAGAATCCATAGAAAAATAAGGGTCCCAAGATTTTGAGACTTGCTAGGGCACTTAGTAGACTGTGTGAGCCATCGAAGCAGGGAAATTGTCCTTCACTTGTATCTAAGTGTCAGGAGGAACAGTGTTCATGGTACGGAGAACAAGGCTATGCCCCTCCTCTCTTCACTACCTGCAGAGGTTAGAATTGGAGGGAAGTCATGGAAAAACTAAACCCCAATCTTTGTATGAACTCAGACTTTAGATCTGTCAAAGATGGCTTGGTGGGATCTGTAGTTCTGAAAAAGTCAGAATCCATGCTGGGGCCATTCCGCCTTACGCTCTCTGGGATGTGTCATCAAGACAGATGATTCCTCCCAACTGAGAGGAGGAAGAAGAGTTAGACCATGCAGTGCTGAAGTAGATACAGTTGTCACGATGCTTGGGTGACACAGACCTGCATTTCCTGGCTGAATGCCATCTCATGGCTTAGTTGTATTTTGGAGAGCTCAACAATCAGTCCCATCCCCCAGGACTGATGGGGGAGTTGGATTTGTGATATGTTAGAGCTGACTTGTCTGGACTCTTGAGAGCTGACTGTTAGCATCTTTTCTCAACACTTGCTCAGTTATGTCATGAAAATAGTTTGGAAATTGGCTATGATGAGGGAATTTATACCAACAGGGTTGGTAAATATTACAAATTACAGTTTGATTTCTTTGGAAAGCCAGTCATTAAACATTTACTGTCATAACAGTGAGTAGGATGGGAACACAGCATTCAAGGCCAAGGCAAAGAAGGACCTCAGTGAGGCCTTAGGGAAGCCTTGACAGTGTTGTGGGAATGTCACTGTGCTCCTTTATAGAATGAATGTCCATCGCCCTTCATGTCTCTGAAGAAAGAACATGAACACGCATGTACTACTTGCTACAGCCCCATAACACACAATGGCAAACAGGTCAAATGGTCAGTTTTTGACTTTTAAGACCATCCTGGGTAAATCTTACTGTGAAACATTTTTATAAAAAATTGGTACCTATGTGATAGCTGGATAATTTCTATATACAAAATCTTTGACACTATATCCCACACTATGTGAGACAAATACAAGCAGAGCATTCATTTAGTCACTGATTGACTCATCTGTTTATTCATTCAAGCACTTAGTGAATTAGAGTAGAATAGGAATATCTTTTGGAGTCAGACAGAACCAGCTCACATCCTTCCTTGTCTGTTCATAAGTTGTAGGGCTTTTGGCAAGTTATTGAACATATTCAAGCCTCAATTTTTAAAAATCAGATGAAAACGAGGGAACAATTCCTATTTTGAAGGGTTGTTGTAAAATGAGAGGAAAATCAGATTGAAAAGGCACGTAGCATGGTACCTAATATCTAGCTACACTCAAAATGTAGTGTCTGCTGTTATTTTCATTATCAGTTATTCAGTCACCTGTATTTTCACTTAATTAATTCGATAAACATTCCCATTAACTCAATAAATATTTCATGAGACATCTTCAATCCAGCCATGCACAACTGTGTTAGTTTAGGTGAGAAGACAGTAAGATGTAGTTCCCGGCTTCCAGGAGCACTTAATAAGGAAACTGACAGTAACCTGGACAAGCCTATCTGCTGGCCACTTATGTAGTCTCTGTGTGACTTTAAAATATGTGCCGTGGAGAAGGTCACGGACTCTCAATCTTAGCTTTATCACAGATTTACCCTTTGATCTTGGGTATGTCTTAGTCTCTGTCCTTCATATTTCTCTCTCTTCAACAAAGAAATGCGCGAGACCACAACTTCCAATGGGAAGAAGATTCCGAGAGATCATCTGCTCTGACTGAATGAGGAGCTTGAGGGCCACCAAAGCTCAGAAAGTTGCCCAGTGTCATTCAGTAAATTAGTGGCGAGATGCAAATTACATCCTTGAATAATTCGTAAGATATTTTCCATCTCAAAACTCATGTTTCTATGACCTTTTAAGCACTAATAACTTAGAGCGTAAGTGTGATTGAAACAATTTGTAAATGGCATTTAAAACAGATTGAATTTTCTTTTCACAATTGATATGAACTTCAGTCATGTTCCCATCGTTTTCGGTTTATGTTCACGTCTTCAGCAGCCACTTTTCATTTGCAGTAGGATAGGAAATGAGAGTCTACTGTGTAGCTGTGCCATGCGCATGCCTTCTGTGGGACTAAATATTTCTAGTGTTCATAGGTTATTGTTCTTATTTGATGAGCCCTTGTTATTAAAGTTTAAAGAGACACATGGATATAACACAGTTGTAAATTTCAAGAATTCACAGAAATCCAGATTATAACATGGGGGTTTCCAGGTAGCAGAGCGTTGTGTAGCGTTTGCAGGGGGTGCTGTTCACGGAGCATGTGCCATTACGTAAACTGCAGTCTACCTATGGAGAGCCAACTTTCTGGACAAATTTGCATATGAGATATGAAGACTTGGCCTTTGCTCATCTTGTTGATGGCTGAGTCTCAGGGACTGAGACATAGTAGTCCATCTTTTTTGAATGATTGAATGAATGAATGAAAAGTTGCAATTGACAAACGTCAAGGTTTGGCTCCAGAGTTGGGTGTGCAGTTCTAGTATAAGGACCTTGGGTGACCCTTTGGGTGCTGGTGGTGATGTTTTAGCTGTCTGTTTTTTGCTAAAGACTTTTATCTGGTATAGCTCATCCTCTTCTGAAAGTCACATTTTCACTTGAATTGGGTAATACTAGTCTCTCTTAAAGTCAAATAGAGTAGCTCTATCCTTTATTTGTTTAGAGTTTGTCCCTGTGTGTCTGTTACTGTAGAAGTTCCCAGCTAGAGAAGTCAGTCTTCCATGGAGTGAGTGACTCTGATTTTCAGAATCCATAGCACTCTCTACCTCATCTTCCTTTCATCCTAAACTTTACTAGACCCTGAATTAAGCAAAGCTCATTTAACCTGATTGTCAATCAATAGACAACCATACCTTAATTCAAAGATGCAAAATAATGGGAGCAAACTTTTAAAACAATTTCCAACAAAAACCATCCAAACAATGACAACATCCCAAGATTTTTCTACTTTAAGTCCATGAAATTAATCATCCAGACTCTTTTATTTCATGAGATTGCGCCTTTTGGGATAACTTTGTTGTCTGTATATAGCAGATAAGGGTGTGAGACAATTGTTAGATATGGTTTATAGTTAACAGAGGCATGGTGGACTTGTGGTGAGCGATAAAATGTGCATGAACATTAGAGCAACAGTAACGTCATATGCCCTTTATTATGCCTTTAGTTGAGACTTTCTGTCGTTGTTATTATAACAGCTCTTCTGGGTAGTTACTATTACTTCCATCTTCCACACTAGAAATTGCATCAAAAATTATTGATTGGCATCCTTTATTAATTAATCTTTATTAATTACAGCTAGGATATTTACCCAGACCAAGGGACAAGAAACTGTTTTTGAGGAGTTAGTATATGAGAGAGTAGGCTTAGAACTGAGAATAGAGAGGCATTTGGCATTCTCTTTTTGATAGGTATTTGCAGAGAATTTTCAGAGGCAGGCATGAATCCTTTGGACAGAGAATTTACAGAATAAGTTGACTTGAAAAAATAAAAGGCCTCAATCAGATTGGGGACAGGGGAAAAATGCAGAACTAAGAGGTGGAACTGTGAAAGCATTTATGAGTCGCAGGGAAAGCATTTTATATCTCTGTTTGGGAGTCTTGCTATATTTAGTTGAAATGTGTTGTAAATTGTTATGTTGTAGAAGAAGGTTGAGGTTCTTTGAAAAAGGACAATCTGTGTCAAAGATGAGGTCATAAAATTGCAGAGAACCCATGCCAGCAAGCAACAGGGTATAGTGTTCAAAAATTGGAAGGACAGGAATGTTAAAATGGGCAGCAGAAGGAACTTTGAAAATTTTCCTTTAGTGGGAACTTGCTAGTCTCATGGAAAGTCCAAGGCAAGCTTTGCTTCTGAAAGTGAAAAAGAGACATGGACTCTCATATTTTTTAAGTTATATGTAAGCAAATAAGTTGTGGTATATCTGATTATTATCTCAGGTGTGAACGTACCAACAAGAAGAGACACTCTCATCACTGAAAATATAATGTGCTGGCACTTATATTAGAGACTGTATTTAATTTTATTTGACAGGTATATTGTAGAAATATATCATGGTCTAAAAATGGCATATGTCCTACTATTTAAGAAAATTTCCCGGAACTTCTAAATGTATATTTAAGATAAATATAGAATCTTATGACTGATAACCATCAATAAACAAAAGGATTGAAAAGGTGGCTGATAAAAATATAGATGTAGAGCTGAAGCTATTACTAGATTACCAAAGTTGAGTTCCCAGACTTTTTAATAGGGAGTCATTTCCAATAGACAGTGCCATGGGGTGTCTGTGCACTGCAGAAACCCTCTGCATACAGTGGTCATGCACCCCACTTCTGACGCCCTCCTCATCTTTGTTTCATCTTAAATGTCAGTTCCTCAAGGAGGTTGTCTCTGAATTGTTAGGCTTGGTTTTTCCTCTATGTCTGTTATTCCATGAGTGCCGTTTTTATAATAATAATGTGACTATGTGAAGTACATAGTAGGTGTGTGTCAGGCACTCTGCTGAGCGCTGCCCCTGTGGTATCTCATTTAATCCCCTTCGAAGCCCTACTAGGAAGAGACAGTCATATTTTAACTAAACCAACACACAGTTGAATAGATACGAGTATTTTATTTACCACTAAGAAAAATGTGTGCTGCCATAAGTAACTACAGGATATAAATAATGATCACACCTTCCTCATTTCAGGAATGTTAAAAGATGAAAATTGTGTTCTTAGAATTAATATGAATGCCCTGTTATTATCACCATTTTACAGATGAGGAATCTAAGCCATGTAACCTTTGGATTTTTCCAAAGTCATACATCTAGGAAGTTGGTGGCGTCTAGACTAGAGTCCTAGAATATTCTGGCCTCAGAGTTTAACTTAAAACTTTTACCAATACACAATTGCAACTTGTCATAGACATATATCTGTGTCTGTGATATGTTCAATTCCTAGCTATTTGAAAGACTGTAGCTGTAGAAAGTTAAAGATTGTGTCTGTGTTATTCATGGCTTCATCCCAAATCCTGCCCATTGTCTCATACACAGTTGATATTTAATTATATTGATATTCATTATTGTAATAATTCATTATAATAATGAATATCAGTTGATATTCATTATTAATGGTTAATAATGAATGGTGGAGTAAGTGAATGAAAGAAGGGATACCAGATTTGGAGACAAATTCCATGGGCTTCACTTTCAGACTTGCAATTTTTACTCATGGTATAAGCTGTCACTTTGTTGTAATTAAAAAAATAAAGAAATTTCCATTAGATTTTCTCTAGTGCTCTCTAGTTGTGAAGTTCTATAGACTGCAAAACTGCATTGAAAGTCTGTGCTGTGCCTAACTCTGACTTTGGAGAATATAAGAGGAAGATGGCCCACACTTACTGGTTTCTTGAAGGAGAGGAAACATCTACACACAGGAGTCAGGCACCAACACAAGTTGTTTGTTTGTTTTTTCCTTAAAGATTTATTTATTTATGCATACAAGAGCTGGGGTACAGGCCAGAGGCGTGGGAGGTGAGAGGATTCACCAGAGACAGAGTGGGGAGTAGAACAGGGAGAGCGACTGAAACACACTGCCGAGGGGAGCAGTGGAGGAGGCAGGAGAGGTCTGCTGCACCATGTGGGTCCCCTCCCTGGCCGGGGATCTAACTGGTGCTGCTTTGCCATGGATGCTTCAGAGCGCGGCTCTCAACCCGCTGCGCCACCAGGGAGGCCCACTAACACAAGTTTTAATCTTAGGAAGCATCTGGCGGTGGTCAAGAACTTGAGCTCTGAATGCTAACGAACTAGAATCAGATCCCAGCCTCTCCATTTAGACCTTCATAATCCTGGACATTTTGCTGACTCTTCCTGAACCTGTTTTTCTCATTGGTAAAATGATGGTAATAATAGCAACATAACAATCCTCAAAGGATTATTTTGGGGACTGAACTAGATGTAGCCTATTAAACACACAATTTGTGGTGTTTTTAAACTCAGGAAATGTTACCTGTTATTGCAGGTGTGTTCAAAACCTGAACAAAATGAATACTGTAGCGATATTTCTTAAAAAGGGAAGGGGGAAGTTACCATGAAACTTAGATGTCACGGACATCTTGGAGGAGGAAGAGGGTTAGAGTGGAATCATGAAGCAAAAGAACGATTGTGATAGAATGTCCAATATGGTAGACAGTCCAGTATGGTGACTACCAGCCACACGTGGCTGTTTCCACTAATGCACAATCACAGCCTTTCAAATGCTCAGTAGCCATATGGGGCTAGTGGCCGCCATATTGGAGAAGATCGATTGAGAACTTGTTGTGATTGCATCGAGTTCAGGCAGATGGTACTGTGACAGAGCATGAAGGCAAGAACTACGCTTTACATATATTTCACTGCCTTCAGAATGCATATTGAGTGACGCCATGGTCTGGGCACTTTGATGTGGAGGGGGCTCAACAGGAGCAGAGCTAGACCCAGTGACTGGCCTGATAGAGTTTAGTACAACAGACGTCACCAAAGTATCCACTGCTGTTTTCCGTAAATCAAGGTTTATTGAAACACGGTCATGTGCACTAGTTTACATATTGCCTGTGATTTATGTGCACTTTGACAAGGGAGATGAATAGTCAGCCCCTACGGCTTGCAGAACCTAAAACATTTACCATCTGGCCCTTTACAGAAAAATTTTGCCACACCTTGGCCTAATAGATTGATTTAACAATTTGACTTCTGAGTTGAGGAACTGGGCATGATATTTACTCATTCATTCGTATGTTTGTTCCTTTAATGTTCAGCTATATTTATCAAGCACCAAATTTAAGCTCTGATAGAATGAACAGAACAGAAATTGTTGCCACGTTGGAGGAATTCTTTCATTCTCCTAGGAGCAGAGGGCAGACAATGAAATGACAGTAGTATCCCTTTTTCCATAATTTTGTTTTCTGGGGTGGTTCCAGTTACCTGTGGTCAACCTCAGTCAAAGCTATGTATAATAAGATATATAACTATATCTTAAATATAAATAAAAATAAAGATGAGAGACCATATGCCCCTAACTTTTATTACAATATATGGTTATTGTTAGAATTGTTCTATTTTGTTGTTAGCAATTCTTATTACTGTTTATGAGTTAATTTATGAATTAACCTTGACTGTGGGTATGTACAGGCAGGGAAACATGATCTACAGCAGGGTAAGTATTATTGCTGTTTTAGGGACTCACTGGGGGTCTTGGAACAGCAAATTGTATCATTTGTTAAAAGATGATGGGTTGGTTTTTTATTTAAAGCCTGCAGGAAGAGGGGGCTGTGAGTATAGAGAAGAGAGCGTTTGTAAATTTCAGTAGACCTGTCAAGGTAGACAAGATTGGGAAGTGGGGGGAGGGAGCAAAGCACGCTTTGTGGTTATCTGGGGAGGCACAGTCAAGGCAGAGGGAGCAGCCCATGCAAAGGCTCTGCAGGTGTGGTATATCACATGCATTCAAGGATCATCATGGAGGAAAAAGGGGCTGGGCTTCCTTTCCCAGGAAGGAGTGTTAGGAGGCGGGTCAGAGAAGAGCTGGAGTGCTCACACCTGTGGGCCTTGCAGAACAGTGCAAGAACTCTGGCTTTCAAACCAGTGCAGCGGGGAGCCACAGCAGCATTCCGAGCTGAGGACAGATGCCTTCTGACTTACATTCTATGAAGCTCACTCTGGCCTCTCGAAGAGAAAAAAATCTTTCAGGGGCAGAGGCAAGGGTGGTAGAGGGAGATACTTGAAAATATTTAATTTGTTCTCTCAGGTGTAGCCACCATAGTTCTCCCACCGCCATAGCACCCATGGTCCATCTCCACAGCCCCTGTGCTCTTCCCTCCCCTACACTGACCCCTCTCTTCCCCACTCTCCTGCTGAATGCCTCAGATGTGTAGTTAACCAGCTTGCAGGTTTGTCTTTTGGTTTTTCCCCTGACACTTTGTTTGGTTTCCCTATATTCCACATATCAGTGGAACGAGTTGACACCTCTCTCTTTTTCTCCTGACTGGTTTTGCTTAGCATAATTCATCCCAGCTCCATCCATGCTGCCTCAATTGGCACGTCTTTTTTCATTTTTGATCTCTGAGTAGTACTCCATTGTGCATATTTATGTGCATAGAGTGTGTGTATGTGAGTGTGTGTGTAGTGTGCGTGTCTCACATCTTCTTGATCCACTCCTCTAGGGGCATGCGGGTGTTTCCATATCTTGGATATTGTAGTTGCGCTGCAGTCATCACAGATCATGCCATAAACTTGTGGCAGAGCAGAGATCTCCTGCAGAGACAGTGTCTGAAGCTTGTGCTTCTTGAGTACACCAGAAGCCATTAGAACATTTCATCCTTGACATGCAGGGACATAGCTACGGCTTGAGCCATTGCCTTCAGGTCCCACTCCCAGTGCCTGAGCATGGGCTGGCGTCTGACGGTGCTTTCCGGGATTGTCTTACAGGCTTGTAATCTAGTGGACTCAATCGTATAGATCTGCGTTTCGTGCAGGGGGTCTGGGCCCTGTGAGTATCAGCAGTGTCTTTCACAACACTGACTGGGCCCCCAAATTGAGTCAACCCCATGGAAGAAAGCAGACAGGACTGCGTCACCTCCTGCATTGGCTCGTGCTCCCGCTGCCCTTGTGCTGAGCTCCGAGCTGGTTTGGGAGAGGCAGTCAGAGCACTGAAGTCAGCCAGACCAGGGTTAAAATCTTAGCTCTGCCTCTCTGCCTCTAACCATTGGTTCAGTTTGAGCAAATTGCTTAATTTCCTGCTCCTTTTCATCCAAAGGAAAAGTATTCACCTCTGGTAGGTTATTGTGATGATTATAATCAGTCCAAAGTTACCGCTACATTATATGGCAAATATAAATGTGCAACAAATGGAAATTATTGAATCAGGGGCAAAAAGCACCCCAGTGTTGGCAGTGCTTAATCCACAAAAGACTTAATCACGACAGAACGGAAGCCTTGATGACAGCTTTCGGAGCAGAAGCGGGCCTCAGGAAACCACTGCAGACGGAGCACTGAGCAACACCACTAGCCTTTTTGGGTTGTTGCCATCTGTGGAGAGCCAGCCTATTGTGCGCCTCTCCAGGGTCGGAGGCAGTTTTGCTTCAGTATGGATAAATAAAGGTCACCAAAGACGAGTGTGTGTATGTGTGTGTGTGTGTTCCAGCCTTTGGTCACAGTGTTAAAAGGTCTTTTTTTAAATTTTTTTTAAAAGATTTATTTATTTATGCATACAAGCACTGGGGTACAGGCCAGAGGTGTGGGGGGGTGAGAGGATTCACCACAGAGAGCGGAGAGC
>JAGFMF010011623.1:4417542-4428858 GCA_019455555.1 Galemys pyrenaicus
CCCCGCCCTGGCCGGCAGCAGGGATCGAACTCGTGCTGCAGTGACTGCGGTTTGTTTCATAGTGCGTTGCTTAACCCACTGCACCACCAGGGAGGCCCTTAAAATTTTTTTAAAGATTTATTTTATTTATGCATACAAGAGCTGGGGTACAGGCCAGAGGTGTGGGCAGTGAGCAGATCCACCAGAGACAGAGTGGGGAGCAGAACAGGCAGACTGACTGAAACACACTGCTGAGGGGAGCAGCAGGCCAGGCAGGAGAGGTCTGCTGCACCATGGGGGTCCCCTCCCTGGCCGGCAGCAGGGATCGAACTTGTGCTGCAGTGGCTGTGGTTTGCTTCATAGGGCATTGCTTAACCCACTGCGCCACCAGGGAGGTCCTAAAAGGTCTTTTAATTAACACTGTATTAGCTGGTTTTCTCTACCCAACAGCAGTTGGGTATGGGGAGGGGTGTGCGTTTTCTCCTGGGCAGCCCTCAGAGCAAGGCATCCAGGAACTCAAGATGTCTGCCCTAGTCAGGCCAGGCCAGCTGACAGCCTGGTGGGTGGAAACGGCTGCAACCAGTCCATTGGTGAAGGCAGCAAAGCCGACTCCCTCGGGGAGCCTGGCTCAGGCCACTTGAACTCACGTTGCTTAATTTCAGTGATTCACCACGATTCTCCATATACCAGTAAATGTACCGTAAAAATGTTTTGTAAGAGAATGTGAGCCTTAGTAATGGGAACTTGTGATGTTGTGCAATTAAACTGTTGTCACATCGTGGGGGCTGCTGTGTGGAGTGGGTATGAGAGGAGGCCTGGGGCGTGTGTGCTTGTGTGTGAAGGGGAGATGGCGAGGGAAGAAGGGGAAGAAGAAGCTTGAGGAAAATCAAGGGAAAGAGGAAGAAAGGGAATGGAATTAGCAGGACGTGCCCATATTCTTTGCTCTGGGCCCTTTCAGTCTCCATCATATCTTAGTTATGTTAATCTTCACCTTGACCCTGGACACCCACAGACTGTCCTTTTGTCTCTCTTTGTGGGTGAGGAAATTAAGGCAGATCTGGGATTTAACCCTGGCCTCCCTGTCTCAAACTCAAGACTCTGATGATGAAAAGAGAAGCCTGAAGAGCCAGTGAGATCCACAGACCAGAGGCAGAGACCAAAGAGAGGAACTGAGGCAGTGACCAAACACCTTAGTGGCTGAGATATAAAAAGAGAGACAAAGATGGGGGCTGGGGTGGGGGTGGGAAACAAGAGAAGCAGAAAACAGGAGAGCAAAGTGGAGGGGAACAAGACAAGGGACATGAACATTAGCAGGGATGAGCTTAGCAAAGTGAAAGCTAGCTGGGTTCAGCCGAACATACGCAGGAAGTAAAGTGGCCTCACATTCCAGATGGAAAGAACTGGAAGCAATTCTCGGGTTTCCCGGGGCAGCTGGCATGACCCCGACCATCTGTCTGCAGCTGAGGCCGAGGTCACTCCGAGAGGGACGTGTCTGAAACAGCACACAACCTCATGCTACCAGGGTTCGTTCGTTTTCGCCAGTTCCTGGCCAAAGGCAAAGACCCCCCACTTCGCTGGCCCCCATGGATATATGGAACCCCCAGTTTTAGGGCCCAGATGGCACGGGCAGGATGCTTACCTGTGGCCCATGGTATTTAGTGCACATCTGGATAACTGCTCCTCTGTTGGCTTTAATTTTGAAAATGAAATTTGATTTTAAACTTACCAAGATAGCCGATGCTTGCAGGAAAACAAAAACACCAAGCATCTCTTCGGTGGAGTAAAGGACTCTTTTGCAAAATGAATAATTATCCTCCACTTAATTTATTTTGTATATTTCACTTTGCAGTTTCAGGTTTTGTTCAGGCAAGGAACAACTGCATTATTAATCATCGTGTTCCGGACAGTTTAAATATATATTTTATCCTCACCGCCGCCTGCTGAATGGGAGAGGACAGGGACCTTAATTATATATCTTATCCTCACTGCTTCTTCGTGAATGGGAGCGGACGGGGCTTATGTTTCCCATCTTCTAGGGGAGAAGGATGAGGCTTTACAAGATAAAGGGGCTTGAGCAAGGCCTCCCGCTGTCTGGTGGGGAAACAGCTGCGGCGTCCCCGGCCGCAGCCACCACATAGCCCGGTGGCACCTGCGTCCGAGTAAGGTGTGACGTGTGGGTCACTTTGAGTGAGACCCAGGGTCAGCTGCGCTCCACCCTACCAGGTTGAGGGTGGGGGTTCTGGTCCAGAGTAAAGGAGACCTGGGCTTAAGTCCGGACCCCAGGGCTTTCTCGTTGTGTGAACTGGGCACCTGCCATTGACCTCCTGGGGACCTCAGTGTCCTCCCCTGGTGTCATCAGAGCATTAGCATCTGTTGCAACGAGCGGTTGAAGGAGGAAAAGTGAAAAGATGCATCAAACATGGGACAGTGGGCAAGATCCATGGTTCGACTTAATCTTATCCTTTCCCCAAGTTATAACCACGGGGTCATGATAAGCGGCCATGGTCAGGGAGAACTTAAGACAGCCAGCTCCCTGGTGGTCACCAGCAGTGGCAGTGTGTATTCATGGAGGCCCAGCTGGGAAGAGAACATTCTTGACATTGTCCAACAAGCAGGGCTGGCGGCACTCACTGTAGCGGCAAGAAGGTACACAGGGCAGGTTCTGGATGGTTCTAGCAGACGGGGGTAAAGGAAGGAGTCTTGGAGCCCTCGGTGGCTTTGATGCTTTTTATTGTCAGAGGTACATGGCAGGAAGGGGGGCTGGGAGGCTGGGAGGCTGGCAGGTGCATCACACCCTCTCGGCTGCTTTGCTACTGCTGCTTGTTGGTCTTGCTGCTCGCGTTGGTGCTCTCACTTTCACTGCTACTGGTTCGTAGGTGGTATTGTTGGTCCTGGTGTCCTCATGATGCCACCCATTTAAGCCCGTGTCAAACTCAGGTGCGCCCACTTGCGCATGCCCACCCTGGAATGCTTGCAGTACTGCAGGCGTCCATCATCACACCAGTGTTGGGAGGGTGGAAAGACCTGCTTTCTCTAACCCTACAGTCCACCCACTCAGGTTTTTCCACAATACAAATTAAACAGGTTTTTTCTGGGAAAATGTGAACATTGCAGCTATGACAAAAGTAAATACAATAAAGAAATGTAACAAAATCAACAGAATACAAATGAACACAAATATGCCTAGGCAGGGCACCAACCTAGGGGCAAAAGACAAGATTATTGGCACCAGCAGATGATCCACCACATCTGCTGCCGAAGGCACCGATTACATGCGAGGTAGGAACCACTCACAGCATCTGCTGTCTCACGCCAGGAGCCGTCAGGCTTCCTGGCCTTCTCTGGCTGTGGTCTCAGCCACAAGCCACACACCGCACCCACCCCCAGGGTACTCTCACTCTTGGGATTGCGATAAACTTTTGGGGGTAATCACCCAATCCCCAGGGTACTCTCTGCTGTCACTCTAACACCAATGTGACACACAGCCCCTGAACTCAGGCCAACCCTGTGCACATGCACATGGGTTGGGGATCCATGGATACAAGCTCCACATGTGGCCTCTCTTGGATCCCCTTTTTCGGCTGTGGGCTCTACCACAAGCCACGTTCCCTTCCCATCCCCCAAGGATGGTTCCTCAGCACCTCACCCTCACTCAGTAACAAGCGGGGCATCACCCACAGGTGATTTTAAGAAACTCATGGTCTTCTTGAACAAACTTAGGCTGCTGACCAGCTGCTCAGGGCTTCCCAATCTTAGCACCAGCTTTTGCCTTTGCTAGGCTTTTTGATACCTCTCCTCTGCCTGGCTGCAAAGGGCTTCATCCCTCTGGCACTCTTGGGCTTTTCTGCACCCAGGCTGCTTTTGGCCACCAAGGCCCACTGGCCATGCCTTGATTCTCATCTCCTGGAGTGTATAATCATCCACCCCCAGGGTCCCATAAACATAACCTGCCAAATTTTCCCAGCCTTCTGGTGGGCTTGTCAGTTCAAGTCCATTAATCCTTGTGTCAGCAGCTGGCGAGCTCTGAATCGTGGTCCTCTTTCAGTCTGCTGCCTCGGGGGTCATGGGCTGGTCCTCAGAGGCATCTCCTCTTCCACTCAAGGTCTTGTCCCATAGCTCCCAGACCTTGTCCACCTCCTGTGCTCCTGTGGCATCTTTGGCTTTTCCTGCTGCGTCTTTAGCTTTTCTTGCATCTCCTGGACTTTGTTCACCTCCGTTGCTGCTGTGGCACCTCTGGTGTTACATGTTTGTGGCCTGCCACCTCTCAGTCCCTCCTGAAGTCTTCAGAGGGCTCCGCACCTGTCTTCATCGAACCATCCTGCCGACTACGCCAATTGTAGTGGCAGGAAGGTGCACAGGGCAAGTTCTTGATGGTTCTAGCAGACGGGGGTAAAGGAAGGAGTCTTGGAGCCCTCGGTGGCTTTGATGCTTTTTATTATCAGAGGTGGCATCAGGTACATGGCAGGAAAGGGGGCTGGGAGGCTGGCAGGCGCATCACACCCTCGGCTGCTTTGCTACTGCTGCTGCTGCTGCTTGTTGGTCTTGCTGCTGCTCGCGTTGGTGCTCTCACTTTCACTGCTGCTGGTTCATTGGTGGTATTGCTGGTCCTGGTGTCCTCATGACGCCGCCCATTTAAGCCTGTGTCAAACTCAGGTGCGCCCACTTGCTCGCAGCACCACAGGTGTCCATCATCACACCAGTGTTGGGAGGGTGGAAAGACCTGCTTTCTCTAACCCTACATCACCCCAAGGTAGAATTGAGGAAACTGAGTCTTAACCAGACATGGAAACTCAACAGAGCCAAGGAGCCGCTGGGTGATAATCAGAGTCCAAACCCGTCTGAGCTCAGTGCTTGTTTCCTCTGCCTTCGGACACCTCCCCGTGTGCAAGGCTGGGGTTCAGCATTTGGAAATGACTTTTCGTGGAGGGGTCTGGGGTTTCCAGGGGCCGTCTCCCCACAGCTGCAGAACTAGGGCAAGTGCCGAGTACGCCTTTGTGTTCTACTGATCCAGGATGAAAGGACCGGCTGGATGTTATCTGCGCTGTGATCAGCCTCTGCACCCGTCTTCACCTGTGTGCGGAAGCTCACCTCCCTGGAGAGGAGGCAGCCGGCAGGAGTCCGGAGCTGGCTCTGACTCACCTTTAAGACCTTAGGCAGGCGAGGGCCCTAACCTCCCTGCACCTCGGTCTGCTCATTTGTAAATGGGCTGTGTGAGGACCACATGAGTTATGTAATAGGAATGCTGTAGCGGCAGGAAAGGTGGCATACTGGGCAGGTTTGGGATGGTTCTGGGCAGACGGGTCAAGGGAGGAGAGTCTTGGAGCCCTCACTGGCTTTTCATGCTTTTATTAGTAGAGGTGGCCAGGTACATGGCAGGCATGGGTGCCGGGGGGCCGGGAGGCTGACAGGCCTCTCAGCCCCCCGGTGCATCTCACCCTCTCGGCTGCTTTCTACTGCTGCTGCTCGTCAGTACTGTCGGTCTTGTTGGTCGGTCCTGTCGGTTCTGTTGGTCCTGGCATCCTCATGACGCTGCCCATTTAAGCCTGTGTCAAACTCAGGTGTGCCCACTCGCGCATGCCTACTCTGGAATGCTCGCAGCACCACAGGTGTCCATCATCACAGTGGTGGGAGGGCAGAAAGACCTGATTTCTCTGACCCTACAAATGCCTAACACCCTAACACCGCCTGAAGGTTAGGAGGCTCTCCTGTGCCCCCTTCTTGCTATTAACTTCCTCACTGCTGGTATATTCCTGACCTTGGGACAGAATCCCACGCTCCTTCTCCTATGGCTCCTTTTTTTTTTGCATAGATACGTGTGTCTTAATTGGCCTCTGACTTGCATGTGGGCTTCTGTGGTTTCAGGTATACTGCATTATGATTTGGCATTTGTCTGTAATGCAAAATGATCCCACAGTAGGTGTGTTTCCTATCCTTAGCAACCCCTTAAGTTCTCAGTGCCATGCCATTGCTTTGAGAAGGCCTGCTGCACCCCGCTCCCTGAGACTTCTCTGTTTTATTTTTTTTTTTAAAGATTTATTTATTTATACATACAAGAGCTGGGGTACAGGCCAGAGTCGCGGGAGGTGAGAGGATTCACCAGACAGAGCGGGGAGCAGAACAGGCAGATCAACGGAAGCACACTGCTGAAGGGAGCAGCGGGCACAGCAGGAAAGGTCTGCCGCGCCATGTGGGTCCCCTCCCTGGCAGGAGGCAGGGATCGAACTTGTGCTGGAGTGGTTGCGGTTTGCTTCATAGTGTGTTGCTTAACCCACTGTGCCACCAGGGAGGCCCAGAGACTTCTTTGTTTTATAGCTGCAATTTGCACCCTTGAGCTCCTTTTCCCATACTGCCCATCCCTCTCCTTCTTCATTCTACCCCTTCCTCTCTGGTAACCATCACTCTGCTCTGTGTCTGTGAGTTTGGTCTTACGCTGTTTGTTTTGTTCTTCTAGATTCTACATTTAAGTAAAATCACACAGTATTTGTCTTCCTGTGTGGCTGTTTCACTTAGCACAGTGGCCCTGATGGACCCACCCACGCGTCCGTCACCTGCATCCCACCTGGTGATATGATTCTGCTTCGTCGCCGTACTCAATGCCGGCTGCTGTGCCCGAGCCCACCTGTGCTAGGGAGCCCAGCCTGGACTAGGGTGGCAGCAGTGAGGTGCTGGCAGTAGCAAGAACAGCAGCAATAATAATAATCATTATTATTATTATTATTCCTGGTTATCGCATGCTGCCTGCCTGGTGAGGCATTCATTGTTTTTACTAAAACATCTCCAGCCCTAAGGACGATTTTTAAAGTTAGATTTAAGTTGTGCATTTTCTTTAAAGATTTATTGATGCATACATGAGCTAGGGTACAGGCCACATGTGTGCAAGGGGCAAGAGGAGTCACCAGAGACAGAGCGGGGAGCAGAGCAGGCAGATCGACTGAAACAGGCTGCTGAGGGCAGCAGCGGGCACGGCAGGAGAGGTCTGCTGCACCCTGTGGGTCCACTCCCTGGCCGGGGATTGAACTTGTGCAGCGGTCGTTGGCTGACTTGAACCCCTGCGCTATCAGGAGGCCCAAGTTGTGCATTTTCTGACGAGGAAACTGAGGCTCAGGGAAGGCAGCGATTTTTCCGGGCTGTGCCTCTGTAAGTGGTGGCCAGAGCCTCTGGCCCAGGTGCTTGGACTCCTGAGCCAGGCTGTGTCCCCTTTACCAGATGTCCCTTGGCTGCCCAAGCCCTTCCAGGTTGCTGTGAGAAACGCAGGTGACCCAGAGCTGTGGGGTGAAGGGTGGGAGGGGTGTAGAGGGCTGCCCTTCCCCGCAGGCCCCGCTTGGTTCATCCACCATCAGGAAGCCCGGGCTGGTCAGCAGCAACCAGAGCCTTCTGCTTGTCACAGGTGGCTGCAGTTGTGTGTGTTCCAGGCTGTTGGCGGGGGGGGCCTTCATTCCCCTCCACCCTCCACCAACCTTAAATTGAGGGAGTCTCATCCCCTCCTGTTTTATCATGACATGGACTTACAGATAATTGTGCGTGTATTGGGCGGGTGTACTCAGTGGGGGACGCCCCAGGAGAGGAGTGACGGAGACGGTAGAGAGGGCCCGCTGGGCTGGGCTGTAAATAGGATCCCTCATGAGGAGGCTTGGCTGGTGCACCCACACAGGCTGCCCCAGGAGCTGCACGACACCACCGCGTCCCCTCCCACACTGCCTGGCCGAAGGGCTTGGATGGCACAAGACCACACCAGCCTGCACCTCCAGAACCTTTCAGCTCTGTTTGCTGTCTTCTTGCTCTCAAGCAATGGCAGTGGAAGATGCACAGTGAAAATCCACCCACCCCATTTTATCTCAGATACTTTGAGGAGACCAAAACTGCAGCATCTCATTCCAGCAGTGTCAGGAAAAAAGGGACATCACAGACATGCACGTGGGGTTGCTGAGACATCACTGCAACCAGCCTCACCTCACTGTCCACGGAGGCTGAGTCCTGGGAGCAAGGGGCCTGCCCCGGCCCTCTCGGCGTGCTCGGCTCAGCAGGCTCCTGTGGCCGCCTCGTGCCACCAGGTCCGAGTCACACCCCTGTGACTCCAGTAGACTTCCTTCCGCACCCCTGCTCTGCTCCTCCTGCGCCTTTGGGCACTCTTCAAACATGTGCTCCTTAAGAGTCATCACAGTCTACCCTTTGCACAGGAAGCTGCTCACGTCTGTGTTCAGGAGCCCAGAGAGCTTGTTGGAACTCTGCGGCCTGTTGTTGAAAGCCGAGCTGGTAACATTCCTCCCCACGTTGGTATGGAAACCAAAAATGGTTTCTGTAAGAGCAACATGTAGTAGATGCTCAGTTAACAGAAGGTATGATGCATCCCCTATGTCTCCCCCCAGGCTAGTGCGAAATCCCATAACCCTTCATGACCTAGGAATGTATATAGGGATTATGTTCATTATTTATCACTCCCCCCCATAAAGATTCATGGGAATCAGTACACTCCCCCCATAAAGGACTTGCATGTGAACGGGCTCTTTTTGAAAGGACTGTCCTTAACCTTTTAGACATCAGCTAATTTAAACATGAGGGGGATGGAGATTCCTACTTGTCCCTAACCCCAGTTGTGGGTCACCTATTTATTGCCAAACCGAAGGTGGTTCTAACCCTGCTATTGTCTTTGTGGTTTTAGTGACCGATGTGTTGTTTGTGGTTGTATGAAAGAGCTCGAGCTTCGAAAATCTGATTTTGTGAACTGAGCCTCTGTTTCCTTACTAGCCCCTTCGTCCTGTGCTAGTTCCGGTGTGACCTGCGTGGTGACGTGCGATGATGTGGCAAACATCCTCACCCTGCTGTGCACGGCAGGCCCTCTGTAAGGTCCCCGCCCCTGCCTCCACCGCTGTGCTGTCCCCACGCTGGGCTCCAGTGATACGGAAGCAAAGAGGCCCATGGTAGCAGAATGGGAAAGAATGGCGCGGACCCCGTTATTCTGAGGGTCCCGGGGAATGTTTTTGCAGGCCACAGTGACAAGAAAAATAAGCAGGAAAGTGAACAGCAGTCAGTGCCCCTGGCCTGAGATGAGTGATGGCTGAGTCGGAAGCAAGTGAAAATGGAATCACAAGAGGAAGACAGGATGGGGGGCAGGGAGCTGGGCAGCAGGGAGGAATTGGGAAGAAGGTTGTGTATGGAGGTGGCGCTCTCATGGGCAGAGAAGGGTGAGCCCTTCATGGGGGATAGAGGAGGCAGCAGCCTCTGGCTGATGTCCTCATGTCATTATGTGTCCTTCAGAATTAAGGACAAGGATGACAGGTGTCTCTGAGAACACGAGGATCAGCCTTGGAGACAATCTCTTTCAAGCTCCCCCAGATTTTCAAGTAGAGAGACTGAGGTCCCTTTGGCTTTTTGGCAAGCGTACCTCAACAGTGAGACCATCCTTCCTCTAGAAAGCATCTTTCCTTTCCACTAAGATAGGAGCTTAGCCCCCTCCTGTCCAGGAACAGTAGTGACAAAAACTGAAACAGTGCCATGGTTTCGGCAAGAACAAATGTGCCAGAGGTTGTGCTGAGGCCTTTTTCATGGACACATCCAGCTGATGGGTGAGAGCAGCCTCATTGCAGATTGAGAATCAGGCTCGGAGAGGTAAAGTGACTTGGTCAAGTTCAGGCAAATTCTAAGTGGCAGAAGGTCCACGAGTTGAATGCAGGGCAGTGCCCGCGCCCGCAGGGCCACACTCAGCCATTTTCCGGTGCACTCATGTTAGGTGAATAGCTGAAGGCTCTGTCCATGTTGACGTGGTTTAGGGGAATCCCACACAAGGCAAACGCAGATCTTTCATAATTGAGGGATTCTGTTGTTTTACCCAGGAGTTACAGAGTGAGAATGCTTGTAAAATAAAATGAGAACACAATAAATGGGACTTAGGGGACATAAAGAGTAAATATTTTAAAACCAATGCAACTTATCTACAGCAGATAAGACAGAGTTCTAGTAACTAGCACGGCAAGACCCACTTAATTGAATTCTCTTATGGGAGCCATTTTAATGAAGAGATTAAACTCTTTCTTATGGTTTGTGTTATCAAGCACATATAAATGTATGTCACTAATTTGTTAAAGATATTTCAGATTCATGAGACTTTTAAAAATAAGTCCTGTTTGTACATGTAGAACATTTTCAATATAGAAATTCAGGCATATGATGGAAAAGAAACCATTCCTAGAAACCATTGCTGTCTGAATTGAAGCAGTGAGAGTGCCTGCACACAGCTTGGTGACCCACAGCCCTGGGTTCTAATCCTGACCGGAGACGGAGCCAGTGATTTAGACAAATGTCTTCACTCTCTGAACTCGAGTGTCCCCTTCTGCATAATGAAGCAGACTAGAATTGAACTAGATGATCTGTAAGACTTTTTTTCTGCTCTGATGTAAAATGGAATTCTATTTTAGACATTTCATCAGCACCATGTTTATACTTTTCATTTCCTTAGCAAATACCTGTCATGGATGCAAGAAAGTTTCTTCTAGGTTTCAGCAGAATCACGATTATTCTAAAGAAACACAAACAAAATTCATGAAAATTATATTTATATATTCATTACTTCATCCACCCACCCACCCATCCATCTATCCACCCACCCATCCATCCACTCACTCTTCCCTCCCTCCCTCCCTCCCTCCTTCCCTCCCTCCCTCCTTCCAACAAATGAGTCATCTGCCATGCCACAGATATTATACTAATTATTAGAGTGTGGAGATAATTAAGAAAAGGATTCTGTACTCTGGAAACTCCCATTTTATGGAAGAAGATGGGAATAAGAAAAAAAAAAACTATACTTCCCTATCTCACTGGCATAGGCATTACTACTGTGAAATCTGCCTTCTTGGTGATCTGTGAACCAGACAATGGTAGCTGCTGGATGCAGAGGTAAGCAGGATGGGTGCAGTCCTTCCTTTTAGGTAGCAGCAAGTGTAAGGGAGCATGGGAATTCACAGTGAATGTGTACAAAGCATGGAAGCCTGTGTCCCTGAAGAGCCCTCCTTTGACACCCTGGATGAGCAGAGTCAGGACTGAGGAAAGGACTCACCCAGGGAAGGGGTTAATCCATATCTGGCTGTCAGAGGTTTGCAGCTAAAAGGAAGTGCCTGTTTGCAAATAGTGGAGAGTAAGCTGAGCCAGCAAAAAATAGGAGACGGAGTCAATAAAGCCAATAGCTATGGCAATGATGGAGGCCTTGCCAGAGAAACCTAGCCCAAGCTAAGAGTGATTGCCAGTAAGCACTCTTTACAATAGGGAAGACCTGGAAACAACCTAAATGCCCAAAAACAGATGAGTGGATCGGGAAGCTGTGGTACATATACACGATGGAATACT